>PVIH01000413.1:90764-360599 GCA_004025045.1 Sigmodon hispidus | reverse complement strand
CATTGGTCCACAAGTCTGTTTTTATGCCAGTACCAAGCTGTTTTTATTACTGTAGCTCTATAGTATAGCTTGAAGTCAGGGATGGTGATACCTCCTGAGGTTCTTTTGTTGAGTAAAATTGTTTTGGCAATCCTGGCTTTCCTGTTATTCCAAATGAAATTGAGTATTGTTCTTTCAAGGTCTAAAAAATATTGTGTCGCAGATTCCCAATTTCTGCCATTGCAGACTACTTCATGCCCACTCTTGATCATCTTTGAAAATACGTGTTTTGGTCTTTTGTTTTAGCAAATCCAGTGCTTCTTTGCAGTGTATGCAGTACCTTCACTTGAAAGATACAAAATTCTCAGAAAAAACTGTACAAATAGCTGAGTGTTTTGGAGTTCACGCTGTGTCCATGAAGCTTCAGGTCACCCTGCAATCAACGGTAACCTTCAGTTCCCACAATAAAGACGTTAGCCTGTTCTCTTCATGGTCTTGATGTTGTGATTCCTGCTTTTCCCCATAAATTTTTCTGCTACAATAATAAAACATGGAGGTCCACCAGGGGTTCCAGTGGGGGACACAGAGAGTTTCTAAACCTAATGTTTTATCTGCCTAATAGCAGAACTGTATCTCTAGTTTCATAGAAAGTAAGGGAAATCAGGACTTTTTGTCTGTTTGTTTTTATTTATTTCTGAGATCAGGTCTCAGGTATCCTCAGGCTGACCTAGAACTCACTATGTAGGCAGGGATGACTTTAGACTTATGATCTTCCTCCAAAGACCTGGGATAACAGGTATGAACCACCACACCTAGCTTTATGTAGTGCTGGGGGTATCAAACACAGGACTCCATGCAGATTAAATAAACATTCTGAAAACTGAGCAACATACTCAGAAAAAATATTCTAGATTTTAAGATTAGATGGAGATGATAGGGAGTATAGTGGCCTGCACTACTTGGGGTTATCAAGTTAGGATCAAGCCTGTGGATTGAAAAGACACAGACACTTGGCTCATTTGTCCAAAGAGAATGCCATTTACTGAAGGTCAAACTCAGACTTATATACTCAGTGCTTTCAGGGGCATAGTATAGTAAAAGTTCCCCAGGAGGATGGAAAATTACTGACTAGGTAAACAGCTGAAACTTCCTCATCTAACTCCCCCTGGCAGGAAAGCAGAAACATACCGCACAGGGCGTGGAGCTTGGAAAGCAGCTAGCAATCCACAGGCTATGTTCTTCAAGGCTCAGAGTGCAGGTGAAGGTCAGAGCAGGGGCCTACAAGGGAGCAGGGCAATGAGGAGACGGAAAGATGTTTACAGTGGGTTATTGAACCGCAGGAATATTAACAGGTACCTTTCACAGTGGAATCCCCCAGGATCCAGCTAAAGAGCCCATCTCCTATACGAAACAAGAAGGAAAAACACAACTAAGAAAGACAAGGACCTTACTCCTCATCTAGAGTTGAGAGATGCTCTTTGTTTCTATAAGAAAACACTGAACTCAGATCTTGACTCCCCACAACATTAAACACTTCTCACTCCCCTCCCTAACTCTTTCCAGATCTGCCCCAAACCCTCCCAACATCATGTTCCTTTTTAAGAGACTGGCCCTTGGTGGATCACCACATTCCAATGATTGTCCTCACACCCACGAATATATGACAGCAGAAATACAACTGGACTCTGTACATTATAAAATAGACTGGTAAACTATGAAGAAAACTATTTGGACTCACAGTTCAGGTCTAAGGTTAAAGAGCACCATCTAGTGATAACCTTCTTTTTGCAGCATCCTGAGGAAGGTGGGTGAGGCAGGGAGTGGCAGAGACCTGTCTAAACTAGCTTTCATAACTGACTGGCTCTCAAGATGATTCAGTAAGTCATTAACACATTGATTGATTTATCAGACAAGTGAGTTCCACTTACATGGACAGAGACTAGTGGCCCCCTAAAAATCCCAATGGGTCCTATCTCTTCTGGTGATGCAGATTCACGTCTCCACAGAAGTTTAAGAGCACCTTCCAGGGTAGCTCATTAACAGTGGTGACACACAGAAACTTTAACTCAGAACCTCAATGGCCCCATGCTCCTTCTACACAACTCCTCCCATACAGCCTCAAGAGAACTATGTGATGATGCTTATGATGCAGGCAGGCATCAAAACACATATAAACTAGAGGAGGAACTCAGTGGAAGCCATGGTAGTGATTTATTGTGAATCACATCCACACTATTGGCATATTTGGGCTATTTCATCCCCCAGACAGTGATTGTTCTTTGAGAAAAAACAGAGATGAAACATTTCTCCCCATTAGTCTCTTGAATTTTTTAGTCAATGTTTGGCTGAAATGTATTTTGGAAATAATCTTATTTTTATAAGAAGTAACAAGGATAATAAAGAGAAGTGCCTTATACCTCTTCCCCTGGTTTTCTCTGATGGAAAATTTTCATAATTAAGGGAAACAGAATATCTAGTGGAGATCAGTACAGTGTGTGTGTGTGTGTGATTTTGTTACTCATGTAGATTCCTTTAAGTATCACTATCACTATAGTGGAGATATGCAGGACTATTTTACCCCAGAGTCCCACTGGGTCAGGACTGACATTCACCGATCCTTCCTGTTTGTGGTTTAAAAAGCAAGGTAGGTGGAGTGGGAAAGAGAAACTTTACTTTAAAAAGAATTTCAAACCAATGAGTGAGCAGAAGAGATGTTTCAAAAGCTAATAGCACACACTGCTCTTGCAGGGGACCTGAGTTCAGTTTTCAGGACTCATGGTGGGTAGCTCACAATTCCCTGTGACTTCAGATGCAGGTGGATCTGGTGACTTTGACCTCCACAGGCATCTTAACACATGTGCACATACTCCTACATTGATGGACATGAATGCACATAACTAAAGGTAACTTTAAGGATTCAAAGTAAGGCTGGAATGTAGTTCAGTAGCAGAGCACTTGCTGGTGTGCAGAATGCCCTGTGAGCAAACTGCAGCACTATTAAAATAATAATAATACACTCTGGGGGCAGAGGCAGGAAGAGTTCAAGGCCAGTCTGATTTAGAAAATGAGTTTCAGGACAGCCAGGGCTGTTAAATAGAGAAACCCTGCTTTGGGAAGTGAATAAATACAAACTATAATAACAGAGGGCCGGTGAGATGCTCACAAAGCTAAGGTGCTCACCATGTAAGCAGTGGAGTTTGATTCCTGGAACCCATGACAGCAGAAAGGAGCAGTCTCTGAAAGTCATCCTCTGACTTCCACGTAAGGCCCATGGCAAAAGCACACTTGCATTCACACTTACATGCTGTACACACATACAACACAGCAAATAAAATTTAAAAATAAAAAAAATCATGTTGATATAAAAGTGCATAAAATAAAAAACAAATTAAACACTAGTCTGACCATACAAACATGAAATGAGTAAGAATGTTGCTCAAACCAATACCATAATTTATTTCTCTTTTTGTTTTGTTTTGTCTTGTTTTGCTTTGTTTCTTAAGACAGGGCTTCTCTGTGTAACAGCCCTGGATATCCTGAAACTCACTCAATAGACCAGAATGGCCTTGAGCTCATAGATATCCACCTGCCTCTGCCTCCCAAGTGCTGGGATTAAAGGTGTGTGCCAACACTGCTCAGCTGGTTTGTTTCTTTAATATTTAGTCATTAACTTTGAAATAGTCCCTCTCTGTATAGTTCAGATTGGCCTCTCTAAGTCACAGTAACTACTCAATTCAACCTTCCTGAACCACCAACCATGTCAGTGCCTAAAGTAACAAGAGAAAAGCAAAGCAAGCCAGGGAAAATGAAAACAAGTTTAGGGCAAAAGTAGCTGATGCAGTACAAATGAACACCCTGTGGCTTCAGCAAATACCCAAGACACACACACACACACACACACACACACACACACACACACACATCTGCCTTTTACACAGGCACACATATATTTATTGCTAAAATGTATTATCAGAGAACAGAAAAGTGGTTGGGTATGATGGTGAATGCTTGTGACACTAGCACTTAAGAGGCTGAGGCAGGAGGATCTCAAATTCCTCTTGGTCTACTTAGCTATACTACCTTAAAAATCAAAATTAAAATAAAAACTCCTGAAAGCCACCCACAAGTCCATTAGTAGAGAATGGATAAGTATGTTTAGGGAGTGAAGAAATGATTCAATGGTTAAAGAGGAAACGTGCAGGGCCATCAGTGGCATTGAATTTGCATGGCAGGGTGTTGTGGGCTCTCTACAAATGTGTAGCCTTCCATTCATGTCCTGTGCCCCATTCTCCTCCAGGCATCTTGGTTAATCTGAGGCTCTCACTTAGAGATCTACATTCTTCTTCTCTAAGTGATTCTCAAGTTACCCTCTGATGGAGACAGTGGCAGACCTAAGGATGAAGCCAAGCATCACATGCTACACTCAATATGTTCCCAGATTAATGCTGTACCCTCTCTGCTGAGTGAAGGGAGGCAGCTGTAGGAAAGTGAGAATATAAACTCACTGTATCATGCCTGTAGTCTGGAGGCCTGGAGAGAAAGCACTCAGCACACAGATGGAAGTCCTACCAAAGGTCTTCCATATGTCTACACTATACACACACACACACACACACACACACACACACACACACACACACGAGGCCTGTACTTGGTACCTTGCTTTTTTCCTAGAGTTTGGAATTTGACACATGCCAGGCAAAGGTGCTTGTGGGGCCAGCCCCAAACAACACCTGAGCATAGAGGACAGTGTGTTACAGATGCCCTCATATCATGTGACTGGGAATTAAGTGCACCGTGGCTGTAATGGGCATGGGCTCTGGTAGTTTCTATCTTACACTGGGACACTATTCTATACCTTTTAGTGGTGGTTTGAATGAAAATAGCCCTTACAGGCTCATAGGAAGTTGGCACTATTAGGTGTATCCTTGGAGTAGATGTAGCTTTGTTGGAAAAAATGTGAGAGTGGGGGTTGTCTTTGAGGTTTCAAATATTCAATCCAGGCCCAGTGTCACTTCCTCTTCCTGATGCCTGAGGATCCAGACATAAAACTCTCAGCTACTTCTCCAGCACAATGTCTACCTTCATACCACCATGTTTCTCTACATGATGATAATGGACTAAATCTGTAAGCCAGTCTCTTCACAGCAGCAAAAACCTGAGCTGAGACATTCTAGCTACTACTGATGGCTGTTGTCCTTTAGTCATTGTGAGTCACAGTCTTGGTACAAGTGTACTGAATCAACACTGGTTACTCAGCCTTGCTCAGTTATGGGACTTTAGACACGCTCACTGTGACATGGGAATCACAGTGTTGTGTGTAGGTTATAGAACTCCCCATCCCCAGGCCAGAGCTGATGGCTGTGTCCGGGCCAGATATAGCAGAATTATGAAGTTGATGTAAAAAGAACAGTTAAACTGCTCAAAAAGATATCAGCCTCCTTTTTCGAGCAGAACAGTCCCTGGTAACCACTGCATATCTGTGAAGTGTATGTAAGGGAAAGCTCAGAGGTTTGTGTGTGGAAGTGTTTGCCTGTGTTTGCATGGTGAGTGTAAGTGTATGAGAGGAGGGGCGTGTATACTCCTGTGTATGTGAGCTGGAAGTACATGTGTCAATAAAGCTGCTGTTACTATGCATGTTTTTGAGTGTCAGTTTTTTGAAGGTGAGTGAGCATGTGCATACTTGCATGAGTGTGTGTAGATATACCCCAAAGAGAGGCATGAGCCCTCTTGGAGCTGTATAAAATCCAGTGCACAACACAGGCATCTGGGTGTCAGTAGAGCTTTTTACAAGATCACTTCATTATCCTGGCAGGAATTGTTCCAGAGCTGGTAGTAGTTCACCCAGGGCACAGTATATATCAGTGACTTGCAAATCAGGCTCTGTGGAAGAAGAAGATAACCAGCTTTAGGAAAAATAGTTTTCAAATGTGGAAAAGAAAAAGGCTCTGGCTCCTTAGGCCCTGGGAACCCAGAAAGGAACTGCTCCTCTGAGACCCATGGCAAGTGCCTCTAAAGCCCTCAGTCTAAGCAGGACCTAGGATTTCAAGAAAGGGTACTGACACCCACACACACACTCCTCTCACCCCTGCACCGACACCCTGGGACTGGAAGAGGCCCTTATCCGTCCAATGAGGGACAGAGCAATATTGGAAATGACAACAGAACATAGAAGACACAGAGAAGATGGGGACGGTCTTCAGTGACCCAAGGAAAGGCTCCAAGGAGAAAAACAACACTTGCATCTATGTACAGGACTGTATTTGCTGGGTGGCCAGATTGCCCAAGCCAACAGCCTTGCACCTTCTTGGATACACCAAGAAGTGTCAGATAGCCGTAAGGCTGGGCATTGTTTAAGGATGTTCATTCCCAGTCCTTGGCCCTGAGGATTTCTCAGAGGACTCCCACAACACACCTTTTTCATCTTGCTGCTTTGCAGGGGACAGAAATATTTCTTTGTCTCATTTTTCTTGCATTTGGTCCTGCCAATCTTCACAGTAACCAAATACTCCACTCCTGTGGTCAGCTGTGGAAAAGTAATTGCACTGGTAAGGTTCACTCTCGAGTGTCCAATGCCTGACCCTCTCCAGGAGGGAACTAAGCATGAACCCTGTTCCCAGAACTCATCCACCAAAACTCATCTTTCTCTCCTCCCATTGAGTGAGTCTCAATGGCAACTAAGGTCCCTGGTGAGCCACAATCCTGGGCTCTGGACTTTTCTGTCACAGCCACATAGTGGTTCTTACTTGTCCCCAACCTATTGTCATGGAAAGAAAGATGGGTTTCCTGGTAACCACAGAGCACCGTGGTCCGCATACTGCAGTGATGTGCCTGGCCCCAATCCTTCCCAGTCTTCCTTCTCCTTGCTCTCCTTCCCAGCCAATCATAAAGTAGACAATTTAGGAACACATCTAAATATTTATTAGAGAGATGGCTTCAAAGCACTTATTGCTCTTGCAGAGGACCAAGGTTTGGTTTCCAGGACCAACATGGCAGTTCATAACCACCTGTAACTCCAGTTTCTTGGCATCCACTGCCCTCTTCTGGGCTCTGCAAGAACCACACATATGTGGTACATTTATATACATGTACTTGAAGGCAAAACACTCATTCATATAAAAATATAAACCTTTAAAAAATGAGCTTGCAAGTCAAATAGATTCCAGACATACATTCCCCATATATTAGCTCTGAAACCTTGAGAAAGTAATGTAGCAGCCTCCATTTCTTCATTTGCAAGGTCCACATAAGCATTCAGTCTGCTTGTGGAGTCTGTGGGTGAAACAGAAGCACTTCTACTAAAACATAAAATCCAACCTATTGTGTAGCTATTTCCTCCCAATTGAAACATTCCCTCTGGAGAGTGGAGTCTGGCTCATAAGATTTAAAAATCAAAGGAAACATGATTGTAAGGCCTTCTACCCAAGGTCATTCCAGAAACCTTTAGGCTAGCTAAGGCACCTGCAGAACCTGCTGAGATGCCATCATCATCCTGAGCATTTTAGTGATATAGTTGCTTGTGAGTCACCCATATTCTTTTTAAGTATCCCCCATAGACTCACTGGTAAACTAAGCTAAACCTGGTTGGAATCATTGCTTTGGTCTGTTGTTGGTGCCCTATCTGTAGTAAATAGATGTTTGTTCAGATCTCTCCAGAAAAAGCCACCCAACAGTAGCTTAAGAGAATTCAAGTATTTAAGTTACTAAATGTTTCTGCCAACTATGACATTGGGAGAGCCAGGAAGAAAAATGGCATGTGCTTATTAATAAAGATATCTTGCTTTATCTCCCAGGAGCTCTCCACTTGAAATGATACCCCTGTGCCCTTAATCTGTTTCCTCCTGAGACAGTGGACAGTGCAAAATAATGATGTGCTAGCCTGGTAAGCCAAGGAGACACAAACCAGAGCCAGCTTCAGTAGGTGGCTTTGTCTTATCTTTCTCGTAATCAAACCTAAGGAAATGAAGAAGAAAGTTGGGAAGGCTTTTGTGGAAGAGAAGTCCCACATTGGAACAAAACACAAAGGAAATGTGGTGATTATTATCCCAGGGCTGGCCTCCAGATGGATGTCTAAAATAGACAGCTGTATGAGCGTAAGAAGAAGCTCTTGGCAGCCTCCCACTTTTTGCCCAAATGCCAGTGGTCCAACCTACTGAGACAGTGTGAGTCTCTGTAGGGGAGATGCAGACAGAAAAATCACCTTGATGCTGTCTGAAAGATTCTCTAAGAAAATCTAAGGCCAGGTCCCAGGGTAATTGCTCAGGGCAGCACTGAGAATACAATCTCAGTACTAGCCTGGAATTCTGGAATACTAGAGTATGGGTGTTCCTCTGCTGTCCTTAAGGGGCTATTCTACTTCTGCATGGGGATATTGTAGAACTGAGCCAATCAGTGTGATTGTATACACTACCAGCTAGTTATATGTAGGAAAAAACTAAACCATGTGTGCACATTAAACTTCCTATTTGTTCACTTAGAAAATAGTCCAAGTGACAGCAAATACTCAAATGCTAGTAGGTGGCAGCATTGTGCTAAATTGTTACTTGTTTTGATCCAGTTTGCAGGGGAAGAAGCACTCCTGGAGGACTCTAGATAACACCTAACCAAGAACCCACAGCTGGCAGCAGTTGGAAGTTGATAGCAGGCTCACCAGCCCACCATGCTTGTCTACTACCCACTCTTTGCAGTAATGAGACTTAAGTCACATCTGCATTTTGAGATGTCCATAAATCCGTGTCCATGATCTTCCCCTTCAAATTGACAGGTCTACACTGTCCAATAATCACTTTAAGTAACATCAAGTTTACATATAATACTTTAAAAAAAACTATTCTTGGCCAGTTAGCTGTTACTAATAAACGGTATCACACATTAAATCTTAGTGTCTCAGGTATACCTAAAGAAAACTAATTCAAGTAGAAAAAATGAGAACAGTGCCATCATGTGGTTGGTCATAATAGTCAGTGCATATTAAACCCTGGAATGTCTGTGCCAGGATTTAGGAACCCACTGACCTGGGTATAACACTAATATTGTCCACCCCACTCCCATGCCTCCCCTTCCTGTTAACTCCTGTTCCATTTGCCTCCCATCCTCTCTGACTAGTAGTCTTTCCTCTCAGTGAATTATTTCTCCCCAAATCTGTCTAACTAGGATGTAGTATCATTTCTGACCTATTTACGTATTTTACTATCTGACCTTGAGGGAACATTGGATCAATAGTTTTCAGATAAATTCTCTCCTCCACCATCTTTCAACTGGTACAATTCACAAGAAATGTATGTGTAAAAATAGGGGTAAACCAAAGAGAAGTTATGGTGACACTTGTGTGATTCTAGCACTCACATCAGGGGCTAAGGCAGAGAGACACAAGCCAACATGGGCTAAATACAGAGACGCTGCCATAAAAGTGGCAAAGCTATCTGACTGAAGCTCCCTGTTCTCCACTGCTATCCCTAAAGATTTGTGATTTTAAATGTCTCAGAAAGAAAATTTAGTCCTATTTTACAGTCCTGGACACTGAAAAGAAACGCTGTTGGGAATAAGAAACCTACAGAGTATTTAGGCTTTGTCCAGATAAAATCATTAAAGAACACAAATCCAGCCCGCTTCCTACCATCTGGTTGGCAAAATGAAATGCAATCCCCTCCATAGAACCTCTACAAGTCAGCTTTTGGACAAGAAGGGAGTTAGGCTGGCTCTGGACCTTAGGGCCACCTAGATCACGTGGCTGTAGTGTGAAAGACTTGCTTAGTCCAAAAGCATCAAGTATACCCACCGTATATGACACTCCCTAGAGAGTTATCAATAGTTCCTTATCCCAGGAGCCCGGTAAGAATCCCCATATGTCTGAAAAAGCAGTATGGGAGTTGTGTTGATGTCTTGGAGACCAAGGCACAAACCTGCATCTGACTTTCAATTAGCTTCTGAACTTGAAACAAGTAGGTGTCATTGCTTGCATTGTTGTAGGATTGAATGAAGAAACGAAGGGTTGAATTCATGTTTTTCTGGCTTGTAGCCTTCTCCTTGAAGCCCCCCCACCTGCGCATGTGCGGCATCTTTGCAGTTACAACTACAGCCACCAGCAATAGCAGCAAGGGGATCATCAAGCCTCTGACTTTCATCTCCACAGCTTCGGAAGGCACTTAGCTGTAGTGTTGCCAGGGTAGGAGTGTAGCAACTATTTCCTCGCTCTTCCACAGCAGTCTTACCAGCACAAGTGTTCCTGGGAGACAGCTTCCCCTGCACTAAGCAAAGATTAAGATCCTAAGTTTATTCTTCCACAGTGCTAAGAACACCACACATGGAAAGCTTGGGGGATTGATTGGTCATATACCTGCTTCCCAGCTGTGTTCCTCCCCCTTGCAAAGACCATTGCCATCCAAGTAAGGGGCCATCTCTGCACACTGCCAAGCCAGAAGAGTCTCTATCAAGCTTGCATTTGCATTGTCCAAGAATATGCAAGAACAGACCTGTTCAGAATGCTGCAATAAAAGCTGCTGTAGTGGACAGAGGACACTATGTACTGGAGTAGGTGAATGTTTGTGGACAAAGTCCTATTTGGACTGAGACATAGGACTCAACTCCATGGACCAGGGAGTGGTACATTCCAACCATCTTACCAAGCCACCAGCACTGTCTGTACTTCCTGGGGTCAGCTTTCTCATACTCACCTGCCTCCCACCTGCCACAGATTTCTCCCTGCTGTCTCCCACTGTGCTGGCAGGCTCACATGTATCCCGTGTAATCCTGTTGTGATCTAGTAGACCTTTGTGAGGTAACCCCAAGCTCCCCATGTGAAATCAGCCAGGAGCCATACTCAGAAATTAGCCTTGCATGGGGTCACCTTATGTAGAAGGTGAACCTTCTATATGTTGCTCCAGGAAAAGAATAATAGTAAGAGAATCAAAGAAATCTTGGGCTACAGAGACCAACATGAGGACCTGAGCTCATGTCCTCAGCACCCAGGTTTGGCTTTGAGCATTTGCTGTTCTATAGCTGGGGAGCAAAGATAAATGAGTCCCAGGGCCTCACCAGTCAATCGGTGTAACCAAAATGCTAAGCTTCAGGTTCATTGAGAGAGTCTATCTCAAAAAATGAGGTGGAGAGTAATGCAATAATATATAACAGCAATTTCAGGTCTTCATACACCCTCACTCCTACCGTCCCACCCCCACACTCTGAATGCAGTGCAATGCTTGTAAAATATTAACTTCTTGGTTTTGCAGCTGTCCTGGGATTATGTCAATGGTTGGGGAGGTTAAAGACAAAGAACAGACTTTTGTAAGTCTTATATTATTTCAAATTAAAAATTAAAATATTCAAAACTAAATACTATTCAGTGAGAAGCAGAGGAATGGCAAACAGCATACACGTCTTATTATCCAGCTATATTCTGGGTATCCTGGACTAGTTAATCTCCCTGAGACTAGATTTTTTATCTGCCTATAATATAATTATTCTTTTTTTTAAAATAATGTCTCATTATGTAGTCCTGGATGGCCTGAAACTCACTGTGCAGACAAAACTGGACTGGAACTCACAGAGACCCACTTGATTATGCTGCATTTTGAGAATAAAGGCATATGCAATGACACTTGATAACCCTATAATATAAAAATGGATGGAAGCAAAGAACTTGCTCCTGTGTCTGGCATTGGGGATTCCTCAAAAACATCTCTATGATTCTCTCCAGACTCTGATTCATAAGCTAGAACCATTGTCTACAGAGCTCCTGGCCTTAGTCTAAGCCACCCGCCAATGTACAATCCTGCTAGGATACATTGTGGTATCCATACCACAATGTGCTCCATAGGGTACTAGAAGCGGTCCAGCTCCAGACATAGCAGCTTTGAAACATTCTATGTTGAATGAAGCAAGGTCACTATAAAGTAGATAATACACTCTCCCTCTGTAATATAAATGGCTTGTAGTAAACTCTGCTGCTTTGGATAGAAGGGGAGAATTCTATTTGTGGAGCAATTCAACAAATTCTATCATTTAAGCTAAATATATCCAATCAAAATGTATGCCACTCTGAACTGCTATGTGGGGAGGCCAGCAAGGGGACAGATGAGATGTAAAACAATCTGTTTAACTGCACTTGGGGCTCGGTTTTTTAAAATTTTTTCTTGTTTTTTATTCCTTTTCATATTTTAAAAGATAAAATTAAAATAAATATTTTATTTTATGCACATGAATGTTTTGCCTGGATTTGTGTATGTGTGCCATTGGTGTGTTTGGTGTCTGAGAAGTTTCAGATTCCCAGGAACCAGAGTTGTGAGCCACCAATATGAGTGCTTGGAATCAAACCCAGGTATCCTGCCAGAGCAACAAGTGTTCTAACTGCTGAGCCATCTCTCCATCCCCAGGGCTCAGCTTCTTAAACAGTCCTCTACTGAGCCTGTGTATATCAGCACTGCACAATAAAAGTGCTTTCTAGCCCCCATTATTTCAGACTTTTTTTCTGATCCAGTTTTCCCTGAACAATGCTAGAAAAATGCATGATATGAGGGAGAAATAGGTATTTAGTTAAAATCATGGAATAAAAGAGAAATAACTGGCCTAACAATAGTAATGAAATATAAAAAAAATGAGCAGTATTTTAATGAAGACTGATATCTAAAATCAAGAAACTAGAGCCCCCAAATCTAAACAACCCAGTTTTAAAATGGGGCTCAGAGCTAAAAAGGGAATTCTCAACAGAAGAATTACAAATAACTGAAATACACTTAAAAAATTGTTCAACATCCTTAGCCATCAGAGAAACACAAATCAAAACAACTTTGAGATACCACCTTACACCTGTCAGAATGCCTAAGATCAAAAACATAGATGACAGCCTATGCTGGAGTGGATGCAGAGCAAAGGGAACACTCCTCCATTGTTGGTGGCAGTGTAAACTTGTATAGCCACTCTAGAATGCAGTATGGTGTTTCCTCAGAAAACTAGGAATCAACCTCCCCAAGGACCCAGCAATATCACTATTGGGCATATACACAAAGGATGCACATTTATACCCCAAAGGCATTAGCTCAAGTATGTTCATAGCAGCATTGTTTGTAATAGCAAGAACCTAGAAACAACCTAGATGCCCCTCAACTGAAGAATGGATTAACAAACTGTGGTACATCTACACAATGGAGTACTACTCAGCAGGAAAAAAGAAAAGACATCCTAAAATTTGCAGGCAAATTGATGGAGAATATTCTTCTGTGTGAGGTATCACAAGCCCAGAAAGATAGGCAAGGTATATCCATCCACTCATAAGTGGACTTTAGACAAAAAGCAAAGAATACTCAAGCTGCAACCCATAACCTCTGCACAGCTTGGGATTGGAAGAAACTTAAAAGAGACATCCAGACATTCACCTAGAAAGAGAAAATAAAGAAGATCTCCTTAGCAAATTGGGATCATAACGGATTGCAACCAAGAAGAAGTAGAAAAAAATCATGAGAGATGGACATGGTTGAATGAGAGGAGCAACAACAAGGGGGAAAAAAAGAGATGGATATTTTGATGGAGGAAGTCAATGTGGGGTTAGAAAGAGACGTGGTGCTAGGGAAACCACCAAGAACTCACAGGATGTCTTTAGCTCCTTTATTTACATTATACAAAAAATATTCCACCACAGATGTCCCTGGATAGGTCTCTGACAAATAGTGGAGGGGGTGCCTAAACAAGACTTCCCCTATAATCAAATGAATAACCACCCTAAGTGTCATCACAGAACCTACATCCAACAATGAATAGCGATAGAGGCAGGAATATTTCGCTGAGCATTGGGCCTTGCTCCTGGTCCAGCTGAGAGCAGGGGAGAAGAGTCTGTATGAGCAAGGGGATAGGGATTATGAGGAGAAGACCCACAGAGATGGCTAGCTGGCTGGAGCTCTGGGGAGCTCACTGAATCAAAAAGAGCCACTGGGAAACTATCAGGAAAAGGAGCTTGGCCCTCCAAGGGTAGGCAACTGTTGATCGGCATGGGCAGCATGTGGAGCTTCGAGGAGTAGAATTAGACTGTGTTCCTGTGTGTGGGTTGGCACCTTGGAGCCCTTTCCCTTCAGAGGAACACCTAACCCAGTCTTGATATTGGGATGAGGAAATCAGACCTGCCTGGAGTGGATCCACCAAGCTAAGCTGACTCACCTTGAGATTTCTTGCCCTTTTGGGAGAGGGGATGGGGTGGGTTAGGGAGGAGGTGTTAGTATTTTGCACATGGAAAGATGAAACATGCTGCCAGGATGCCATTTAGGGTTTTATTGGGAAATCCAGATATCTAGGGAAGGGTGGGAGAAGGGAGAGAGAGAGAGAGAGAGAGAGAGAGAGAGAGAGAGAGAGAGAGAGAAGGGAGAGAGAGAGAGAGAGAAGGGGTGGCAGAGAAAAAAGGAATGCCTGCCACTGCCACGTGTTGTCTCCTTTAAAAGAAGAGTGAGCATATAGAAACGCCCAGGGGCGTGCCTTGTGAACATGCTCTGCGGGCGGAGGCGTGGCCACAATTTGGTGACTCCGAAGACAGATGGCCACGCCCTGCGGGCAAACGAGAGAAGTTCTGGAACACAATAATGAGGAAGGCTGAAGGTTGACTGGGTGAGATTGAGAAGAAGGAAGGGAAGGGGAGGAGGGGGTACATGGAATAGAAGAGGTTTTTATAAGTAATATAATAAAACTAAAAAATAAACAATGATTTTTCCAAATGTGTTCGATGTCTTACTTTACACCTGTTCATATAGTCCCTGTTCATTCAACAATTCATTTAGGTTCTGTTTTATTATAATGGAAGGCATGGATTAATAAGAAAAGGCCCAGATATAAAGAATGTTTACATTAGGTCAATCTAAGGCAAACTTTCTATTTTTGAACAGCATTAAAGATGAAGTCATGGAAGAGAAAGAGACAGATACAGGTGTGCTCACCTTCGTGTTGGATACCAAGATTTCCTGTTCTCTGGATGGTTTTCTCCACTGCTTGTGCTCCATCCACACTGAGTCTCGCCCGGGCAAAGAAAGACAGACAGTGAAAACTGGGAGGAAAGGGAGAGAGAACAGAAGATTAAATTGCAGGGGCAGGTTATACCGACAGGCGAATTCAGTTGGAAGAGAAATGTAATGGAGCAGAAGCAGCCTTTTGTGTTAACCACAGAGTGGGGGTGGGGAGGAGGGCACGAAGGCAGCCATGAAAATGGTGCCCTTCACAGAGCTCTGTGCAGAAAATAAACGACTAAGTTGAGTTACTTCAAAATTTAAGAAAGGAAAGAAAGAAAGAAAGAAGGAAGGAAGGAAAGAAAATCTTTCCCATGTACTCAGAAAATCTGGCCTCCTATATGATGAACTAAATTTGGTAACCTAGCCCCTGATGGACCAGTAGTGCCCAGCAGGTAAGAGGGATTTATTTGAGATCTGCCTGTAATTGAGTGATGTTTAGGTCCCTGGAGGAACCTACATGAGTTGCACTATTTCCTCATTTTGCATATTGACATCTAGGCTTGAGATTTGCCATTCCATCTCCCAGAAGAAAACAAGCAAGAAATAGATAGAAAAAATGATGTGCTTTCCTGTTAAGCTCCCTGTAGGGCTGAAGAGAGGGAGGAGACAGTATATGAGCAAAGGGATTAGCATCATGAGGAAGAGACCCACAGAGAGGCTGACCTGAGCTATTGGGTACTCACTGACTCTGAAACTACCACTGAGAAACCTTCATAGAATGGAACTAAATCCTCTGAATATAGATCACAGTTGAACAGTGTGGGCAGCTTGTGGAGCTTTTTGCAGTAGGACCAGAGTTTATTCCCGATGCATGAACTGGCTTCTCAGTTCCCCACATTCCCTACAGAGGAGCACCTAACTCAGCCTTGACACTGGGGGGAGGGACTCAGTCCTACCTCAACTGGATATGCCAGATGGAACTGACTCATCTTAGGATTCCTTGCTCTCCTTGGGGAATGGATGTGGGGAGCCTGAGGGAAGCTGAGAAGGAGGGGACAGAGAGGGAGCAGTAAAAGTTATGAGAAAAACTTTTTAAATAAAAAAAATACAAAAAAAATGATGTGTTTTATCACCACAGGCAGTATGCTCTGTGTGGGGGCTGAACAGTTTGCAGGCAAGGGTGTTTCCTGGTAGATTTTAGCCATCCTTCTATTCAGTCCTCATGGTGGCTATTGCTTTCCTTTATATTATACTCAACCCACATAGATAAACTATTCAGGCTTCTGCTTGACCTTGACCAAGGTTTCTTGAGCCTGCACTAAACCATCCATCAGTCTGGTCCAAAGGTATTGCTGGAAACCTGAAGTGGAGTGCACTTGCTCCAGGACAAGGTCAGTTAGAAAACACCAAGAATACTTGGCTTTTTCCAGTCTAGACAACAGGATAAACCACATCCTGACCATGCAGCCCTGCCTAGATGATCAAGCTTGTTAGTCCTGGTCGTGGCTGTGGGACTTTGGAAGATGAAGATGAGTTTCTGAGAAGGGCATACAACTGAGAAGAAACTAGTCCTTTTCATGGCTTCTTGGCCAGTTGCTTCACTTTTTTAGTTTCCGTTTTTTTTAACTCTAATTCTAGCATAATCATAAAAGTGCTGGCTCTAATGTGCTGGCTTTTCATTAATATGGCTAAATGTCTCCTGGCAACCAGGACACAGACAGAAAGCAGCAGATCAGGGGCCAGGACCAAAATAATAATAATAATAATACTTTTAGTATGCCCCTTCCCTAAGCTACTTCCTCAAATTAAACTTCACCTAGTAATTTTTATCACCTTTCAATCACACCATCTAATTATTAGTTCATCCATGATGTTGCAGTCTTCAAAGCCCATTAGATGGCAACAAAGCCTTTATCTCATGAGCTTTTACTAGGCTATATATCACAGCTAAAGTATTAAAGATGCTTAGGAAATTTAAATTATGAATTGCATCAATATTTAGCATTCATAACTTAAGGGACATTAGGGCTCATATTGACATCAGTTGTGTCCGCTGTTTTGAGAAGAAAAGGAACCGTGCAGTGGGGAGTGTTAAAAGTAGAATTGCATTGGGGCTCCATGCTGTTTCCTATGAACTTAACACTAGCAGAGCAGTGGACATTTGTTACCTGAGAGTTCTGCACCTATGGATTCACTCAACTATGAATAAGCAACCCCTAAAGAACAATTATGTCTGGATAAAGTATGTCCCTGAAAAGTAGAATATTTGCATAGAGCTTTGAGTTTTATTTGGTATTTTAAGAAACACAAGGGCAATGAAAAGGATAGAGGGGTATGTACAGGTCTTATGCAACACTATGCTGTTTTGTAAGAAGGCTGGAGCATCCACAAATTTTTGGGATCTGCAGAAACACAGAAGCAATCCTATGGATACCAAGAGACATCTGTTCTTCACTGATAATGTCAGAACTTGGAGTAGAGTAACTGTTGGCTTTGACCCAAAGTACCCTGTACATTTTCTCCCCTAGACTAAGAAACCTGAGAAGCCATAAAACTAACAGAGAACATTCACCCATATTCAATGTCTGGATCTTCTTTTCCCACAGGGTAAACAGATAAAACAACTACTTACAAACAAGAAGGCTGGTATCATTTGGTTTCTTTTCTGAAGTTAAAAAAAAAATGTCTTTCTGTACCCTGAATAGCCCTAATTTGGGCAGGATGCTGACCTGGATATAACACAGACAGGAAGCAAATCTATTTAAGCCCCAACCAGTTGGTAGGCACCCTTCCCAGATGGCCCTGAAGGAGCAGTCTGCCACCTGCTCAAGTATTTTAGGCTTGACTGTGGGGCAGCATTGCCCATGCAGCCAGCATAAGTCCCCAAAGAAGTCCTGGACCCTCACCTCTGGAACCACCACAGAAAGATGTGGTTGACCTTGGCTGAATCAAATTCCCTTTGGTCCTAAGAAGCAAACCTGCAGTAGGCATACAGAATGTCAGAGGGACAAGGTGGTGCTATACATGGCTCAAATTGGCATTGACCCAAAGTGCCCTCCCTATACATTTTCTCCTCTGGACTAAGAAACCCGAGAAGTCAAAAGTCCAACAAAGAGCATTCTCACAAAAACACAGTGCTTTTCTGGGAGGTACACACATCTTTTGCTGGAAGGACATGAAAAATGGAAGCCTTTGTTCTTTGCCTGCTTGCTCTTGCCTTGCTAGCAACTCCATTCCTTCACTGGCATTAGAGTCTACTTCTTTGGGATTTCAGTGTATACTGGGGACCAGCTGAGACATCTAACCTCATGGACTGTGCAAACTCTGGATTCTTGACTTTTTGTTGATAGCCAACTATCATTAAATTAGCTGGACCATAGCCTGTAAGTCATCTTTATTTTATTTATTTATTTATCATCCTAACCACAGTTTCCCTTCCTTCCTCTCCTCCCAGTCCCTCCCCCAGTTTCCTCTGTTTCCCCTTCCTAATCCACCACTCCTCTGTTTCCATTCAGGAAAGGGCAGGTCTGCCCAGGAATATCAACAAAACATGGCATATTAAGTTGCAGTAAAACAACATACTTTCCCATGTATTGAGGCTGGGCAAGGTGATCCAGTATGAGGAGTAGGGTCCAAAAAGCCAGTAAGAGTCAGAGACAGGACCTGTTTCCACTGTTAGGAGTCCCACAAGAAGACCAAGCTATACAACTGTAACATATATGGAATGTACCCGGGTCAATCCCATGCAGGTTCCTTGTCAGTTAGTGTCTGTGAGCTCCTATGAGCTCTAGTTACTTGACTCTGGGTTTTCTTGTGATGTCCTTGTCCCCTCTGACTCCTATCATCTTTTTTCCCTTCTACTTTAGGATTCCCTGAGCTCTGCCTAATATTGGGCTGTGGATTTGCATCTGTCTCCAGCAGTTGCTGGATAAAGGCTTTCTGAACTTGGCACCCATGAGTATAGCAGAATATCATTAAGCATCATTATATTGTTTTTTCCCTTCAGTTGTGTTTGGTTCTATCCTAGGTTTTGGGTCATGTAGCCTGTGGGTCCTGATACTCTGGGCAGAGTTAGGAGTGGGCTTACTCTCCTGGCATGGGTTTTAAGCTAAACCAGTCATTGGTTGACCACTCCCTCAGTTTCTAGGCCATCTTTAACCCAGCACATCCCATAGACAGGGCAGACTGTAGCTTGAATATTATGTGCCTGGGTTGGTGACCCAATTCCTCCAGTGCAAGTCTTGCCTGGTTACCAGAGATGGCCAGTTCAGGCTATGTATCCATTATTGCTAGAGTCTAAACTGGAGTCATCCTTGTAGATTCCTGGGAGATTCCCACACATCAGGTTTTTACCAGACCCCGCAAATGCCTCCCTTTTCTAGTAGTCTCTTTCAGTATCCTTCCACTTTGCTCCTCCCAACCTGGTCACTCATTGTTGATTCCCACACACCAGAAGTTTAGTCTCTAAATCTCTTCTATTTCCCCTTCACAGGGAGATTCAGGTAAGAGTTCTCCCCGCAACCCTCCTTGTTACATAGTCTCTCTGAGTCTGTGGATCTTACCATAATTATCCTTTATTTTATAATTAATATCCACTTACGAGTGAGTAAATACCATGTTTGTTTTTCTGAGTCTAGGCTACCTTACTCAGGATGATTTTTTTCTAGTTCCATCTATTTGCCTTCAAATTTCATGATGTCATTGTTTTTTACTGCTGAGTAATACTTCACTGTGTAAATGTATCATATTTAATTTTTCTCAGTTGAGGGACATCTAAGTTGTTTCCAGGTTCTGGCTATTGCAAATAAAGCTGCTATAATCATAGAGGAGCAAATGTATGATTGAGCATCTTTTGGGTATATGCCCAAGAGTGGTATAGCTGAGTCTTGTGGTAGATCATTCCCAATTGTCTGAAGAACCACCCTATTGATTTTCAAAGTGGATGTACAAGTTTGTACTTCTACCAGTAGTGGAAGAGTGTTCCCCTTGTTCTACATTGCCTCCTGCATAAACTGTCATTTGTGGTTTTGATCTTAGCCATTCTAAAAGGTGTAAGCTGGAAAGTTAGAGTTGTTTTGATTTGTATTTCCCTGATGGCTAAGGATGTTGAATAGTTCTTTAAGTGTTTCTACACCATTTGAGATTCCTCTGTTGAGAATTCTCTGTTTAGATTTATACAGCATTTTTTAAATTAGATTATTTGTTTGTTGATATCTAGTTTCTTGAGTTCTTTATATGTTTTTTAAATCTACTCTCTGTGAGATGTGGGGTTAGTGAAGATCTTTTCCTATTCTGTAGGCTGTCATTTTGTCCTATTGACAGTGTTCCCTGCCTTAGAGAAGCTTTCAAGTTTTATGAGGTTCCACTTATTACATGTTGATCTTAGTGTCTGCACTACTGTGTCCTGTTTAGGAAGTTGTCTTCTGTGCCAATGCACTCAACACTATTTCTCATTTTCTCTTCTATCAGGATCAGTGTATCTGGATTCATGCTAGGGTTGTTTATCCACTTGGGGTTGAGTTTTGTGCAGAATAATAGATAAGAATCCATTTGCATTCTTCTACATGCCAACATCCAGTTATACTAGCACCATTTGCTGAAGATGTTTTATTTTGTTCATTGTATAATTTTGGCTTCTATGTCAAAAATAAGGTGTCCAGAGGAATGTTGATTTATGTCTGGGTATTTGATTTTATTCCATTGATTCATTTATACACATATCCACATGCAGACACACACACACACACACACACACACACACACACACACTCCCTCTTAGTAAGCTGAGTGTGGACTAATACAAAAGGGAAAGTGGGGATATGGATAGCAGATGCCAAACACCAGGAGTTAGAAACAGTAAATCTACACCATGGTGGTGTCTGGAGTCACAATAGCCTATTAGATATTTTATGAATAATTCTGAGAAACTTAACATAAGGAGATGGACAATTAATTGCCCTGAGTTCATTGTTACATTTTTATATATGTATTAAACGTGTACAATTAAAATAATAGTGATTGACCAAAAGTTTTTGCCAGGTGTGGTGGCACATATCTATGATCCCAGCATTTAGAAGGCTGAGGCAGGATTGGGAGTTAAAAGCTAGCCTAGCTTCACACTGAAACCATGACTCAAAGAATGAAACAAAAGTTTAAAAAAAATACAAGCAGAAAAAGTAAATGCTAAGGCTTTGTAGCCATATAGTAGGGTGAGTGCAACTTACCATCATGTGTTATAGAGTTCACAATAGTTCCCAACAGGCCTTACTCTGCAAGAAAATGAAAAGCAGTGGCTTCTGGGGCATGTTTCTGCTTTCTGCCTTCCTGCTTTTCTAAGCACAGTTGACAAGCTCACCAATTGGAAAAGCTAAAGGTCAAACATGTTGAAATTCTCTAAATCTGAAAGTTCAAGGCCTCTGCCCCCTCTCTATTGGGCTATTTGTGTCCATTGATTTGGAAGATTTATTTACCCTTGATAATTCTTTACTTTGATTTGGGTATATATATTACAAATATCTTTTTCTGGGTTGTGGCTTGCCTTTTCATTTTATTTTGGTACATTAATGGAGAGGAAATTCTTAACATTAAAGGAGTGAATGTATTGATTTTCTCTCTTCTGCTTCGCATTTTTGATGTCTTAGGAAGTCAAGGTCATAAAACTACTTAAATGTTTTAATAATTCTACTTTTCTCTATAGTTTCCCAAATACTTATGTCAGCAATCTATTTGAATTTTGTATATCCTTGGTGTGCTAATGCTTGGCTCATAGTCTGTATCTAGACTGCCCCTTGTTTCTCCCTTCCTCTGTTGTCTTTTCTGGTTTGGGGTTCAGGATCATCCTAGCCTTGTACCATGAGTTGGGAATATGTCAGTCAGGCTCTTTGCAGTGAGCAGGAGCGTGATAGCAATAAGAAAAATTCAAGCAAGCAAGGTCGTGGTGGCACATACCCTTAATCTCAACACTTTGGAGACAAAGACAGGTAGATCTCTGATTTCAAAGCCAGCTTGGTCTGCAGAGTGAGTTACAGAATAGCCAGGGCTACACATACAAACCCTGTCTTGAAAAGAATAAAAGAAGGAAGGAAAAGAAAATTCAAGAGGGTTTCTCTAAACAGAATGCCTATACAATGGGGAAAATGCAAAGAAACCGGGGGGCACAGGGGATAGGGAACTATTGGGTTAGCAGTACTCATGCCAGCTCTCCTAAGCAAGAACAATAAAGAAAATGGAACAACCTAGAAAGAGTCAGAGAGTGTCAAGTGGCTACTTTGTGGAGTGACTGGGAAACAAATGCTATATTATCACCACCCTTTGACCTCTACTTTATGATTTATTAGTTAAATTCAAGTCTCACTGATGGAATACCTGCCCATCCTGGGGAAAGGCTAGTAGAGAATAGATGAATTGGGAGACACAACCAATAGGAACATAGATACAATTGTGTGTACATATTTACAGATACATGTGGAGAGGTATGTTGGGCAAGGTGGGTTCATGTGGTTATGGAGGATGAAAGTCAACAACCTGCCATTTGCTAGTTGGAGATCCAAAAAATCCTTCAACATTAAAATCACTAAAATGAAAAGCTATGACACTACAGAGGCTATGAAAGAGATACTTATTGACTGAGCTGGACCCAGAAGTCAGAGGCCACTGTATTCAATCCTAGCTGGAACATACATATCAGTCCATACCTTTCATCACTCTGGATTTGTTCACAGTGGCTGCATAAACATCACAACTGTTAACAAATAAGTGCATTTACAAACATGGAATCCAGGGATGAGGTTCGGTTGTATCTTCAAAGCCAGTTACTCCAATGCAGACCAAGTCTGTGAAAACTCAGCTCTTCCCAACTGATCCGAAGAGCTGCTAATATTCTCTTAAATCAACTGGCAGCAGAGTGTTCCAGATAAGAGCAATTTTCCGGACAGATGTGAATGTTTCCACAGGAGCCAAATTTCATACAGCTCAGCTGTGCCTCCATGGGAAAGAGTTATGTAAATCTAATGTGTTCAGCAATTGGCAGTTAACAATTATTTCATATCTCCTGAGTGCTGTGCATCGGCAATGTTTCCCCTTAACTGATACCCTAAAGGCTTGGCACACAAAAAACATAAACTACAAATCGACACCTTGCTGATGTTTATGTATTTTTAAGATTATGGATGAAGATTAAATGGGAATGCATATGTTAAAATTGAAAGAGTGGCAGGGGGTGCCTCTGTGGATCAGAAGCTTGTAGTACAAGCATGGGGATGAGCTTGGATCTGCAGCACTTATATCAAAATCAGGCACAATGGTGTGTATCTGTAACCTTGTTGCTGGGGAAAGAGTAGGGGAGGGACAGGAAAGGCTGATCCCACCACCCACCCACTAGCTGGCCATCTACATTCTAGCCTAAACAGTGAGTTATAATTCAGTGAGAGATTTTGTTTGTAAAACTACGATGGGGAACGATTAAGAAAACATCCAGTCAGTGTCAGCCTTTGGCCTCCACATGCACAGACACATTCTCTGTCTCTCTCTGTCTTGCTCTGTCACACACACACACACACACACACACACACACACACACACACACACACAGAGAGAGAGAGAGAGAGAGAGAGTAAAAAGAGTCTTTTTAGGGATTACAATTATAGGACAGTATCATTTCCCTCCATTTCTTTTAATGTAACATTAAATTGTGTACCAAAGAAAGTCAAAGGGCATGAGGTAAGTAAAGCATTTCCACTTAGTAGTTATGTCTGCACTTCAGAACCATAATCAGATATCTTTAAGCGAGGTTAAGAAATATCTTTGCATGTAGTGTATAAAGTTATCTTTTTAAAGTTAAATTTATTTTCGTTTTATCTTTTTAAATGTTTTGCCTTCATGTATTGCATACATCACATGTATACAACACAAGCAGATGCCAGGAGAGGGCATTAGACCCTCTGAAACTGGAGTTAAAGTTGGCATGTTGGTGTGGGGAACTGAACCCAGGCTTTCCTCAAGAGTAGAAAGTGCTCTTTACCCCCGAACCTCCTCTCTAGCCCCTCAAGTGATGTGATCATCTTTGCTGTTTATCCACTTCCTCAATTAAAAGTATCAAGTAGGGCTGGGGATATAGCTCAGTTCTAGAGAGCTTGACTAGCATGCATGAAGTTTGCTCCTCAGCATGGCATAAAGGTAGTACAGTATATGGTGGTGCATGTCTGCAATTCCATAATTTGGGAGGTAGAGAGAGGCAGGAGGATCATAAGTTCAAGGTCATCCTGGGCTACATCATGAGTCATTCTGAACTACACAGGACTCTGTCTTTAACAAACAAAACGCAAGACCCATCAAGTTAATTTAAAAACTTGGGCCAATTTTCACACTAACTAATGAAAAGAGTAATACTAAGTAGTGATGACTATATAGTAAGCATTTTCTTATAAACATTGATTTAAAACTTTTCTCCTGGCAGATACTTACTGATATTTAATTTTATTATTCCTAATTTGGGGTCTCAATTACATAGAATATTTTCTTTCAAGACAAGGTATCAGTATGTAGATCAGGCTGACCTTGAACTTAATGAGATTTGCCTGCCTCTGCCTCCAAAATACTGTGATTAGAGGTATGTGCCATCTAATTATAGAATTATTTACTTAAAAACTGTTAAATTATATATTTAAAGTTCCTTGGGTACATATTTGCAGCATGTGTGACTTGATATGAAATGTTAACCCCAACACACACACACTCATCCCCTATCACACAAATTCACCTCACTCACAAGCTTATTTTGCTTTGAATGTCTTATGAAGATTAATAAAATACATCATTAATTAGTTTCTAGCTATGGCTGAAGGTTATTTATTCTCATTAGTACATTATATTAATGATTATGAATAAAGGGTCTTTTGAAGGGGCTCCATTTTCCCCTGCCTACTAAAATAGAGCACAATATTTTAGGAATAGTGAGGCCTTGTCCTGATAGCTCTCAACCACCTCTCACCCTTTCTTCCTTGAGGCCAAGATGCTGTGATAGTTTGGGCTGTCAATTTGACAGAGTCTGGAACCCCCTGGTAGATGGGTTTAAGATGGTTATCTTGATTGTACTAATTGAAATGAAGGACTCATCCACTGTGAAAGGCACCATTTGCCATATAGGATACTGGACTATGTGAGTAGGATAGGGAGGTGGGAGAAAGGGAGAAGAAGAGGAAGAGGAAGAAAGGAAGCAGCAAAACATTTATTATTCTCTGTTCTTGATTGTAGATATTATGATCAGCTGCTTGGAGTTCCTTAATCTTATTTTTCCTACTGTGATAGACTGTGACCTTGAATCCTTTGACTGTGAGCCAGAATTCTTTTCTCCCTTTAAAATGCTTTTGCCAGAGTATTTTATCAAAGCAGAAATGATACTAAGACAGATGTCCTAGAAGAAGGGACGGAAGCCCCTAGCAGACCCATTAGGGTCACCGTAAGAAGAGCTGTTCCTCAGTCTGGGGCTTCCAGACACACAATAAGGTCAGCATTACCAAGGTAGGTCAGGCTATGGATTGACTTCCTCTAATATGCCTGTGGCTATTTGAAACTGTCTGAAAAAACAAAACAAAAAAGAATTGAGTTCCAGGCTGGGCATGCTAGTCCACAGCTTTAATCCTAGAACCCAGGAGGCAAAGGCTGGAGGATCTTTGTGAGTTTGAGGTCAGCCTGACCTATAAAGCAAGTTCCAGGACAGCCAGGACTACATTGACAGACCTTGTCTTAAAAACTAAAAACAAGCAAATAATAATAATAATAAAGTTGAGTACCTCCCATCAAGAGACAGCATCCAATTCCTCTCCTTGTATATAGGCTAACTTTACCTATCTGTTAAAGTGTAGATGTGTCATACTACTCATTACTTTTGAGTCTTGGAACCCTAGCAACATGCAGATGGCCACATCCTCAATTTTGTATGTCATTTTCCCCCCTACTCTGTTTGAACTGGGGATTTCAGACAGCTTCAGTTCTGCCTCTATGGAGCATTTCATATGGATGATGGGTTTTTAACTTTCTAGTCTACCCTCCTCGGTATTGACTCAGCCTGAATGTTCATATATTCTGAATGCCATTGAACAAGATGTTCCCACAGACACTGAAAGGCAGACACCACCATTTGAATCAGTATCCACCAAAGGCCTATGTGTGAAATGTCTGATTTTTGAGGTTTGCTTTTGGGGAATCTCTTCCAGCTCCTTTCCAGGTAGAATTGCAGGATTTAGAATGGTGAGCCCTAGAACAGAGTAGAGATCCAGACATCAAAGGCTGGTGACAGAGGGATCACTATTCTTAACTATCCTGCAAAACTGTTCCATTGAGTCAGACTTGCTCCGATCGACACACTGCTGCTGCACGTGATGCTTGTGAGTTGGCTCACTCCACCAAATCCCCCTATTGCTTCCTTTTCAAATGCCAATGTCCATCCACCATCTACTGCAGCCTCCAGTTTTCTTCCTCCTTCCCCACTTCCAATTTACAGCTCCAAACATACAAATCAGTTTTCCAAAATGAGAAGAATGTCCAGAAGAGTTATAAGTAAAACTGGACACCAAGAGCTAATATTCCCTTCTACCTTGAAAACATCCTGCAATGATTGGACTCTGTCTCACTGTGACATCAATTTTGACAACGTGTTTCAAGGCGTTTGAACTGTCTTGCTTTGTTCTCTGAATAAAGGCTTCATTTCTTTAGATATGTTTTGCTGTCTATTGTTCCCCTTCCCCCTACTGTATTCATCAAGAGTTTTAAATCATCAGAAACTCTGATTTGGCAGTGATTCCACTTGCCTCACCACCTCTGCCTTAGCACTGCCAAGCCTAGATGGTCTAGACATTGTATTAAAAAAAAAAAAATACAGCTCCCTCTGGGACAGACCTAGAAGACTTTGGCACAGGATTGCATCTATCTATGGATATTTAGTAGATTAAAAATCTTCCTGGCAGACGGGAATTCTGTCAAGATCCACCCACTGTGGCCCGCATTATGTAAAGGATAAAGGAGTTCACTGTCTCATAGCTACTTAATAGAATTCGGTTAATAGAATGAGTGGATTATGCCTACACGGAAGATAAGCAACTCATTTCTAAACAGGAGGACCAAGAGAGTTGCAGTTTAGAAATGCTTAAAAACAACCCTGAATTTATATTGGGGAAGATGATGCATTTTTATCGTCTTGCTCTCAGAAATTAAAAATAACTCTATTGGCCAGCTGTTGCTCCTTTTCTGGTAGAGTTGTGAGGTGGGACATCGTATAGTTGACGAAATTGCGCTGAACTGGTGCATTAGATTACATTCCGTATTGCAGTGCCTTCACGTAGGTTGAGAGTTCGCGGGTTTCGGTGTTTTTTTTTTTTTTTTTTTAAACAAGCCCTAGTCAACTGTTCATCGCCACGTCTCAGTCATGGTCAATGATTCATGATGGTGGGTATTTTAGTTTATTTTCCCTGCAAGCCACTGGTCATTTTCTAATTCTTTTTTTCTTAAAACCTTTAAGCCCACCTTGGCCCAAAACCCCACCAGAGGGCCACGCCCCTTCTCCCTCCTAGAGGGGCTTAGGGGAAATCAGGGTCCGCAAGACAGGTTCCCGCCCCACCCTGCCCAGCAGCCTTCTGGGAACTGTAGTTGTGGCTTCTGACACATACGCTACTATAGTGAAGTCTAGGACTACAGATCCCTACAGGCCCCACGCATCGCGCCTGCGTGCCCGCACCTGCTCGAGGGAGGGTTAAGTCGTCCCGGGAGCATCGCAAGTCAGCGGAGGAGGCTTTGGTGGCAGCGGGCGACATGGACAACGCAGGGAAAGAACGAGAAGCGGTCCAGCTGATGGCGGAGGCCGAGAAACGAGTGAAGGCTTCCCACTCCTTTCTCCGAGGGCTGTTCGGGTGAGTGCCAGAGTTTGTGCCCTTAGGAGTCTTGCTGCCAGGTCCCCCCCGCCCAGCTGGCTGCCATCGCAGAGTGCCCCTCGCAACTGCCTAAGGATCCTGGGTTCTCAGCGGCCTTCAGAACACATTTAGGTGGCTTACGCTAGGCCTTGGGTCCCACAGTCCCTATGGGCCAACGCATCCCCTGAGCCATTCCTGGGGGCTCAAGTCTGCACACACTGCAAGCCCCAGAACCTTTGGGGATCCTCAGGCCTTGGGTAGTTCCCTCCCCCTACACACACACACACACACACACACACACACACACACACACACACACGAACTCATAGCCACCCCCCATACACACACCCCAAGAACTCATAGCCCTCAACCCCCAGAGCCCAGAACGCCTACACGCCCCCGGAGACTTCTGTGTCTCCCTCGCGTCGCTCCTGGTCCAGTGTTGGTGACAAGGTAGGGGCCGAACTGCCCCTCCAGGAACGCCACCTTCCTAGGGGACCGGATTCATTAATTTACCCTGGTTTGAGCCATATATCTATATATCACCTGGGGAGCCAGGGCAGAGAGGTCCTGGAACTCAGCCTGGCGCCTGACATCTGCTAGCAGCTCCTGGGGAGCGCGAAGTCTGCGCCCCTATATCCCGGGCATTTGCCAGCTGGCCTTGGCTCACGGGCCTTGCAATCATTTCCACGGATGGCGTGTTTTTCCTTTGCCGAAGTAATTTGTATTCGTAGTCCGGGCCTCTTGTTTGATGGACCGTAACATTGCCCTTTTGGGAATCCCGTGATGTGATTTCATATAATCCTTTCATGCTGTAGTAGGGAATGCCTTTTTTTTTTTTTTTTTTTTTTTTTTTTAATTCTGAGTTTTCAAAAAGCAGAACCTGAACTGAGAGCTTGTGGAAGATTTCTGGGCTGTTGATTATGCGAATGATTCAGCTGTTTATGACAGCCGCAGAAATTACTTGTGTGCCTCATTTTTTTTCCTTTTCCATTTGTAACTGAAATATCTTTACCATGAGCTGATTTTGATTATCGGAAAGGGCCAGTGACACATACTAAACTGCTGCATTATGAGACACAATTTTATTTCTGTACAAATTCAGTTTGGACACTTAGTTCTGAAAACACACCCAATGAGCTTTGACTTGTTTTTCCAACTTCATTTAACTGCTAATTACAATATTCGTTATTATGTAACAGTTTAGTGGAACTGTTATGTTTCTATCTCCAGGAAATGGTTAGGGTCACTTTGATACACTTCGATACAGTAGCATGGTCTGCAGAGAGATAGAGATAGAGAGGAGACCATCATTGGGGACCTCTAAGGGCATGTAGGTCCTAACTCTCTCATGTAATATGAGGTTTGTAGCTATAAGTTACAGATACTCTGTTTCCCCTTTAAAAGAGACAAGGAGCATTGCTTTGCATTTAATGCAGATGCCAAATACTAATTTCTGTCTGTGAGTCACAAAACACATGAGATTCACTGTGTGAAATCTAATGGCAGAGTGCCTCACTGTGGGAGGTGATTTTAATGCACAACGTGTTTCAAATCAGGATGTGCTTCTTTGAGCCAGTTATAGACATTTCTTTTGGTCAAGAGGCCCATTGTTTTGAGAAAACTGGGTCAAATCTTGAGGCAGTCATCTAAAAGTATTTTGAAGAATCTTTATGAAGAAACGTCTATTTGACTGTTGCTGCCCTGTCAGTGACAGACTTTCATTTTCCATCATTCACACTCAGTTTGCATAGAGTTACCAAGTCCTACTCTTCTAGAAGCAGAAGTTCATATTATACTATGGCTTTGGAACCTGAAATAGGTTAAATTTGCTTCTTTGGGCCTCAGTTTCTTCTGCTATAATCCACAGTGTACCTCGTGATTAGTGATCAGTGAGTTTATATTTTTAAAATCCTTAGGTTTATGAGTATTGTAAACAGATGTCAGATGATTATCCACATATTAATCAAAGCTGTCTACTCCTCTTACCAAGGAAGCAGAAGGGCGGATGGATTAAGTTTTGCAGGATTTTGGAGCCAAAAACTTGGTCACTAGTCTTTTAAAAAATAAAATAACTTAAGAGCTTTAGCCAGGTCAAGTATCCTTTGTACTATGAAGACTGTGAGGCTTCCAGTAACATTTGGTTCTGGAAAGCTTAGGAGAAGAATGTGTGTGTGTGTGTGTGTGTGTGTGTGTGTGTGTGTGTGTGTGTGTAGTATTTGAAACCCTAAACCAGACCTATTTCTTTTTGAGTTATAATGGGAAGACTAAGGTTTTGTATCAGTTTTAGGTGTTTAGAGTTCTGTGGGTGTGACATTACATGCATCTGTCATCACCTTACATGTTGTCCTGCCCTGCCTCCCTTAGGTTTTATTTTTCATTTAAGGTAGTGTCATCTATCCCCATGTGATACCCTTAGGATAATGGAGAAATCATAATCACATGTCTTGATTCACCCAAGTATCATCAGAGTTCCTATTTAAGAGATGGACAGGTGATGTTTTGAGGATGTAGGAGACATTTAATAAGGCATTTGGCTTATTGCAGATGTTTCTCGTCACTGACTGCTAATCTCCCAGCTGCAGATTAAAGCCTAGCTTGAGTTCATCTCCTGTACAGTGCTTTTGTGGCAATACTGTATTCTCAGTATTGTTCCAAAACTCTGACTTTATGTTGCTGCTTCAGATGGAAATGTGCATGGATATTCACAAGAATGGGTCCATCCATCCAATGGTTCCTGTGTGTAAGCTACAAGCCTTTTCTGCCTGGAAGCTGGAGGTGGGGAGGGAGCATCAGTGCATTTTTTTCCCCCAGCAAAGTCCCTTGGTTGGGGAAGGATGCCAACATGCCTGTAATCAGTGTTGCTTATGTTTGGTTTCCTGTCTAATTCCAGGCTAAAGAGTGATGTTTTATTTTTAGCTGAGGAGTCAGATTAATTCTCACTTTTTTTGAAGAGCACAGTTTAAAACCGCCACTGAAAAAGTCAACTTTCATTTAGAGCATTGTTAGAGAGGAGCTGTAGAAGTTTGTAGTTAATTTCAAATTCCAGTTTAGAATCTCAGCAAACTGCTAGGATGATCTTAAGCTGGCCAAACTGATGACAGGATACTTTTGAATTGCAAAGACCTGCTTGCTGTCTTCATTTGTTGTTAGAGGAACACAGTTCTTACACAGTGCACACTGAAGAAATCCATAAATATTTGTTTGCTTTTTTTGTTTGTTTGCAGTTTATTTGGGTGAAACCCCCAAGCCTTGTACATGCTGAGCAAGCATTATCCTGCCACTGAGCTACAGTCATCCCCCCACCCCCCTATATATTTGGTGGTCTTGGTGTAAATTTAGTGAAGGATCTTTTTGGATCCTTACTGCAACTAACCATGAGTCTACTTAACATCTGTTTGTGAACATTTAAATATTTCTTAGGTTTTGTAGGCTATATCCATATTCTTCATTTGTTTTTATTCTAGTGAAGAATGTTTACCATGGTCATGTGATAGCCTTAATAATGTTTACATCTTTCTCAGTTATGATTAATACTTAAATGTAAATTCAACTTTTTAAAAAGTCATTAGTCAGCTGGATTAATGAGTACTCACCATTAATCCTAGCATTAAGGTGGCAGAGGCAGGTAGATTTCTGAGTTCAAGGCCAGTCTTGTCTACATCGTGAGTCCCAGGATAGCCAGGGATATGTAGAGAAACATCTCTAAAACAAAAAGAGAGAAAGCAACAAATATATATATCATTACTGTGGTCATCCATGACTGTGATCTCAGTGGTGAAGAGGCTGAAGCAGGGGGATCTGAGCTTCAGACCAGCCTGTCTCTAAAGCAAGACAGTAAATGTAGATTATATATGTACGTTACTTGCAGTGACAGATGCTGCGGTGTAAGAAGCATGGGAGTATTTGTGTATATTTCTTATAATGTAAGAACTAGGGCATGGATAATTGTGTATTATATAGAAGAGAAATAATAATACTTGCCATCTAAATCTGTTTTTCTGGTATTTTGTACTTTGGATTTTTTTCAGATATTCCTTAAATAATATTGCTCAGTCCTGGTTGATTTTTGTTGTTTTGTTTGTTTTTGTTTTGTCTCTTGACACAAACTATAGCTATCTGGGAAGATGAACTTCAGTTTTGAAAATGTCTACATAGATTAGACTATAGACAAGTCTGTATGCATTGCCAGCTCACAGGAAGTAATCCTGAGTTATATAAGAAAGGCTGAGCAAGCCATGAGGAGCAAGCCAATAAGCAGGATTCTTCATGGCTTTTGCTTCAGGTTCTGCTTCTAAGTTCCTGTCTTGACTTCCTTCAGTGGACTGTAATCCAGGAAATGTAAGCCAAACCAGATTTGTATAAGTAAAATAGAGAAAGCAGATTAATAACGTCTGCAAAAAAGAGCCAGTGGGAAAAATAAATGTTAAAGAAAATCAGAAAGCAATAAAGGTAAAAGCAGAAATAAGGTTGAAAACATGAAAATAATTTTTTCTTTCTTAAATTGCTTTTGATTATGCTGTCTTATCACAGCAATAGAAACCCTAACTAAGACATTTGTTATATGTTATTAGTTATATTTCAAACTGTCATTTTTGAAATATCAAGAAAATGGGTGTAAACCAAGAGTGCCCATGTCACCAGATCCTAGGAAACTTCACAACTGTTAGACGTTTGTAATTGTATTAATTTGATCTGATGATGAAATGAACACTTAGGCATTCTACCTTATTTCTGCTTTTACCTTTATGGCTTTCTGTTTTTCTTTATTATTTATTTTTTCCTCTGACTTTTTTTTTAACGGGGGTATTAATTTGCTATTTTGCTTGTATGAATCTGGTTGAGGTGTCAATTTTTAAATTGTTTTAGTTGTGTGTACTGTAAAGCCTAATATAGGGCTTTTAAATCTTTGTTTGTTTCTCCCTTTGATCCCGGAGTTGTTCCAGGGCATCCTTCTAGACAGAAAAGCCTTTTTGTGTATTTCTGTCAAATTGATATTTTATTTCCTTATGATTAGAAAACTATAACAGTAATTTCTTTGCTGCCTATGTTATGTTATTTGTGCTCAAGAATGGTCTTTGGAAGCTCAGGTAGATGCTTGCTTCTCAGTTTGGTAGAGATTTATATATCTTATTGCTAACTATTGTGGTGATATGTATTTAAAGAAAATAGTTTGAAATATCAGAGGACAAAGCCATGCACAGAGCCAAGCCATAAAGGTTAGAGAGTGATGACCCATACCGTACCATTAATGCTGCGAGTTCAAAGCCTAAGAGGGCCAGCCAGTGGTGGCACACACCTTTAATCCTAGCACTAGGAAGGTTGAACCAGGAGGTGAGATAGCTGGAGGGAGAAAGAGAGATGAGGCTAGAAGAGGCAGGACTTCTTCCTTGCCTGCCACTTCCCTTTTCAGCTGAGCAGAGGCTTGGAGACCGGAGGATTCATGGAGACAGGCCTGGGGAGTTGGCTGTGTGAGAAGTGGCCTTGGTTTGTTTATCTATCTCTCTGATATTTCAGCTTTCCCCCAATATCTGTCTCCAGGTTATTATTATAATACCAAATAGAATTTGTGCAGTAGATTATATAATTAGGACTAGGCCTTTTGTGGTTTTTCTTAGGTATTTGATTTGCTTTTGACTAAGAGAGGTGTGTTACTGTCTCTGTGTTTTCATCTGTGTCTCTTACAGTTTCTGCTTTAAAGTGACTACTCCTTCCATACAAAGATATTTACGGCTACTGTGACTCTATTGTGAGCTTTACCTTTGTTAGCAGTATTTTAGAATGAACTTATTTATTGTTTTTGGTCCTTTTGAGCCTAAATTCTATCTTGTCGATTTTTTATTGTGTGCATTTCCTACATTTGGACTGTGTATTACATAAGAAAGATGAGGCATTTATCCAGTGGCCATGTGTCCGTGTCAGCCAGCTCCCTCTTCCCTGCAGTAGCTTCATGACTGACTCTGGGGAAGTTAAGTGGAAGAGTCAGATGCTTCCTCTTGGAAAGGCAGGGTCACCCTGTGCTTCTGTTGAATGTTTATTCTATTGAGGAATTAAGAAGAAGCCTTCTAGGATAGAGAGTGAGAGCTTTTAGGAAAGAATCAACATCAAACCTACCTGCAGGTGAATCGAGCAAGAGAAGCCTTTGCAGAATGTCGGGGTTGTTTGAAGTTGTAACACATTCAACTAAAGTTGGCTAGTGTATTCTAGTTTTATTTTATTTTAAATACAGAGTCTAACTGTTTAGCTCTTGCTGACATAAAACTCCTTTATATAAACCAGGCTTTTCTCAAACTTTTGATATATATTTTTAAAGCACCTTTTAAAAATCTTACTTTTATTTATTTTTTATTTTACATGTATAAGTATTTGACCTTCAGGTATGTCTGTGTATCACATGCATGCTTGGTACCCAGGGAGACCAGAGAGGGTGTCAGATCTTCTGGAACTGGAGTTACAGATGATTATGAGCTGCCTTATAGATGCTGGGAGTTGAATCTAGGTCCTCTGTAAGGGTAGCTGAGTCATCTCTCCAGCTCTCTGGTGTATTTCTGGGTCTGTACCCAAGGTTTTAGGAAGAGCCTTACATTAACTTTGTCACTCTGTGGCTGTTTTGAGAGCAAATCTGAAAGTGATATTGATGTGACTGGTTCTCAACTGTTGAAGTACTTTATTTTATTTACTGTATTTTATATTTTATTTGATCCTTTTGGATATGTAACATTTGTTTGTTCAGCTGTTACATTTATGACATAAAGTTTTCAAAATAGTCCACTTCCTGTTCCTTCTCAGGCCTCTGTTACTTCATTTGTTCTAGAAAACACCTGTTCCCTGAGTGCCTGACAGTGTCTGTCATGCCTTCCTCCATTGTCTGTTTCTGCTTTGGCTGGGAGCTTTGTTATTTGTTCTTAGAAAAAACAAACAAACAAAACAAAAAAAACCTACACATTTTTATTTTTTAACCTTTCTCATTCTGTCCTCTAGTCTTAGATCTGTAATAAAATGTATCCAGTGCCACCCCACTGATATTCTCTGGTTGTCTCTTAATCTTTCTGAACTTTTGGTTTGTATCGGTGGCACTTGATGGATGCCTTGACTTGCTGCTACTTGATAGAATCGTGACTTTCTTCTCCTCTTGAGTTCTTAGGACAGACTTCACTGCTGTTAGCTGTGTCTGCTAGCATTGAAATCCACTCCTAACTTGATTTCTCAGGTTTGCAAGCACCTTTACCTTTTGATGTGGGAGCGCAAAGATTTTATTTATAGAGCTGGACAGTTTACCGGGATTTCTCAGTAGTCCTTAGTACATAGTCCGCCAGTTCAGTGTTTGGACTCAGGCCTCCTTTTGTCCTGAAAATTTTCTGAGATTCCTGTTGAAATACCTGTTTGAGGGACTGTTTCCCCCTACCTTTTTGGAGGATTCCAAGTATGTGGAGTCAGTCTCCTGGCCAGCATGCCGCTGAGTGACCTGTGGTGATTCTCAGACTTCACAGCCAGCAGCAAAAGGTAATCCGCAAAGAAGCAAGAATGAAACTCTCTGCTCAGCCCAACTTTATTGTAAGCACGTTGACCAGGACTAGAGTCTGGCCCAGATTATTTTGCTTTAGTCATATTTAACCACAGCACAATTTTAGGGGAAAAAAGTATTTAGATAACAACTAACTCACTTCCAAGTGCACAGCAATTTAAGACATTGAGATTGTTGACACAGTTCATTTGGCTTCGTTCACAAGAATGGGTACTGTTGATCCAGGGGATAGGTTAGGGGAAATGGAGGAACTGAGAAGTCAGAGATAGAGATTTAGGGTCTAGGGAGTTTCACTGAGGTAAACATAATGCCTCTGGATGTTAGGATCGGCCTGGCCCTAAGATAACATAGAAGTCACTTAGGCTGTTATAAAGCACAAGTGACATCACTCATAAGAGTGAGTGGGTTTTATGGTTCAAAAGCAATGTTCAGGATTTAGGAGGAAAGTTCTGGGATAAGTAATAACATAAATTCTGAGAAATGTGGGCAGAGCAAAGGATCACCAAGTTGTAAAATGACATCATTCCTAGCTTTCTAGGAAGGACAGCTATTGACTATATCCCACTGTATGTTTAACTTCTCTAGTGCTTATCTGTGTGCACAAGGCCTTTTTGCCCTACACACTTACTTGCCCTTGATCCTGATAAAGAGCAGTGGGGATACAGAAAGAACAGACACATGGACACATATACAGAAAAACTGGGGTCAGGAGGGCTGTAATTGCTCTGGTGGAGGATACCAACTATATAACAAACAGCCTAGAATCTTAGAACCTCAGTGTAGTTATTACCTACAGTACCTGGGTTTGCTGTCTGAGGAGTGGTCCCCCTTGAAGCTTGGAGGTTTAGCCCATATATCCCCATCTGACTGACTTCCAGTAGGAGTCCTCCACACTGGATTTATTTCTTCCCAGGTCCATTTCCATGGAAGTTTACTGTATTCAGGGTATGTTTGTAAGTTTATATTTAGGCAACATTATCCTTTAGGAATTACAACAAGTATTAATATTTTATAAAGATTGAAATTCAGTTCAAAGATTGACTTTTTTCAAAGGTTAAAACAATGAGATAAAAATCTTACTATGTAGTTCTGGCTGTAATTCATTATGTAAGCTAGGCAAGCATTTAAATCTCATGCTTTGCATTCTGAGTGCTAGAATTAAAGACATGCACCACCACACTTGGTAAAATGCTTTTAAAACACCGCTAGTCAGATCAGGTTGTATGTAACTAGTTTGTAAATATATTGAATTGTTGCTGATCTTCGAATTGATGCTGTTCTTCGATTTTTATCTAGGTATTTACCTATCTTGCATCTGTTCTGTTACTGGCTCTTATTACATAAACTCTGCCTATCAAGGTGGCACTTCAGAACATTGCCAGAGTAAAAGTAGCTTTCCTACCACACATACCTATCCCATTACCTTTATTTAGGAGAATAAACCCAGCTAATACTTTTATCAGCCAGTTGTTAAACAACATTGTATTCTGTTTGAGAATTCATTTTTTTCTTTACATAAGGAGAAATGGGGAGGTCTCATAAAGTTGAAGCCAAGTGTCTGGGAGGGCTTCAAAAGGTCCTTTTGACAGCATGTTCAGTGCCCAACTTGGTGTTGCTCTCTCTGTCTCTTGGCCTGACTCCTGAGGTGGGGCTGGGAATGGCATCAGCCACAAGTGGCCGAGCAAGACCCAAGCCCTGAACTTTTAGTCTTTTCTGCTGAACACTAGGCTCTGTCATCAGCTGATAGAAAAATGAAGGAACTTTGAAATGCTGACTCCCGTGGACAGGCTTTTGATGTGAGATCTCACATTAGCATTCTGAAGAGTGTCCCCCTCCTGTTACCTTTCTGATGAACATACTGGTTTTAAATGGTACATTGTAATTGTACCACAATATGACATTTCAATATATGTTAAGTGTATGTTAAGGGGGCCGGAGAGACGGCTCAGGGGTTAAAAGCACTGGCTGTCGCTCCAGAGGTCCTGAGTTCAATTCCCACATGGGGGCTTACATGATGCCCTCTTCTGGCATGTAGGAATATATGCAGAGCACTCATATATAAAATAAAAGTAAATTAAGACCAGAGCAGTTGTCATAACTGTAACCTTGAATACTTAGCACATTTCTCTCTGGGGAATATTCAGATTCATCTCTACCGTAGTTTGGAATGTTTTCAACAGTATTTACCCTGCTGTGCTGTAGAACTTGAGACATTTTTCCACTTGTTCACTTGCATCCTGTACATTTTAGCTATACACTACTGCGCTCTGCTGCCCCTTAACACTTCCCGAGCCTCTGTAACTACAATTCAATTTTATTCCATGCTTCTGTTTTAGTCATGTTCTCTACAGACTGAAACAGGGGGATGAAAAGAAGTCAGAATTTATTAAGTGAGCTTTAAAATAGTAGTGACAGCCAAATCACACCGAGATGCTGAGAACCTGGTCCTAAGGCTGGTACCTAAACATTAAGAGTAATCCCACAGAAGCAGTCTTCAGCTTTCTTTGTAGATAGCCCATGTTTCTGGCATTTTCAGTATCCTGAGGTCTTCCTTCTAACTTAGGTTTCACCTTCATCACTGTTTAGTGACCTCTCAGAGCCTCCTTGCAGGGAATCTAGTCACATGCTGCCTTGCTCCAGCATCTCCAAAGATCTTAGTGCAAGCCTCTGTGACTTCATTAAAGTTTCACTGTAAAGAACTTGTGTGTGTGTGTGTGTGTGTGTGTGTAGGGGGGGAGATCATGCAGCAAGATTAACTAGACTTAAAATCTATACATCTCAGTGAACTTTTATATAGAATAAAAATTAGTTTTAAAATTTAAGTTTTTCAAATAAATTCTGGAATTCTTGGTGGGTGTGGCCCTACCCTCAAGGCACTTTTTTTTTTTTTTAGTTCTACTCAGAGTCTGTGATTTCTCTTTCATGTCACTAGTCTCTTTAACACTTGCAGATTTTTTTCCAAGCCAGTGTTAACCACAGCTTTTGAATCGTTTCTATTCCTTTCTTCTCTAAATTACATTTGTTCACATTTTTCTGTTGTTATCCACCATAAAATCTGGCTAAGAGCATCAAGCACTAATCTTTCTATACCTCAATGCTATTGTGTCTTGGAACTTTACAAAACACACTGTTTGCTACTTTTTAATTCACCCTCACTTAGATTTGCAGGACCAGTAGAACCTACCCAGATTCTTTGCCAGGATATGCTACAAATGGTCCTTTGTTTCCCTCTGAACCCTAGCATGTAACACCTTCACTGTTCACATCTCTGTTAGCATTCTAGTCTTCTCTGACCCCACTGCAATGGTACATTATTTATAGCACTCTAAGGCTTTGCTAGCCTGTATCTCCAAACCCCTCCAAATTTCTCTTGCAAATCGTGATCTGATCTGTCATTGAAATAACCCTACTTCTGGTACTGAATTTTATATCATTTACTTATTGCTATGACAGAAAATCTGAACAAAAGCAACTTAAGGAAAGATTTCTTTGGCTCATGGTTTAAGAGAAATCCATAATGGTTGTGTGATAGCAGGTGGTTTCATGGCAACAGGAAGGACCATGTAGCTGGGACCACCTCACCTTTGGGACGGGAAGTAGAGACTTTATGGGAAGCAAGGTCCAGCTTTAAATCTCAAGGACAACTCCCAGTGACCCACTTCTTTCATCAAAATTCTACCTCTTAAAGGCTTCACAATTCTTCAAAATAGCACCAGCAGGTAACTAGTTATGCTCAAACACACGAGCCTATGGGGGCATGTCACATTCAATCACAGCACTATCACCAGTTAACACATGCATATGGCAGCTGTGCTAGTTTTGCCACTTTTTTATATTTTTTTTTTATTGTTAGGATTACAATTACATTATTTTCCCCTTCCCTTTCCTCTCTGCAAACCCTCCCATATACCCATCACTTCTCTTGCAAATGCTTGGCCTCTTTTTGTTTTTTGTTTTTTTTTACTATTAATTGGTGTGTATGTGTTTCCAAATTTAATCAGCTTATTCTGTGTAATGTTGCTTTTATGTATCTATTCATATAGGACTGACCACTTGAAATTGGATGGCGAATTGGTGGTTCTTTGCTAGGGAAGACTGTATCTCCCACTCCTTAGTTGCCTATAGTTCCTTGTGTAGGGTGGAAGGCTTGTGGGCTTCCCTTCCCAATCTATTTTGGTGTGTCTATTGATATCTTTGTTCAGCTCATGTTTAGGCAGTCATGTTGGTGAGACTTTATAAGTGTAGTTCTGACATTCCTAGGAGACAAAAATTTCAGAGCAAACTTCCTGATTGTCTGGCTCTTAAAGTTTTCCTGTCTCCTCTACCAAAGCATTCTCTGGGCCTTAGGTATGGGAGTTATTTTGTAGATGTATCCATTGGGACTAGGCTCCACAACTTCGTGTTTTGATTGGTTGTGGTTTTCTGTAATAGTTTCCATTTGTTGCAAAGAGAAGCTTCCTTGAAAAGGGGTGAGGACTAGACCTAACTGTAGGTGTAAGGACTGATATTTAAAAGGTTATGTTTATGTTATAAACAGCTTATGCTTATGCTGTTTATTAAAGTCGAAATTATAGATTCTTCTTCAAGATCTGTGATTCATTAGCCTTGGGTAGTTGGCAAGGTTGCCAGTACTAGCAGATTTCCCTCTTGTTGAGCAAATCTTAAGTCTAATGGCAGAGCTCTTGGTTCCTGCCAAGGTCTGAGTCTACTGCTGCACCCTTGGGTTATAGTGCCATGCTGGTTTATAGGGTCATTGCTGAGAAGGACTGTTGGTTGCCTCCTTCCCTTGGATGCTTGCTTGGTGCTTTATGGTACCATGAAAGCTAATACTCAGCAAGGAGGCATTCAGGTCACTTTCAGCTCAGGTGTCTCTGGGACCTGAGTTTGAACCGATGGTGCCTTTGGCAATAGAGACTTTCCTTTTTTTCCTGTAGGGAGCCATCACAGACATTATTAATTTATAATAATGAATCACAGCCTGTAATGTTTGAGGCCTTGACCATCCAACAGCTCAAGAGAGGGCTGGTGTTTTCACGCCTGGTGTTAGGGTTTTAGTCATATGGTCTTTGGCTCTTAGAAGGAACATGTCAACCCAAATGAAAAGAAAAATCATGAAAACTACTTATGTATATTTACTGCATTACAGGGTTTTTTAAGGTCTATAGTTAATAGTATGAGTCCTTATGACTTTTTCAGGCTTCTTTTTTTTTTTTTTTTTTTTTTTAAACTTTTTATTTATTATTTATTTATTTATTTATTTGCCTTGGTGTTTGCCTGGAACTGGAACTACAGACAGTTGTTAGCTGCCATGTGGGTGCTGGGAATCGAACCCGGGTCCTCTGGAAGAGCAGACGGTGCTCTTAACCGCTGAGCCATCTCTCCAGCCCCTCAGGCTTCTTTATTGTCAGTTTGTCTTTCTCCTTGTCTGACTTTACGGCAGAGATACTTTTACACAGAGTGAATTTGCCTGTCCTTTTTTGATATTTTCTATTTTCTGTTTGCTATTTTGAAGGACACAGAAAACATATTAAAAACTATCATGTGGAGCTGGGCTTACTACTGCATGCCTGTAATCCTGGGACTGGAGAGGCAGAGGGATCTTGTTTGAAGCTTGCCTGGGTTATATAGAGCAGTTCTTTGTGTCAAAATAAGCATCAGTAGCAACCCCCCCCCAAATAAACAAACAAATAAAAAGCCCAACAACAGTGAAACAGCCACCACCACCAGCAACTAAAGCAGTGGTGTAGACAGATCCTTCCATCCACACAGCAGACAGCAGCTGGTAGCCTTGTGCCAGGCCCTATGCTGACCTCTCCCTACAAGTTAGGCTAAGGAGATATTCCTGCTAATGTAGAAGCATTGTCCTGGGTGACAGCCTCCACACACACCTTGCCATGGACCCAGTTATAAGCCAATGGTCCTTGTCTTTGTAGTTTGGTGTGGCTAGATAGCCCTCTGGGTATCCTAATTATAGACCTGAATTCTTTCTGGTTGTGCCTTCACACTGGCACAGTGCTGTAACTGTCATTATTTGAGATATTTCTACATTAATATCTTGTGATTTTAGAAGCAGCTTTATTTCTGCCTCTGCAGTTGTCACATTTTCCTTTTGGGTACATCTCATGATGTGTGTGTTCCATTAGTTCCCACAAGTCTATGCTGATACCTCCCTCCTCCCACCCACAGTTTTAAAATAGTATGTATTATAGTTGCCAGTGTAGCTCTGTGCTCCAAACAGTGATTATTCAGGGTGGGAGAAAGTAGGACTTCAGAGGACTGGGGGATTAATTGAGTTTTGATAGCTTTGCTGTTCACTGACCTTTAGTGGGCTGCCTTGGGGCTTTGACCATGGGAGAACAGGGTGGAGCTGGATATGCTGTCTCAGGTATCTTTAGCCCCAAAGCATGAGGGTTTGTGAGCACTCTGATCTCCCTCCTTAGTGTCAGATGCCACATACTGACCTCAGCAGATATTTGCTCTGTAAGGGACCAGGAAGCTCCTGCCTCTGGGATGAAAAGGGGCCTCCAGGTGGAGGCAAGTCTTTGCCTGCTAGGGTTTCCTATTTTGGTGGAGAAGGTGTTTTCTTGTTCAAGGTCAGAAACCCTAATACCGAAAGATACTGACTTTAGGTAAGCTTTCTTCACACCACTTAGTGCTCTGTGCTAACATAGTGCTACCTCATGGCAGAGTCTCTTTTCAGAATCTGTTGTTTTCAAGAATATTCTGGGAATATTCTTGGCAGCCATTATTTTGAATGTAAATTCTGAGTGATGGTCTTTAAAACTTGCAATATTTAATGTTCATGAACATAAAGTAAATTACTGAGGTACTTTTAAAGACATTTTATAAAAGGTTTAGAGTTAGAGTTATTTGTGGAATCTGTTCTTTGCTTCCATCTTTACATGGGTTTGGAGGTTGAAGCCAGCGTGCCAAGCTTGTGTGGCAGGAAACTGTACCCTATCGGCAGTCTACCTTTTGTATTTATATGGCTTCATAAGTTACATGCCCCCTCCCACATACACACAGCCCTTAGGAGACAAAGTCTCATGTTCCCAGAGCTGGCCCCAGACTCATTGTGTAAAGTCTGGAGTCAGCTGCACTGCTAGCCTGTGCTGAGTGACCAAGTGGAACCACTGGCCTCCAGATGCCAGTATTTCTTTTGTGACCTGAAGGTAGTGTGCTCTGGTTATTGTAATGATAGATAATAATGTAAAAAAAAAAATTGACCTGATGTGGCAATATCTTGTGTGAACTTAGCACAACACAAAAGTTTTGTTGTTCACATCTCTACTTGAAAGTTGGATAAGGTACATTTTAATTAAGCTAGTTTTATTTAGAAACTTATAAATGCTTAAGAATGCTGCACAACACTATAATTACAGTTAAAGATTCCTGATACTTGACAGAAAAACAAGACTTAGGAAAAGACTAGCTTGTGTTAACTGTATGGAGCTGCAACTAAAGATGAGGAACTTCTCATGAGGAACTTTCCACTAGGAAGCCTATTAGTTCATTGCTTACGGAAAAGAAAAAGAAAGAAAGAAATGTAGATGGATGGAAGAGATAGCTCAGATTAAGAGTACTGGCTGTTCTTTCATAGGATCTGGGTTCAGTTCCCAACCTACAGAAGTTAGAAGGAGGGTGTCAGATCCCCTGAAACTAATTACAGAAGATTGTAAGCACCAGGCACACAAATGGTACATGCTCATAAATGCAGGCAAAACACTCATACACATAAAGAAGATAAATCTGTTTTGAAAATTACTGTAGATTTGAATCAGAGAAGGACCTGAAGATTGAGGTTTAAAACTTTGCTTGGACCAGCTTGATGACACCCTGTCATTCCTTGTGTGACATGGCCCTGGGTTATTTAACTTGTCAGGCAGGAGTAGCAGTATATTGAGATATAATTCACCTAGCAGATAGTTTACCCGTCTGAAGTGTTTACTGATTATTAACAATTTTTGCATAGGGGAGCTCTGTGGCTATGACAGTAACCACCCCTAGATGAAATGATGTGTCCTTTGCCTGGGACACCCCTTCCTGCTTTCCCAGCGCTCTTGGCTTTGATGTCTTAAGTCTGGTTGGTGACGTCAGAACGCCTGAGACTGAGTAGTTTAATAGAAGAACAGAAATGTATTTCTCAAGTGTGGAGAGTAGAACCTATGAAGTCAAGGTGCTGCCTGACATGGTGGAGGCCTGTCGGTAGGAGAAGACTGTTGTGTACTTTTTTGGCCGCGGAGCAAAGGAGAGAGAGCCTACCCCAATGGCCCTTGCTTTAGCTGTACTAGTTCAGGTACCATGACCTACCGAGCTCACTGGAGATGTGCTTGTCTTCCTTCACCCACTCTTGGTCAGGGCTCTGTTTCCACACTTCACTCTGCTCCTCATTGTATGTGCTCAAGTCTCTTGAGCCTTGGTGGGTTTTTTGAGATTTTATTTTTGCAGTATAGACAGACAAAATAGACAAATGTCTTGCATGGAAGGGCCTGAGCTAGTTAGAAGCAAAGTTAAATTCAGAAACTCTAGGTGACTCACCAAAGACAATGGCTTTATGTATGAAGAAATTGCTGAGTGTTTAAAACTATCTCTTAGAGGCTGAGAGATGGCTCAGTGGTTAAGAGCACTCATTGCTCTTTTAGAGGACCTGGGTTCAAGTCCCAGCACCCACTTGGTGGCTCACAACCATCTGTAACTCTAGTTTCAAGGAGCTCTGATGCCCCTTCTGAGATACATTGCCAATAAAACACTCATACACATAGAATAATTTTTGTAATTAAAAATAAATAAAATTAGGCTAGTAGGAATTAGCTGTCCAATGAAGTACTTTTTAGAACTACATGCATTTTTAGCTGCTTATGGAGTGTCCTCTTAAGATATTTACACAATGCTTTTCTGTACCTGGTGAGGATGGGTTCTGAGGTTCTTCCATATTGGAGTCAGGCTGGACCCTACCAAAGTTGATAATTTTGTGGCTTCTCTGGGGATTGGGTGGTTGATTTTCAGACAAGGTCTTATCATTGAGCTCAGGCTGACGTGGAACTCATCATCCTTCTGCCTTTGCCACTCCAGTGTGATTTACAGGCCCAGGCAACCTCACCTGGCTAAACCGTTCAAGAGGTCTACTTACCTAGCTGAATAGAAAACTTGTATTTCTAAGAATTTTTACATATATTTATTTTTCTAAGTACGAGTGTTTTGCCTACATATATATATGCCTACCAAGAGCATGCCTGCTGTCCACAGAGGCCAGAAGAAGGTATCAGATCTTTCTGGAACTGGAGTTACAGATGGTTATGAGCCTCCATATAAGTAATAGGAACCAAACCCAGGTCTTATGCAAGAATGAGTGTTCTTAGCCACTGAGCCCTAAACTTTAATTTGTCATACATAGAACACTCTAGTTAAGATGGTAGATTCTGGATTCACCCACTAGATCTTTTTCTAGGTGTCATTTTATGGCATCTAGTATGTGAGCCAGGACAGTCACTTTAGTATTTTTCAGCCTCCTCATCTGGAAATTGGGGGCAGGAACACTATTAGCTGTTAAGATTCTGTAGTTTGTCATATGCACAGAAGAGCTCATTGAGTGTTATAATAATATAAAATAATCACATAATAAATAATAAAATAATATCATTTCAGGGAGGGAGTAGAGATGTGGATGGTTAATACCAACAAGTATAACCTTGTATTTAAATTTCTCCTAGAGGAAACACAAGAATAGAAGAAGCATGTGAAATGTATACCAGAGCTGCAAATATGTTCAAGATGGCCAAGAATTGGAGTGGTATGTACAACATTTGTTTTTTTTAATTTATCAGGCAAATTTTTTTTTTCTAATTTTGTAGAAAGACAAGACTGTGTATTCCCTCTAAAGAGTAAGACTGTTGGTCTCAGAGGCAGGCATTCGTGCTGAGAGAGGATCCTCATCTCAGGTAGCTAACCTGGATTCAAGGTTGACCACTGGGACAATGTCTGCCTCAGTTTCTGCAAGCCACCAGTAGTGGAGGCTTGTGAAATCTGAAAGAAGCATTTCATGGACTAGGAAGGGTAGGTGTGATTCTTAGAATTGTCTTCCAGTAAATACAATGCCATAATTTTAGGAAAACCCATTGAGAATAACAAGATGGATAGAAATGCCTTAGCCTGAGTTGAGAGTTTCAAAATAATTCTCTACTCTGAATTCACTGAGAACTGAGTGACAGACAGCAGGAGATCCTTGTATAAACCCCATTAACTAGCACATTCTTTAAGGTAAACCTTCAAACTAAGACTCTTCTCCTTGTCTGAGGGCATTGCCCTTGCTAACACTAACTGGAGAGAAAAAATACCTCTTTTTCCCTTGGAGAAAGATTTCTATAGCTCAGATGGTGGTGGAATCCTTAAGCAAGTGAATGTAGAGGCAGCCTTGGGCCAGAGAGGACCGGCGTCTCCTGCTTGGCAAACAGCCCTTGTGAGGTGCAGAATGAATGGCTTCTGCCTTTTACTAGCTGCTGTTTCCAATGGCCTTTAAGGCAGACACTTCCTTTCTTAGGAAAAGAAGCTTTTTGAGTGGGTGGATCTAAAGGCTGCATCTGGCTCTGAAGTTCCTTGGTGAGCTTCCTTTGCAGTGGATCTTCAGTTAAAGGGCTGTGGAAGGGTTTCAGAACACTTATGCCCACTCAAATGGAAGGTAAACAGCCTATCTTCTCTATTCAAGTCCTGTGATCACAGGTGAAAAGTGATCTTCCCAAGAGTGCTTACTGTCTTCTCTGAAGATCAGATCCTAGGAAATTCACTCGGAAAGGCCTGTGTCCTCCATATATCTGCCTCTGTGTCCCCAATGTTCCTGTGTTCTGCCCTTTCTCAGTTTTGTTTTGAGATAGTGTCTGACTGACTCTTTAGCCTGGGCTGTCCTGGAACTCATTATAAGAGCAGATAAGTCTTGTACTTGGAACTATCTTCCTGCCTCCTCTCCTGGGTGCTGTCCTATGCCACCATGCTTAGCTCCTAGTTAGTCTTTAGGAGGCTGAGTAAGTTTGCTCATATATTGGGTTTGTACACTGACCTTCCAGGACTGACTTCTTCCTTTTTCTGACCTCATCTGCTCATGCTCATGCTTTCCCACCCCGACCCCCGAGCCTGGGCATGTGCTGTTTCCTCTTCGGCATACTTTTCCCTTGTTGGCTGCTTTCTTACGTTTTCAAATGTCATCTTTGTATCCAACTATCTTTTGACTAACACGTATAATAATAATCTTTTTTCTCGTAGCTCACTACTCTTCCCCACTGCCCACATTACCACCTAACAAAAACATGGAAGTTAAATGGTGTTTTAGTTATTTATATTTACATGTATTCATCACATTGTGGCCCTCACTAGCAAGTACTTTTGAAGGTCAGATTGTTTATGTGTTTCCATTCTGACTGCATCTCCAGGGTCCACATTATGTCTCAGTGTGGGAGAGATATCAGTTTATTTATTTGTTAATAGAATAAATAAGCACAAGGCCCTGAAACTAAAGCAGTGGTGCACTGGTGGTGATCATGACACTATTTTGTCACTTACAGTTTTTAAAGGTTTTTTTAATAATGATTAAGCTATGCTTTTCAGCCACTATTCAAGCTAAGCCTGACAAGCTGGGTAACTTCCCAGAGGCCATTCTCCTGCAAAGATACTTCCAGATCAAGAGAGACTTGCCCCTTTTAGCAGTGACCAGAATAGGTGTTCCAAGGAATAAAGTGGAGGCATGAAAGGGTAAAACCAGCACCAACTATCATCTCGGAGATTGAGGTAGCCCAAAGCTGCTGGACAGTAAACACAGTAGAAAGTAAAATGCTGGAGTTGGAAATGTCCTGGAGTACAGGGATATACTGAAGAGAAATAGATGTGTCTGCAGTAACTGAAGTGGCTGTCACCAGCATGCCAGAGCCAGCTTCTCCCAGAGCTTCATGTCACTTCCAGGTCTGCATTCCTCCAAGGAGAGCCCATCAAAGCTCTCCTGGTCATCAGACTTATTTCTGCCGCTAGCCTGGCCTTGGCACTTCTCAGTCTCTTACCTCTTATGTGGCTCTCTACTTGCCAGCTTTAGCCCTAAGGCCAGTTCTCATTGGTCAGTGTTTCCCTAGTTCTTTTCTGCTGTACAATAATATCTTCATCTGAGTAATTTATAAAATACAGAAAAACATTGCTCACAGCTTCAGAAGCAGAAGAGTCCAAGGTGGAGGTGTCAGCTGATTCAGCATCTGGTGAGGACTCCTCTCTGCTTCCAAGATGATATCTCGTTGCCTCATCCCACAAGGCAACTTAGTATCTTCTATAGTGGTATTAGTTCCATTTATAAGTGTGGAATACTCATGGATTAACCACTTCCTTAAAGACCTAAAAGGTAATACTATCACATTAGGTATTAGATTTCAAAATATGAAGATCAGACTGCAGCAGCACCCATGTCATTCTAAATGTCATGAGTACTCTTGTGTCAGAAACGGAGGCCCAGGATAAGAATTGAACTGGAGCAGGCTACAAGGTTTGTGTGGTTTCCCTTTTTTTTTTTTTTTTTTATGATGATGATGATCAAAGGTCATGTGGGAATTAGGTGATTGGAACAAGGGAAAAAGCATTCACAGAATTGGATGTTTTATTTCTTACAAGTAAATTTAAAGCATGTGGTTACTTAGCAGAGTGCAGTGCTCTTCGATTGGTAGTGTGGCCTCTGGCAGTCACAGAATACCCAGAACAGCCTGAAGGAGGAGAGGCTCACCTAGCTCGCTGGCTCAGGGATCAGTCTGAGCACGTTGTCCTCATGTGTGTGGGTACAATGTGGGGGTGGGGGTAGAGGGGGCCTCTGACTATTGTGGATAGGAAGTCCCAGCCCTCAAGGGACCTTGTTTTTTCATTTAGACACACCTCTTGAAGCTTCTAGTACTAACCAAAATAGCGCCACCTGCTGGAGACCAAGCATTTAGAAAACGAGCCTGGGTGTGGTAGCACATGCCAGTCTGTAGTCAGGGAAGCAGAGGCAGAGAGAGGCAAAAGAAGATTGTGAACTTCAGGGAAGGCGAGATCCTATCTCAGCAAACCCCAGTACATATACCCCCAAGTATTTTAAACTTTAAGAGAGTGATTCTTAATCTGTAGGTCACGATTCCTTGGGAGGTCAAATGACCCTTTTACAGGGGTTGCCTAAGACCATCAGAAAACAGATGTTTACTTTACAATCCATAACAGTAGCAAAATTACAGTTATGTACTAGCAATGAAAATGATTTTATGTTGGGGGTCACCACCACATGAGAAACTGTATTAAAGGCTCGCAGCATTAGGAAGGTTGAGTACCACCGCCTTAAAGTTTTATGCCATTATAAATTAAGTTTTTCATAGTGGAACAGATTCAACAATGACAGTGAGTAATATGAACACTGGTACTGAGAAATGAGTAGCCTTGGTTTCAGTGCTTGGCCTTTCTTTAACTGTGTGAGGCTGAATGCCCCTTCCTGGGCTGATCTCAGGGTGTGGGATAGAGCTTAAGAGCTTCGATGTTGGCTGTCAGTCAGTGAGTGGTGGGACAGAGAAAGGTAGCTTGGTAGGTCCTCTGGAACTATCAGGGAAGAGTGACCAACAGCCAGATGTACTTGTCTTGATACACATGTTCTCTAGCTACAGGACTTTTTAGAGACCTGTACCTTTCCATGCAGGCCTGGAGTCTTTTTAGGGGAGGCTGTTTCTCATTCTTTAACTATGGTATCTTCTTCAGCTGCAGGAAATGCATTTTGTCAGGCTGCCAAGCTTCACATGCAGCTTCAGAGCAAACATGACTCAGCTACCAGCTTTGTGGATGCTGGAAATGCTTACAAGAAGGCAGACCCTCAAGGTAAGCCCACTTGGTGACTCTGTGTCACTGGGCAGCAGCATTTCCTGTGGTGTTGAGGTTGGTGTAACATGCTGAGTCCTGGTAATAAGAATTCTTGCATTATGGGATTAGAAAGAAATTTTGGTAATTTAAATAATGTCTACTCTAATCATTAAGACATCAGTTTGGAGGAGTCAAGAGGCATTTGAGATAATTTCTCATCATGTTTTTCCTCAAACTCAAAGCTCAGCACTCTCCTGCCTCTGCCTCTCAAGTGCTGGGATTACAGGCACCTTATCTCATCTTTATGAAATATGTTCTTGAAAGAAGAAGGAAATCCTGATGTTCTCATCCTCTTAAATGTATTTTCCTTAATGAAGGCGTGTAGTATCCAGTGCTTAAAAAGGTATCTTAACCACACAGAACTCTTCATTGTTTTTCTAAGTGCTTTTTAAAGATTTTTTTCTTTTCTTTGAATGAATATTGGACATTAAATTAATAAAATTCTTGCAAATGTTACTTTTCAGAGAAGGATTAAACTAAAGGTATTAAAATCCCATACATGTAGATGGTTTATCTTTGAATCTTCTTTTATCTAAATTTCTAGGAATATATCCCAAAGAAAATATCAAGATCTTTTCTGTAAAGAGTAACCATATTTTTATTTCCAAAAGTGAAAGACTGGGTACAGCAGGTATGAGCAAAATGGGTATCACAGTAGATTTACAGTGACTCTGTATTGTAAACTATCACACGGGCATCCAGGTCCCTGGTTTGGGGCTGGTTGTGGTGACACACACCTGTGATCCCAGCACTTGAGAGACCAAGACCAGAGGCTTGCAAGTTGCAGACGAGCCTGGAATATGAGAACCTACCTCAAAGAACCCAAAGTGCTTGGTTTCATAGAATGCTTGATGACCTGGTAAATGTTCACATGCTAATTAAATTAAAAATCTGAGTGTTGTATAGCCACAATTTCTGAAAAACAAAAACCTATGTATCTGGAAACATCTAAAACATTGGAAAGGAAAGTGCAGAAATGGGAATGCTGGGCCTGAGTATCTGCTACAGAGTTCTCTCTGTTTTCCTATCATTTGTAAGATGAAATGGTGAGTGGACATTTAAAAAACAAAAAACAAAAAAACTTTTACTTATTTACCTTGGTGTTTGCCTGGAACTGGGAACTGGAACTACAGACAGTTGTGAACTGCCATGTGGGTGCTGGGAATCGAACCCGATCCTCTGGAAGAATAGCCAGTGCTCTTATCTGCTGAGTCATCTCTCCAGCCCCCAAGTGTACATTTTCAAATGCACTTTAGGAAGAAGTCTCTTTTCTGTTTCTCTTTCAAAACTGAAGGCAAACTTGGTGCTGTTGGCCACACTGTTCTGTGGCAAGTTTTCTGGCTCAGTGTTTCAGAAAATGAATATCATTTATTAGCATTATCATTGTAAAGTTTTTTCTTTGTTTCATGGATATGTAGACTAATATAACTTTTATGTAACTTAGTATGCCAAAAGTTACTGTCCTTGAGCAATATACACATTTACATATTTGGTTTAAGTTGAACAAGTTGAGTTGAACAAGCATTACAGAGTGCTTTTGATGTTGGCCACATGAAGAGTGGAGACTATTGAAATGGCCTTTCTTGTGAAGAGGTGATATTTTTCAAAATTAATATAAACATATAATATTAATGAAGACTGCATTTGCCTTATACAGTAGCAGGTGTGATTTACCAATCTGGGTGGCAATTCCTGTAGTCTTGTTCTTTTAAAATAGAGTCTGCCACCTGGATGGACTCTCTTAAGAATTCCTAAGCCAGTTATTATTGCAGGCACACTGCTTTAAATATCAGTACGGCTGCTAGGAACAAAGCCACACTAATGAATCCGGACTGTGCATGATTGTGTCTGCTCCCACTATCCAGCCTGCCTACCCACTACCCCAAATTTTACCGCTTTTACCATCAGTAGCAGCCAGGAAACAGGCTCAGCTGAACCCTCTTTCACTGAATAAATTTTTCATTGTTTTTCTTAAATGCCCACGCTTCAGAGGCTATCAACTGCTTAAATGCAGCCATCGACATTTACACAGACATGGTAAGACATTGCATTGCTTGAATGGCTGTGGGGTGGAGTCCTTGAGCTGCTTTAGAGTTGTAATTTTTTCCTGTTCCCAAACTGATTGGTGTTTTGTGTAGGTAAAGCAGGTGTATGACTCTGCTTTCTCCCCTAGGGAAGGTTTACAATCGCAGCCAAGCACCACATCACAATTGCAGAGATCTATGAGACTGAGCTTGTGGACATTGAGAAGGTAAGCATGGACCACGCCCATGTGCTTAGTGCAGAAGGTGTATACTTGGCCTCTTATCAATCACTTCCTTCTTTTTCCTAGCTGACTGGAGTGGTCTAGAACATTACATGTGTCCTGGAGAAGACTGCCTAGGTCTAGCTGGCTGAATAAAGGGGCTGTTTCCCTGCAGTGCCAGGGATTTCCCAAGCTTCCCTGTTGGTGCCAGTCTTTTGTTGACACACACATTTCAGGAACAGCTGGAGACCTGCACTAGGTTTTCATGACCCCACTGGGTTGCCCCGCCCCCTCCCACTGTACTACTGTACCTCTGGGACCTCAAATTTATCCTGTTCTTTTGCTCTGTCCACCTTGCTCTAGCCACTATTGAGTCCATGCTGTTCCTTCCCTGTACCAGAAGAGCTTCTGCCCTGGGACCTGGGTACCAGCTGTTCGCTCTGTCTGCCCAACTCTTCCTCACATATCCACAAGCTGATTCCTTGGTTTTTTGTTTTTTTATCACCTTTCCTAACTCATGCTCCTCGACCAAGTTAAGATTATAGACCCCAGGAGTACTTATCCAGATGACACCCCCACAAATACACACTCCTCATCCTGCCCCACCCATTTTACAGCCACATATCACCTTCATCCTGTGGCATATGCTTGTTCACAATTCTGGTATTTCTGTCTCCTTCCTACCTCTGGTCTTAATGTCATGTCTGCTGAGTTCTGCCACTACTTTTCTGATAGGCACCAAGGCCTAGGACAGTAGGTTCTAAACAAATACTTGAGTAAACAAGCATACTGTGCCCTCTCTCTGACATAGTCAAGGATCCAGGAAGCAGCAGAGACTGGTATCATACCAGCTGCCACAGTTGTTGCTTACTGACCACAGAATTTTCTTACCTTTGCTTCTTGCTGCTCACCCCCTCAACACCACACACACACACACACACACACACACACACACACGCACACGCACACGCACACACACACACACACACACAGCCTTATTCCCTATTCTGGTCTTGATCTGAAGAGGGCTACCCCACATGTGTGTATGGTGTATTGGGTACACAGGGGTGGGGGTAGGGTAAATAGAGTCTACAATTTATCTCTGCTGTAGGATTAATACAAGGACAGAAAGGGACAGGTCTGCTGTGACTCAGCTTTAATTTTCTCAGCTATTGGGATGGACATTGTCTTTTTACTGAGTTGAATGGGTCTTGTGGAGGACATGAAATATGCACAGCCATCACTCTGGGTTGCTTCCAGGCCCATGGAAGTCAGAAAAAGCACACTAGTCTGGAGCCCACTCCTTATACCAGGGAATTTCACACACTACCACTTTACTGCATGAGCTCCACAGAATTGAGGTGAATGAAATGGCTTCTAGTGTCGTCATTTTTCTGTTTGTGGTTTGTCATGCTGGCCTTTGAGTTTCTGTTACCTGGTCTGTTTTTGTTATTCTGTGAATTAGCCAGTAGGTGTCACCTTCCCCCCTCTCCATGTATCTTGTGTTGAAAGGGTGGGTGTGGTGTGGTGCCTGTGATCCCAGTCAGGAGTTTGAGATTGAAAGATTCTAAACTCAAGGCCATTGTGGCTGCATAGCAAGGCACCATCTCAAAAAAAAAAGTTATGCATATTTGACACACACAGAGACAGACACAGACAAAACAGAGCCAGCTTGTTGGTCCTGACTTTGAGGCCCTTACATTGTTGGAGATGTTCTTGGCTTCTCTTCTCCCTGGCTTGACTCACAAGGCTGTGGTCAGTGAAGTTTGAAATTTATGTTTTAAAAAAATTAATCACCCATGTGGTGATATGTTACAGATTTAATAAAACCTGAAATATTCAAGAGATTAATACACAGTCAAAACAGCTCAGGAATTTCTTGATCCTTGAGTACAAGGACAAACAGCTGAAATTCAATAGCACACACCTTTAATCCCAACACAGGGAAAGCAATGGTGACCTATGCCTTTAATCCCATAACTCAGAGACAGAACTTCCTCTGTTTCTATGAGTTCAAGGCTAGCTACAAAACAGAATAGTTCATGCCTTAATCCTAATCTGGGTAGGATACAGTTGACAACCTGGATGGAATACAGCTGATGAGAAGGCTCTTCTCATTAGCAATCCAGCAGAGTAGAAGCAACCAGGAGTGAGGCTGAGGAAGTTGTAAAATAGCTGGGTGAGAATTGACTGAGGTGTTTCCTCTCTCTGATATTTCAGGTTTTATTAAATATGTAACATATCACCACAGACCCAGAGTACTGGTTTGTTCTAAATATTATTCACTGTCAGTATGGCAGATTTCTGTTCCTTCTCTTGCTTCCTTTATAGATTTTAGTTATTAGGCAGTGAGATGTGCCATTGTACTCTCAGGTGACTTGTAGCTTCCTGAGGAAAAACACTCGCCCTCATGTAAACAAATGCTACATGTGTGATTCTTAAGTGACTGGGGAGAACCTATTTTATGGATCCCTTGCTGTATTCTATATGCAAAATGAACACTTAATGTTGAAATGGCTTCCTTAGCACCACTGTCCATAAATGTTTGCTAAATTAAAATGCCACTGCAGTGAAGATACTTGGTTTGCTGTGGCTGCTCTCCTTTCCTGAATCTTTCTGTTAAAACTTGGGAAAACATGGATTCAGGGGTTCGTTTGATTATCATTATAAAAAAAAACAAACAAAAAACTTATGCAACTTCTGCACATAGAGCCATTTCAGAGGAGGCGGAAGGAAGGTTTAAGAGTCAGAGGAGCAAAGGGTTCCCTGTAAGATTGTCTGTAAAGCCGCACCAACATTATTGCTTAAAGGGAAGCTGATCACTGGACAAAGGAAAGACCAGGAGGCCTCAGCCCAAGACAAACAAAACAAAACTGCAGGCAACTGAGAGATGCTGAGAGCAGGAGAAAGAGTCTTCCCCAGGGATGATCGCACCGATTGCTCACCTAGTACCAAATGGTTAGCCCGGATATTCATAGACTAAGCAGGTTGTATTTGTGTACTTAGGAATGTTGTATAACACCAACTAATGAAAACTATAGGCCATGAACTTGGGAGAGAGCAAGGAGGGTCTGGAGGGAGAAATGGGACTGGGAAAATGTGATTATAATCTCAAAAAATAAGTAATTAAAACAAAATCTTATCATCAGGAGTGGCTTTAATACCAGCATTGGGGAGGCAGAGGCGGTTAGATCTTTGTGAGTTCAAGGCCAGCCTGAACTCATAGCAAGTTCCAGGCCAGAACCAATGACACTGTCTAAAAACAAATAAATAAATAAAACTTATAATGGATATCATCCTAAAAAATACTAAGTTAGACCAAATTGTTAAGTCTGGACTACCCCTCCCCCCAATCTGTGATAGCAGCTCCATATGGCTCAGCTTAACCCTGTTCATTGCTCTCAGTGAAAAACTGGGAAGAAGGCACCTTCTGCTCCCTAGGAAGAAGGTCTGTGGTCCAGGATTTTTCTTTAAGATTTATTTATTTTTTATGTATACAGTGTACAGAAGAGGATACAGATGTCATTATAGATGGTTGTGGGCCACCATGTGGTTTCTGGGAATTGCACTCAGGACCTCTGGAAGAACAGTTAGTGCTCCCAATCTCTGAGCCATCAAAAGACAGGGGCATATTTTTTGTGGAAACAACACTAAGCAATCGGAGAAAAGAATAGTTCAGAAGGGGCAGGCAGGTGAGGCTAGACATCAAATCTGAAGCCTCATAGAGGCCAAGCATGTACTCTACCACAAGGCTACACCCCAGCCTCAAAAGCTTTTTTACCCCCAGTCATAAATTTGTTGAAATTTTTTGGTCCTTTGTGTTACTTGGAATATTGACAGAGGTCTTGTAGGGGCCTTTGGTTCATTCACTTCTGGTTACTAAGCACCTCTCATGCAGTAAATATTATGCTGCCTTGGGATGCTATGGTGAACAGTAGTCCTGGGCCTTCCCTCTGAACTTACCTTTCTGTGGGAGGTGGAACCAAGTGTGTTCCGTTAAGGATTCCAAAGGATTGTATTGTTGTGCTGCTTTTTGTATAGAATTTTGTATCTGTTAAAAGGGGGCCATAGTGTACCTAACGTTTTTCTATCTTGGTACTTTTATCCATTATCTTTAACTGTAGCTCACATGTTTAACCAGTGAAGTTGTTTTTATTTTATTTTTCTTATTATAAGTAACACTGAGGAAATCTGTTTGGGGAGTGTGTTAGGTAGATGGGCTATGTGTCTGAAATACAGAGCAGTGTTTTATCAAAGTATTGTTCAAGTTGTATGTTCTTGGGATGCTTCACAATCTAGAAATTTCGGTAGTGTTAGACCCAGCAGATGTAATCACTACTTTACAATTACATGGAGGCCCCAGGATTTAAAAGGGCATTCAGCTGTAGTTTTCAAGCCTGCTTTATTCTGTTTGATTTTTTTATTTCTGTACCTAACACCCTAAGTTTGATTTTCTTTCTTTTTTTTTTTTTTCCTAAGTTTGATTTTCATGTGTGATTACTTGTATATTTGGGGCTTTTGGAGAAAGCTTTATAAATTAAGGCATGGGACTGCATACCTATTCATTGGTTGCTTGTGTATGTCTACAAGCCAACAAAGATGTTTTACTACTTAATCATCAGAAGCAAAAGCATTTGTGGCACATAAAAATCATGTGAAATTGGGAAAGTTGAGATGGCTCAGAGGGTAAAGCACTTGGCTGTGTAAGCCTAATGCACTAGTCCAATCCCCAGAACCCAGACAAAGTAGAAAGAAAAAACCCACTCCACAAAGTGTTCACTGACTTTCACATGCCTTTGGCTCTCCCTCTCAAAATACATTTTTTAAAAATGTTTAAATCATGCAAAACAGGAGTTTTACTGTCAGTTTGTAGTCACTGAGTACTTGCCAGTAGACCTCAAAGTGTGATTTAAGCCATTGAAGATAAATGTTTCCATGGTCCCTGCTTTAAAGCCTCCTGCAGAATTTAGCTGTTGCCATTTGGGCTGGAGAAGCCATTGCTTTTTCAGGCCCTTACCTGTGTACATGGCCTGTTGCCCCATAACTGCCTGAAAAGCAGCTATTTCTCAACAGATGCATCCTCAATCCTCATCAGGCTTATTACAGCCATATACACCATCCTGTTTGTCTAGCTGCTTCTCATACTTTGGGGCTCTGATAGTGTGTTTGACCTTCTAAAGTATTGGGAGGACTCTGTTACAGCCTTATTGTACAAATTCTACTTGGTATTATTAATAAAAACCCAGAGCCAGATATTGGGGAAAAGCTCAAATATCAGAGAGATATAGGGACAAGCCTTTAGTTTTTTTTTCTTTGTCCAGCTATCTCAATTCCTGGTTCAACTTTCCTAGTGCTAGGATTAAAGGTGTGGGCCACTACTCTGACCTTCACAGCTTGGCTCTGTCAGTAGCTCTGTCCGGAATATTCCAGTATATTTTTATTAAATATACAATATATCACCACACAGCGTGATGAGGGCTCCTAGCTTTCTGTTTGACTGTTGCTTGGGTGTCACATATTTAAATGAAAGGAACACCTTTGCTCAGGTGACACTGTGGTAGTAGGAACAGTCAAAGCTGTTGTAGTAACTTGTAGAGTATAATAGCTTCCAAGCTCTGTAATTAATACTCCAGACTTTAGACTTGATGAGTATGCTGAGATGGGGGGGGTGGTTAGGAAGCAGGTTGATAGAATTTCACCATCTTCAGTCTGTGGCTTCAGTCACCTCAGACCTGGCCCTGTCTTTTAGCTTTTAGGAAGTGGAAAGATGAAGCATAGAGTACAGAGTAAGATGTTTGACTGTTCACCTTTTCTCAGAGAGCTAGGCATGGCGCCACCTTAACTAAGCTGGACCATCTGCTGGGAGTGAGGGAAACTACTGGTTACTTTTCTGTTGCTGTTCATAAAACGACATGACCAAAAGCAATGTGGAACAAAAGTCTAGGGGGACTAAGGCCATCATGATAGGGAGGCATGACAGGAAGCATGACTGGCATTGTGGCAGAAGCAGGAAGCTGAAAGATCACATCGTCTGCTTCAAACATAGAGGGAGAAGGAACTAGAAATGGAGCAGAGATGAGCTCTCAAGCCCATCCTCGGTGCTTCTTCCAGCAAGCCTGTTCTTTCCCTCTCAGTGCAGTACCATGGACTGGGACCAAGTTGTCAAGTACATGAGCCTAAGAGGAACGTTTTTCATTTAAGCCACCACAGATACAGGTGAATGAAATTAAGCATTCTGTCTCCTGGAGGCTTCAGAGTCACATACTTTACTGTATGTGCTGAGGAGACCAAGTTCTGAAAGATTTATCACTGGAACAAGCTTAATTATAGGAAACCATCTCGGTGTTCACGTGGCTTTCAATTTTCCTTATATTTCTTCATTGATTTGGTCTGTGCATGTGTGTACCGTGCCCCACTTGTGGAGCTCAGGGCACAACTTGCAGGAATCCCTCTCTCCTTCCTCTGCAGAGTTCCAGGAATCAAACTTGGGTTGTCAGACTTGGCAGCAAGTGCTTTGACCTACTGAGTCATCTTCCCAGCCCCATGCACAGTTTTAAAATGAGTTGTTTGTAAACTAAATGTATGTACTTTCAGGCCATTGCACATTATGAACAGTCTGCTGATTATTACAAAGGAGAAGAATCCAACAGGTATGAGCTTTCCTTCCTATCAGTAATGGGCTTCAGTGTGGTAAAGGATACCTCATCTGTGTCATCTGGACGTCTCTGCTAGAAGCAGGTGTCCTCAGGCTGTGTCTCCTCATACTGTCACTTACTTTCACTGTCTACTTTCAGCTCTGCCAACAAATGTCTGCTGAAGGTGGCAGCCTATGCTGCACAGCTGGAGCAGTATCAGAAAGCCATTGAGATCTATGAGCAGGTGAGGACACTGTTGTCACATTGGCATAGTTTGTGACAGTCACTACTACTTTCTGCTTAAAACGTTCCTATCACTCCCAGAAGAGACTTGGAAAGAGAACCTGCTTTCTATTTCCCTGGTTTGCCATTCTTGACCCTTCCACATGTGTAGAATACTGCACTATCTGCTCTTTTGTGACTGACTTTGTCATTTGTCATAGCGTTTCTGCCAAGGGCCATGGGAGTACACAGCAGATGACAGCCAGTATTTTACAGGTCGACTTACCACATGAATGACTCTGTGTTGGAGAACCCCATTAGGCAAAGTCCATAGGGACTTCCATAGACTGGCCCCACTAGGCAAAGCCAGTGGGACGACTTGCTGTGGATACCAGTTGTTTTCTGTCTGTAACTTTCTCATGTGCCACCACCTTACCTCCCTAAAAGAACAGCTATGGGACTCTTTCCGTATCCCTTTGGTGGTGTGTTTTACACTTTCTGATCACTATTGTCGGTGACTTGTCAGAAGAATGGCTTTTTCTTACGCCATGTAACTTTGATGAATAAAATATACTTTCAGCTAGTAGCTGGGCCCTTAACTAAGATCTCAGCAAATTCAAAATAAGGCTAGTTGCCCTGGAGATGAAGAGCTCAAGGTCAAGTTCCCAGGAGTTTAGCAAGATCAGCCACTTAACTTCAGTGCCAGTTTTTCCTTGGCAGAAAAGGCCTAATAGATAACATTTATAGACATAACTCACAATCTTAATAATTGATTTTATGCATTTATTACTAATCTCATATTTATGTTGTAAAATTCCAAGTTCCAGCTGTCTATGAAAGGTAAATGTTAAGTACTGGGACAATTCCTAGGTCACTGTCTCTTGCCCTGCTTCATGCCTTTCTGCCTGCTTCATAGACAACAGATAACAACCTGGTTGACACTGAAGCCTTGCCCTGGCTACAGTCAGCGTGGCTTTTTCATGTTTGAGAGAAAAAAACACCTTGTGATATTTTTTATGTGTTTATAGTATGGATGTATCTCTGTTGTTTACTTAAGATGTGTAAAACAACCTTCAATATCAGCTCACATAATGGCTAAAGTTTTGTGTGAGAAGGAGAATAGAAAGAGGAGACTTAGGAGAGATAGAAAAAAAGAGAATGAAGATGAGTAAGAAAGTTACCTTAAGAACATGTGAGTTGGCCCTTCCTTTTTACCTAGACCTTTTCCCTTCACTACTCTGAGACATTCTTTTGCTACCTTGGGCAGAATGAGAGCTAGTCTCTCAGTCTGCATTATGTTTCCAAGGTTTTCTATATTCTAATGTGTCAGTGTTTCATTGCTTTTCATGGATTATATGTTCATCTGTTGATAAGCATTTGGGGTACTTGCACTTAGGGTCTATTGAGAATGTACTTTTGTGAACATTTGCACTTAACTTTTGTGGGAGCGTGTTCTCACCTGTCTTGACTGTATAGTTGGGTATGAAATAGAGATTGTTGAGTTTCATGGTACACCCAAACCTACCTTGCTGAGAAACTACCAGACTCTTAGAGTACTGGATCATTGAGCATTTCCAGCACAGTGCTCAGGGCTCAACTTCTCCATATTCCTACCAGCATCTGTCTGTAATCCAAATGAATACGAAGGGTCATTTCTTCTTTCTCTCATGAGGAGTGATAATAATTTTTGTGTGATCACTGTCATTTTCCTTCTTTGGTAAAATGTCTGAATCATTTTGAGATTTAGGATTTAGGGGTTCTTTAATCTTAGATATTAGCATACAAGTTCCTTATGGTCAAAAAATAACTTACAAACTTTTTTTCCATTGTATGGATTTCCTTTTTATTCTGTTGATTACCTTGATCTAGTTTTTTGTTTTTTAATTTTTAAAGTAAATTCTTGTATTTATTTATTGTGTGTATGTGGCGGGGGGAAGGTGAGTGCAGAAAGTGGAATATAAAAAACCTGTGGGAAAGAGAGGCCAACTTGAAGGAATTGGTTCTCTTCTTCTACGTGTGGGTCTCAGGAATCAATCTCAGGTCTCCAGGCTTCGCAGCAAAACTTTATCAACTGAGCCATCTCTCTAGTCTCTGAATTTTTAAATTTTAGGAACTCTAATTTGTCTTTCCCTTTTTATTATCTGTACTTTTAGTCTTGCATCTAAGTTTAGTCAAATTGAGTATCATAAATCTTTTAAACCTGTGATTTGTTCTAAGAGTCTTAAGATTTTTGCCCTTAGGTTCAGGTCTGTGATCCGTTCTGAGTTAAGCTACTTGTGCACATGGTAGACAGGGATCCACCTTCTCTCTGACATATGGACATTGTAATGGACTTTACTCATTGTTGTTTGTTAAATACACTCTTCAATGGTCTTGGATCCTGCCAGAAGTTGTCTCACTAGTTCAGGGCTTCATTCTGGGCTCTGTACTCCACCCGTCTGTTTACCTTTATGGCAGTATCACTTTGTTCTGCCAACAGTATCTTTACAGGGATATTTGGAATCAGGAGCTGTCAGTGCTGCGGTTGACTCTTCTTTCTCAAGATTGTTCTCCTTCTGGATCTCTTGAATTAACATAAACATGGGCAGCAGTGCACCAGTGAAGCTGCAGTGAATCCAGCTTCACTATTAATAGGATTTGAACTGGGTGTGTAGAGCAATTCAAAGAGCCTGTTAGTCAAGATTTTCTACAGAAATGGATAGAACCAACAGATTGGAGTGCAAGAAGAAAAGAGAGAAGATTTTAGGGGTTCACTTTCAATGGCAGAGGTTGAGATAGTCCAGATCTGCCATGAAAACTGAACATATGAGCTGTAGTCTGAATGCAGAGGAGCAGAGGAGCGAGCAATGTCTTGATTCTAGAACTATCAGGTGTGGATGATCAGCAGTCCTTTTCTTAAACAACTATATTTTATTACAGTTATTTGTTTATTGGGGTAGGGTGGGGGCAAATGCAAGCATAACTTGCAGAAGTCAGTTCTCTCACCAAGAATTCAGAAAGTCAACAGGCTGCCTACTGGGTGGTAAGCACCTTTATCCTCTGAGTGATCTCACCTGCGCCCCTCGGCTTAGACTTGTAATTGGTTCAAGTATCAGTAACTTGGCTGAGATCCATCTCTGTTGGGAAGGGAGGTCTGCTTTTCTCCTGTGCTGACTGAAATACTAATCTTACTCAGAAACATCCTGGGTGATAGCCAGTATCTAGGCTCCCACGTTCTACTCAAGTTGACACCTAGAATTAATCCTCAGAGAATATTGCCATTTATGAATATTTAGTCTTATCGTCTGGACCCATATTACTTAGTGTTTGTGTTGCTGTAATTAAATGTCTGATAAAAGTAATTTAAAGACAGAGAGGTTCAGCCAGGAGTTGGTAGCACATGCCTTTAGTTCCACCACTGGAGAGGCATAGTCAGGCAGCTCTCTGCATTCAAGGCTGTCCTGGTCTACAGAGTGAGTTCCTGAACAACCAGGGTTACATTGAAAATCCCTGTTTTGAGCTTGGGATCAGAAACACCCTGGACTGACCCTTCGGATCCCACTCCACCTAGAGGAACACCTGACTCACTCTTGAGGGAGGGGGGACAAAACTGGATTTGCCAGGAGTGGAGACTGAACTAAGCATTATTGGATCAGTAGGACCATGGGACTGTCTGCTGCCTGCCCAGGGAGGGGATGGGGAGTTATGGAGAAGAAAAAATGACCTGATGTGGCGGGAGGGGGAAGGGACCTTGAATAAGGATATACAGGGATAGAAAAAAAAATTCAGAGGGAAAGCTGAACACAATGTAATTTTATGTGTAGCAAATTATTTGCATTATTACCCTTGATAAGTCATGCTTATGATTTTTATTTTCTTTAGAGTTATTGTTAACGTATTAGCATTTTAAATTCAATTTACTGTTTTTCTTGATAAATACAAAATAAATAAATAAATAAATAAATAAATAAATAAAAAAGAAAATCCCTGTTTTGAAAAACCAAAACCTGTATGGAGAGAGTATAAGTTCTTTATGGTCAGAACTCATAGCAGCAGAAATGAGGCAGCTGGTCACATGGCATCTGGTCAGGAGGCAGAGGGTGATGACGGCTGATTGATATTCAGGTTTCTTCTTCTTCCTCCTCATTTGTGGCAAAGTTAGAATGGGTATATCTACCTCTGTTGAACTAATTTAGAAAATCTCTCACAGACATGCTCAGACACTAACCTGATTTAGGTAATCTATCACAGGAAACCCAAGGGCTTGCTTCCTAGGTAATTATGAATTCTGTAAGGCTGAAAATAATATTTTATTTACTTATATATTTTATTACATGAATGTTTTGCATGCCTGTATGTGCGCCGTATGCATGCCTGGTACTTGGTACCTGTGGAAGAGCACATAGGATCCTCTGGAACTGGAGTTGTAGATGGTTGTGAGCTGCCATGTAGGTGTTGGGACTTGAGCTCAGGTCTTCTGCAAGAGTAACTGCTCTAAACTGCTAAGCTATTGCTCATGTGCCAAGTTGACAGTTATTAGTCATCACAATATTCATATAGGGTGTTTTCTATATACTTAATTTTTTAGTATTTTCCAGTTATGTTTTGTTGTTAAGTATATTCCTAAGTATTTTGTTCTTCTCATTGTTACTGCAAACCCAGTTAACTTAGTTTCCTCCCCAGACTGTACAGGCAAAAGTTGTTTTGCTTGTTTATTTTCTGTGCTTGCTGCCCCCTTGCTGTGCCCAGTTATTAGCCTCTACAGTTTTGTAGATTTCATAGAACTTTCTATATACAAGATATTTAGTTTGTCCTCCCCAGTCTGGATTTCACTTTTAGTTTTTGTCAGTTCAGTTCTCTGATTAGAACCTTCATTACAGTATTTCACATAGAAACGGTGAGCACAGGCAACCTTATCTTTCTTGGTCCTGACTGCAGAGGAAAAGCTTTCAGTCTCTTACCACTAAATGTGCTGCCAGCTGTGCAGTGTTTTTAATGCTTTTTACCAATTTGAGGAAGATCTTGTGTCTTTCTTTTTAGTCAGTGCTTGTTTCATCAAAGAACGTTAGATTTTGTTAGATCATTTTGTGCATATGTTTTTTTAAAAAGCATACAGTTTTTATCTTCTATTATATTAATACAGTGTGTGTTAAGTCAATCATACATTCTAGGATAAATCCTACTTGATCATCAAAAGTTTTAGGGCCTTCAGGCATGCACTGGTACTTTACTGAAGGGACATAGAACCCACTAATACTCATAACTGCCATTTATGTGCCTGATACTTGAGGGCAAAGGTAAAATCAGCAGGCCATGCTTGGACATAAGGCAGCCTGGGAGAGGCCGAGTCAGAATGCCCTGTTGTCCTCTCTACTTCCATTTCCCAAGGTGTGGAAATGAGTGTTGGCTCTTACCAGCCAGGGAAGTTCACTTGAACATGCTGGCTATAGATGGTGAAGTGAGCCACCCTGTGAGTACTGCAAATCAAACCCAAGACCACTGAGATCTGCTAGAGTTCTTAACTACAGCACAGCTCCAGCCCTGCCTGTGATTTTTGAAAGTATTTATGATGATTAATTTTAATATTTAAACATTGGGTAAATTTAATGATTTTTCTCTTTTGTTTTTGTATTTTCACCTTTATGTATTTCTGTGTTTTCTCCCTTCTGGTTTCTTCAGATTTATTTCTGTCTCTGTTTCTCCTGGACATTTGAGATGGAAGCTTAATTGCTTACTGATTTTCTTGTGTGGTGTCTTGTTTCTCCTGATAGTGGTTATCTCTTCATGGCTGCCTTAAGTGTGTCTCACATTGCTTTGTTGTTATGTTTTTATTCTAATACAACTCATTGTACCTATTACTTTCCAGTCACATTTTCTGAAGCAGTTGCCCTCTAATGCCATGATGGTTACATAGCTCATCACAAACTAGTAGTTTGGTTTTTTTTTTAATCAATTCCAATGAAATGTAAAAATTCTCACCTCATTTGATGCTTCTGATTCTGTAAGTATCTTTAATGTTTCTTGTGCATACATTAGGACTTCATCCAGCAATGTTAGAATTTTTGCTTCATCCATCAAACATAATTTAGAAAAGTTATGAAGGAAAGCTTGTGGTACTTGAATTTTTTCTGTGTTTTTCCTTCCCATTTTTCCAGGATATGTCATTTTACTGTTTCCTTTTTATGCATACTTGTGCCATTCTGTTAGGGCAGATCTTTGCTAACAAATTATCTTAATTTCTGTCCATCTGTCCATCATATTTCTCTCCATTCTAGAAACATTTTCCCTGAAGGTAGGACTCTGGGTTGTCTTCAAGTTTATGAAGTTTAACTCTAATGTGTCTTGGGTACAGATCTCTGCTGTTTGATTTTCACTCCACTGCAATCTGTGGGCTTATTGTCGGGTTGGCCAAGTGTTGATCTGTCACTGCTTCAGGTACTTTCCAGCCTTTGCATTGCCCCTCCAGCAAATGGCATGGAAGCTAGACCTATTGCCTGTTCTCTTTTAATTGGCTTCTCCTGGAACTCATGGATACTGGTTCTTTATTTCTATGTTGGGGTTGTAGTAAACACGATTAAAATCTAGTAGCCACAACTGGTAGGCCCCAGGTGATTTTCCTGGATCTCACACCCCTGGCTGGTTGGTTGTCCTGTGCCTTTTGTAAACAGACATTTGAGATGTTTGTCTAATTATTCTTTATCAATAGAAAAATCAGAAGTCTCTTAATGATCAGAGAAGTGATGGAGAAGCCACCAGTGATATTCTCTCTCTTCTGTTTCTCAATCCAAAAAGAAAAGCTGAAATTTTTTTCTCAGCCCCACCTTACTACTTTCTGTCTTTTACCTGTCCTCAGATATTCAAGACTTCTGTGGTTAATTATGGTTAGTTAATGACTAGCTGGCCCTCTGACTCAAAGCAAATTTTATTGTCAAAATGCAATCAAAATACCATACAGTAGACATTTGTTTTTCTTAAAACAACACACTTGTAGTTGGACTTCATAGGAAGAATGGGGCAAAGCTTAGGCTTTTTCCATCATCTCAGAAGCAGAAGTATTCTAGGCATTTCTAACAGTTTGTGTGCCTAATAATTATTTCTTATCTAGTAAAATTTTGTACAGTTTGCTATTGAGTATATCAGTATAAGATACTGAAAAGTAATTTTTAAAACAAAACAGGTGTGTTAAGTGCACTGATTGTTCTTCCAGAGGTCCTAAGTTCAATTCCCAGCAACCAGATGATGGCTCACAACCATCTATAATGACATCTGGTACCCTCTTCTGTTTACTGTATACATAATAAATAAATCTTTAAAAAAAAAAAAAAACAGGTGAGTAGACAGTGGGTTATTTGCCTATGCTAGTGACTTGCTGTTTTCTCTGCCTAGGTAGGAGCAAACACTATGGATAACCCCTTGTTGAAGTACAGTGCAAAGGATTACTTCTTCAAGGCAGCACTCTGTCACTTTATAGTGGATGAGCTGAATGCCAAGGTGAGAACATGCTCCTTTCTTATGACTACTTTACCCCTGAGAAGAGATGCTTTGTTGTTTTGATATCTTGTCATACAGGTCTTAAGAGCTGTGGCGATTGCTAAGTTGATGAAGCTCTTAACTCACAAACCTGCAGACCTGAGCTCAAATGCCCAGCACCCATGTACAATCCAGGTGTAGTGGCTTATATCTGTATTGCCAACATCGAGGGGCATGGCAGAGGTAAACAGATCTGTGAAGCTTGCTGGCCAGCCAGCCAGTCCAGCCAAGTGATGAACTTCAGGTTCTGGGTGATGCCCCATCTCAAAAATAAGGTGGAAGATAAGAGAAACACTTGATATTGACCTCTGGCCTCCACATATGCGTCCTCTCTAACATGCTTGGGCACACAGCCACATGAATATATACTTATCCTGCCCTGACACATACAATAGTTCTTCCATGATGTGTGAGTTTGAAACTTTTGACAGCCACAAGTGCTGTCTTCAAGTTTTCTTTAGTAGTGGCTTTAAATAGAATGAGGAACTAAGAAAGAAACAGTAAAATCGATGTCTTCTGTCCTTCTTTTTACATTTGTTCATTACTCATTTTTGTGGGGGAAAGCGTGTATATGTCACAGCACACATATGGAAGTTAGAGAACACCTCATAGGAGTTAGTCTTCTTTCACCATACAGGATCCATGGATCAAACTTAAGTCAGGCATGGTGGCAAATGCCTTCACCTGCTAAACAACCTCACTGGCCTTTGTTTTTGTTTAGACAGGGTCCCCCTATAGAACCCAAGCAGTCCTGGAACTTACTCTGTAAACCAGGATAACCTGAATTCAACTCACGGAGATCCACTTGTCTCTGTCTCCCAAATGCTGGGTTTAAATGGAGAAAATTGTTTGCAAGATGACAGCCAGAAAGCAAGATTGAACTTAAGCAGCCTTGGCATTGGCCATCTAGAGTTCAAAGAAACACAAAGAAAAACTGTTGTACAATCCCTCCTACCCTATAGGTATTGCGCATTTGAAGGGTGTGAAGGAACTCTGTTCAGTAGACAATAGATCCTGGCTGTGAATTTTGTTTTATTCCGTTTCTTCTCTCCAGTAGCCTAACTGAAATTTAAAATGATTTTAGAAATTTTACTCTCAATTGAAATTGAATATCGAACATAAACAGGTTTCCTATGTTATGATGTGGAGTCTAAAATTATATTTCTTCAACAGTTAAATGCGATGAAATAATTTTTTTAAAAATTATAAGACATTGACAACTTCCTGAGTTCACTAAGTTTTACACTGACTGGTTGTTTTTCTTCCTCAGCTTGCTCTTGAGAAATATGAGGAAATGTTTCCAGCATTTACTGACTCCAGAGAATGTAAATTATTGAAAGTGAGTACTGAAGCAATTTTGAAGACAAAAACCTTTACTGTTGGGTGATAGTACATAAGTGGGACTGCTGATGGATAGAGTTTTAATCAGTGAGTCTTCTGATGGTGTATTGGTTACTGGACTTACTGCTGTAATGAAATAATCCAACAATAGGCAACTTAATAGAGGAAGAATGTTTCAGCACCAGGGGCATGAGGCATCTGGTCAGAGTGTGTCTTCAGTGAGTAAGCAGAGAGAAATGAATGCTCGTACCCCATTTGCTCTTACCTTTCTTCAGTCCAGGACTCAAGAGATAGTGGGTCTTTCTTCTTTACTTCTTCCATTAAACCTTTCTAGAATCACCCAGGGGTGTGTTCGAATAGTGAGTGACTCTAAACTCAGCCAAGTTGACAATGAAGACAAGCTATCACTTGGGTTCTGCAGATTTGGCTTTTGCATTGTAGAAGCTCATATGTCAAGAGGGTTAGAGTGTTTAACACTGTTCTAAAGTAGGCTGAATTGAAATAGCAGTCCAAAGCTAGATCTTTTTCTTGGGTGATTCTTATATTTGGATATATCATGTTTTGTGAGATACTAGGAACATCAATTCACGAGATACCAAGGTGATTTGTGTTTAAAGTATTCCTTCAGAAACAGCACTTTGTAGCTTAAAGTATTTTCTTGATTTTTTTTTTTTAATGCCACCAGAAACTTCTAGAAGCTCATGAAGAACAAAACAGTGAAGCTTACACTGAAGCAGTAAGTTACACCTTCAGGAAGTATTGCATTTTTAAAGGTTTACAGTATAAATTTTTCTTTTTCTTTACATTTTGTAAATTCTGAACATTTATTTGAATGTAGTTCAGCTTGCTTGTATTTTTTAAAAAATGTCTTGAATGACCCACAGACTACTTCCATTAAAGGTTGGAGAGATGGCTCTATGGTTTAGAACATTTGTTTCTCTGGTAGAGGACCAGAATTGGGTTCACAGCACCCCACAGCTCATAACCATCTGTAACACCAGTTCCAAGGAATCTAGTGCCCTCTTCTGACCTCCATGGGCACCTGACACACACATTGTGTGCATACATTTATACACATAACATTAATAAATCCAAAAAATTTTTATTTAGTCCTATTAACCTGTCACCATGGAGAAGTTCTAGTTTTATTGATCCCTGATTCTTGATTTCCACTGAGAACTAACTTAGTTGTGATGCATCTTCAGAAACATGTGACAGAGACATAACTTGAAGTTTTGGTGATTTGAAAGCAGTCTGACAGTGTAAAAGAGGTCTTATGGTTAAAACTCAAGTATCAGAATGGGACCTTTGGAGTACCTTGGTGTATCTGTGAAATAGGTTACTTTATTTGTACTTGTCATTTTTCTGTTTTGTTGTTGTTCTTATCTTTTGAAGTCTTGTGTTTAGAGTCAAGCAGATTTCTCAGTAGCCTGGAATGAGTTCACCTCCAGTGCTAAAGTTACAGTGCAAAGGATTATCTTATGCCATGCCTACTGTTCTCTATCATATATAATCACATTTATAATTTATAATTCACATTGTCATTCCTGGTTTTTGTCTACACGTTTATGTACAGAGTAAATTTAATGCAGAGGCTTATGAGATAAAGGAAAAGGACAACTGTTTTCAAAGGGTTTTGTTGTTGTAGTTTGTTTGGTTGGTTTCGTTATTTGAGACCAGGATTCCCTATGCAAAAGTCCTGGCTGTCCTTGAACTCACTCTGTAGACCAGGCTGGCCTTGAACTCACAGAGATCTGCCTGAATCTGCCTCTCAAAGTGCTGGGAGTAAATGCATGAACCACCACCACCACCGGGCTAGGAAAGTATTTTTAGTGAGGAAAGTTATAAATTAGAATGAGTAATTTCTAATCAAAGTCAGTGGGTTATTACAGTAACATCTTCAAACAGCTTAAGTCGCTCTTGTCTTGTGCTTTCAGTGTGTTTTGGATATAATTCTTGTTCTTCATTCCTTAAACCAGGTGAAGGAGTTTGACTCAATATCACGCTTGGATCAGTGGCTAACTACCATGTTGCTTCGTATCAAGAAGTCTATCCAAGGGGACGGAGAAGGAGATGGAGACCTCAAGTGAAGCGCTGACATCTTCATGGCATGCAGCTCATTCCTTTTTAGTTTTGTCTTTGGGCAAAGCAATCTTTCTGTGAAGCCCATTTAATGACTTAATTTTCTTGTAAATAAGCCACACAATTTATGTATTGTTTCAGCTCGATATGTCTGTGTTACTGTGAGAATGAGAGGCTTCTATTCAGTTTGTGGTTATGACAACCAAAGTATATAATGCTTATCTTAGTACTTACAGTTTCCTGACAAGTACTGCCGAATCTTATTCCTGTTCTTCTGATATTTTCAGGGCCCATGTTCAATGTTGCCATGTGGTTTGTTTTTTGTTTTGTTGTTTTTTCCCCTAAACTCTGGTACTCAGCCCAGTTTTGTAGATGCTTTGCAAAGATGTTGTGCATTGGTATCTAGATGGAACCTTTTTTCAACTGACTTAGTTCAGGATGGTTATTAAGTTTGTAATTCAGTAGAAACTGTCAGGCTTTCTTTTATAGTTGTTTTGATGGTGCTAGTGATAAACTCATTTGCTTTTTATTTTACCCCATATGCTCAAATGTACATGGCAAACACTGAGTGCATCTGGGATTTGTTGGCATCACTTGCAGTATAAGAGAAAGGAAGTTGCTGATGTGATCCTATTTCTCGTGTGGATAAACGTCAAGGTAAATTTCATTGATAATTTTTTTTTAACTGAAACACACACACAAAACGTATGACAAATGGATTTTTCCTCTTTCTGAGAGTTTCCACTTTTAGTCATAATGGACATCCTTCTTCATATTTGCATAAAAATGTTGTAACTGGTATCTCCTTTGTTCTCATATTTATATACTCTTCACATTGTCTTTTAGGCTGTGGTCATGCCAGGCTTGAGCAGAGCTGGACAGAAAATTCCAGCTGAAGCTTGAGAGTATGTGTGGTTAAGTGTCCATTAGTTGGACATGGTGGTTATGTGGGGTCAGTGTGGCATAGGAGTTTATGTTTAATCTGATAGATAAGAACTTTATCAGTGTCTGGTGGTCCCTGGTTTATTTCAAAACTGCTGGAGTGATTTCACTTGTATGTATGAACTCTGTCCCATTTGATTTATGTAAGATGTATGCTTTGTTATTTCAAATTTTGACACTCCCTGCCTCTTTATATGCTGATTAAGTACTGTAGACCATGCTTCCTGGGTCTCCTGTGCATATTTGTATGCTACCATTATTTGTGCTTGCAGAGGGGTATTACTAGAACTATTTAATTGTCCTAATGTGCTTCTGTCATGTGACAGATAGTGGAACTCCTGATTAATCAAGTATGAAATGGCACTGGAATGGTGTTTTTATCTTTGGACGGCCCTAGAGTAGGGTTCTTACTGTGCAGTAGAGTGGCTGTGCCGGGCCTGGGGCTAAAAGAGGAGACCTTGAGGACTGATAAGAAAGTCAGATCTTTGGGGCTGGAGAGATGGCTCAGCGGTTAAGAGCACAGTCTGCTCTTCCAGAGGTCCTGAATTCAATTCCCAGCACCCACATGGCAGCTAACAACTGTCTGTAGTTCCAGTTCCAGGCAAACACCAAGGCAAATAAATAAATAAATAAAGTTTAAAAAAAAAAAAAAAAAGAAAGTCAGATCTTTCAAAAGTGAAAGAGAGAAACAGAATGGGTTAGAGACATGGTTCCTGCTCTTCAGGGGACCCAAGGTTGATTCCCAGCACCCATATTGGGCGGCTTAAAACTACCTATGACTCCAGTTCCCCCAGGAGTTCTGGTGTCTTCTTTTGCCCTCAGTAAGCACAAGCATAGAGATAAACACATACAGGTAAATGAATATATGCATACATGTAGACAGAACAACCATGTGTAAAATAATAAATCAAATTCTTCAAAATTATTAAAGAAAAAATTAGGATATGAAGTTGAAATTGGCCCCATGAGGACAAAGGGTAGGTATCTGTCAGGTACTGTGAAGACTCTATCCCTGTCATGGTGGTAATGGTGTGTGCAGGAAGCTCGGAGGCCTCTGCAAGTGTGAAAAAGAGGGAATATGCCCTAGAATTTGATGGGGATTCCTTCTTCCTTCCATGCTTTTTGGTTATTCTGAATGATAGCTGGCTGTACCAAAGGTAAAATTTGCACTCAATCCTAGCTGATCCTTAGAATCTCTTATGAAAAGAGATGTTATTGGGGCTGGAGAGATAGATGCCTCGTCTACTCTTCCAGAGGGTTTAAGTCTCAGCAGCCATATGGGGACTCAGCTGTTTGTAACTCCAGCCCTAAGAGATCTACCATCCTCTTCTTGCCTCCACAGGCACCAGGCATGCATGTGGTAAACAGACATACATGTAGACAAAACACACACACACTTAAAAATAAATAAGCTTTTAAAAATCTCTGGTTTATAGAAAAGTGTATTGCTTTATTCATAACCAGCTATAGGCAGTCTTGGAAGTGAGGCATGTAAATGGCTGTAAGTCAGTTCCAGTGGGAGATACTCTAATTCAGTCATCTGGTGTAACCATTTAAAAGCTACATGGTATCTTGTAAGACACTTGGTTTAACTTTCATCATGATTCCCTAACACATTGGGTGTGTTTTTAAAGTAGTGTTTGAACTCTTTCAGTTATTTGCTTTTACTGAAGTTAAGTGCTCAGGCTTGCCTTCATGAATACTTGTAATCCTATAGTATTTAAGAGGTTAAAGGTGGAGGATTGCTTTGAGTTTAAGGCCAGCCTGGGTGACCCAGTGAATTGCAAGCCAGCCTAGGTTACAGTGTGTGACCCTATCTCAAAAAGTAAAAAAAAAAAAAAAAAAAAATCTAAGAACAAACCTGGCAGAAGGTAAAAGAATGAGGAAAATGTCCAGACATTAGCATGAAAACTTACTTCCTCTAAATGTCCTGTGGGCACAGGGCAGTACATTGTCTCAAGATACCTAGGCTTAGGTTTTCAAGGTCTCTAGAATATTATGAACAAAACAGTGATCATTTGGTATAGTTCTCCTATTTTAAGAGCATCTGGGGATAGTTCATACTTATGTCAGTTGAAAAGCTTTGCTTTTGTGGCAACATTTTTATAGCTTATATAAATTCCTTTTTTTTTTTAATAACATAACAGTATTTTTGCACAGTTGTAACCATGTGTGGTGGTGTCACTATAACCAAAGTATATGCACCAGCCCTTGTGCATTTATTGTTCCCTCTGGTGTTGTGCACTTAAAATGTTCAAATACAAACCTTTGTGACTGTGGAGGCTCTGGCAGCACAGCATGCCCGTGACCTGCCTGCTGCAGTGAGCTGTGACCAGTAGCAGGCCCTGTGAAGTCCTGAGTTGCTCTCAGGCAAAGGAGTACATTATAAAAACTAACCATGTAACAATAAGTCTTCCTTAGCTGAAAGAATGTTTTATGTGAACTTGTACAGTAAATAAAGTAGAAATTAATCAATAATTGTTTGACTACTCTTTGCTAGCTAAATTGAGTCACGTAGAGCTAGTTACTTTGAAGTTGATCCCATCAGGTTTATAGCACTGACACTGCCAATGCTGGCTTTTTGTGATGGTTCTGATGGCTGAGGTTTAGAAGGAAAGGTGTCCTTCTTTGCTGCAAGTGAAGTGCCAATGGCTTTTCTTGAATCTTTTGAGCTTCACTATCATTTGCAAGGCAGACAGAAGAGTGGCTGCTGGAAAATGGTGAGTTCTGGGAGGGACCTGGGAGCCTAATGCCCCCCTTCCCTGAAAAGGCATATGCGGCCTTTTTTAATCTTGTAAATAGGTTTTTAATCTTGTAAATAGCTATCTCCTCAGGAACTATAGTTGCCCTTGGAGGTGGGCAGTACAGACTCTTGCCACCGAGTCACAGAACTTTGCCAGTGCTAAAGCAGACTGACAACTTAAAATGAATGTGCAGTAGGCCATCAGTTGTCTGAAGGAAGTCGGAGCCTGACTTCATTAGCTTGTACAAATGGCCAGAGTGAACAGTTACAGTGGTGCAACATTAGACAAGCTAAAGCTGTGACTGGAGGCAAGGCTTGCTGATTAAGAGGACTGCTTCCTTTTCCAGAAGACCTGAGCTGAATTCCTATTCCACATGGTGGCTCACTGCTGTCTGTGCAACTCTTGATCCAGGGTGTCTGATGCCTCCTTGGGCATTAGGTGCACATGCAGTACACAAATCTTTAGAAAGTGAAACTATAATTAATCTACAACCTTGTTTAGATATTACCAACAGCAAAAATCTAAAGCTTCTCACTACTTCCTGGCCCACTTTTTAAACTACTACATAAAAGTCTGGTAAAACCAAAGGCTGTAGAGTCCTCTGGAGTATGTTTCAACACAAAATGGTTGGAATGGTACCAGGTCACATCTTCCATAACTCCAGCTGATGCTCTGAGAGCAGTGTGCTGTCAGAACACATTTGGGACCAACTCATTGAGGGCAGTCTTGCTTTCTCAGATAAGAAGATACCACAAAGTAGTGAGAACTCCAAGATGTCCTAAAGGATCTCCTTCCTCTCTTGAGAAGAGACAGAAACTTACATGGCACTTTTCATTGCAGAGAAGGGTAGATTGCTTTTACATTCCCAGCTTAATACTGACCACTGCTGAGCAGGGCCATTCTTTTGTCTGCCACTGTGGGATTAAGAACTGAAGTCAATCAGTCACCATGGTGATTGTATAAATAAGTCTGCAGAGCCTGGTTTTAAGTTTTAGTGTTTATGCTATTAAACTAATTTTAGTTACAAATCTTTTTCTACAGACCCTGTTATAGTAATATAAATTAGAGTTGCAGAACCTTTACAAAGACATTCATTAACACATTAAACAATTGTATTTAGAACTTCTAAAGAAACAAACTCAAGACCGTTCTTCCAATAGGTAACAAAATAATCTATTTAAATTCCTTCTCATTAAGATGACTTTATTCCATAACACAGTACATCAGCTAGGCAGGTTTTCTCTTACCAATTCAAAGGATCGAATGCCAGTCATTAGTCTTTTGTTGTTTTGTCTGTAAACACAACTAGGATAGCCAGGTCACAACTGAATGTGAGATATTCAGCCCTGAACCTCCAAGAGCAAATCTGAAATATTATAGGTCCCTGGAACACCTTTTGGTGGCTTCAACAGCTTCTTGAAGGTGTTACCACAAAGTTGACACTGAGGAAGAACACTCAGTTTCTATCATACTGCTGTCTTCATCCTGAACTTAGGATACCTTCCTCTTAGAAACCAGAGTGTTCTCACAGCAAGTGTAAGTTAAAAGAAAAAAACAAACAAACAAACAAACAAAAAAACTAGAAAGCAAAATAGTTCTCCCATTAAGGCGCTCTTAAAATTAATGCTTAAGGGTAGCAAATGTCCACATACCTAAGGCCCTGCAACCATACATAAGGACTAGTAAATGCCACAAAAATGCATTTTTCATAATGAAGTTTGTTGAGCAATAATTAAACTCAGCATGAGAAAGCCAAAGGAACATTTGAGACAACATTCCTGGTCCTTTATCTATCCACTTGTTAAGGCATAGGAATTGAGCATGCCAAGGCTTCTGGAACCTTCTAGATCAGTGATTCTCAACCTTGCTAATGCTGCAGCCCTTTAATACAGTTCCTCATGTTGTGGTGACCTCCAATCCTAAAATTTCTTTTGTTGCTACTAAATAACTAATTATGCTATTGCTCTTACCTGTGATGTAAGTATGTATGCGTCCCTGTGAAAGGGGTCACTACACACAGGTTGAAAACCACTGCTCTAGATTCCTACATGCTCCTAAAGAAGTGGATTTGTAGTAGTTACTAGTCTGTCACCTTCCACTGTAGAAATGAGTGTTTTGGGAACTCTGGACGTTATAGAAAAGCCTGGCAGGAGTACTTGAGATTTGCCAGGCTTACTTTAACATGCTGGTTGTGAAGATGTGAGTTGTCAAATACTCTGAGGGCTCTTCATTTCTCATACCTCTGCAAACAAGACAACTGCTTTTGCTAGATTCTTTGGTAGGACAGCTTTGACTCAATCTGATTTAGGGAATGAAACTGAACAGCCACATCGCATCCCAAGTTCAATTTTTAACAGACTCCCTACCTGCACACATGCTGAGGTACTACACTCAATGTGTTCAATCTGTCATCCTCTTTTTGTGCATACAAATAGGGTGTTGGGGAGGAACAAATGCAATCTACTTCTTTCATCCCATCTTCAGGTCCCCAGAACAAATCTTATTTGCTTTTATCTTAGTAAGGAAGAAACAGCTGAAATAAGTGGCCCCAGTTTTACTTTAACTTTGTAAAAAATGCCCTAAAAGGATCAGTGAAGTAAACACACATGAAGTGTAAGGCAGGGCGAGACCAGGAGACCACAAACAGCACTATCCCAAGTTGGGTCAATGCTGTGTGCTGTGATTAAGACAAGCAGTGGTTTAGACGTTGAGAGAATCAATCACTAGTGTGATTGACATGTACAACTACACCAGGGTTAAGTGAGCTGTGCTAAGTGCCATGTTAATGAAATGTAGCTGAGATCATGCAGATCAGAATGTTTATGGAAAAGCTTTGTTATACACACGTGCAAGGTCATGAAAGTTGGGGAAATGTTCCTTACCTATATCTTTGCACAGACAACTGTTTTTCCCAGCCCCTGGCATCATCTGGAATACAGCAACCACACAGACTGGCACACAACTTCAAGCTCTCACTCCATGTTGGTCAATGAGGAAAGGTGTGCAGGCATTGAGCCTGTCTGTGGAGTTAGCTCTCCAAGCTCACTGATGGTAGTAGTGAGCAGAGCATCCTGAGACATCACCGCTTTGCAAGCAGTGTTTGTACAACTATTCTGCATGGCAAGCACATTGCCTTGAACTTCCAGCAGGCTGCTAAAATGGCTATTTTCACCAAAAGATAGTAATCTTTCTGAAAATTTGGGTGATGCATATTCATCATTGAGTTGATCTGTCTTTTGTCCTTCCTCATTCTTGTGTAAGCCATCTACAATGACAAGGAAAGACTTCCACGGTGTATTCTTATCATGTATCTACAAATAAAACAAAAGTTACGACATGTGTCTTTAAGTCTCCCAATTTACAGATGCTTATTAATAACATATACACTTTTTAAAACAATATGCTCTCTTCAAGGCCCAGCACCTTGACACACACCCACTAATAAATAAAATAAATAAATAAAACAAACCCATAATTCTAGCATAGAAGGGTCACACATGAGTCTGAGGTCAGCCTGGACTATAGAGCTAGACTGACTCTCAAAAAAGTAAATATCAAAGAAATGAAACAAAAGCTCTCCCTAACTTTTAAATCTGCTTTCTAATTACCAAATATCTGCCTTGTACAGCCGTCACTTTAGAGAAGTGTTTGGCATAGATTTGGTGGTAGGGGGCCTTATTCCCTGAATATCACTGCAAGATACTGGAGGATAGAACCTGTTCTGACCCTCTGGATTGGAATAATGACAGGTATTCAGGTTTAAACAACCTATAGACCAAAAGGGCTTTTGTTTTTAAACAGCCTACCCATCACTTACTGAGGTGTGCCTCCGCAGAGTGGACTTGTCAGTAAATGTCCGTCCACAAGCATTGCACATGAATGGTTTCTCTCCAGTGTGGATACGCTGGTGGCGCTGGAGGGCATTTACTTGGGTGAACTGCTTCCCACACTGGTCACAACAGTAAGGCCGCTCTCCTAAACATAGAAAGAGAAGGTGACCTCTACAGTCTACTTTATTTAACTCTGGATACACATCTGCAAACCCTGGATAGTTTGAACACTCACAAAGGAAAAGCTTCATTACAATGACTCAAGGACATCTGGCAGAGGCATCAATCTGCTATACTAAAATACCCAAGAACTTAAAAACCATACCAATTCTGTGCATGCAGCTGACACTGTGTCTGTGAAATATAAACCTATTATTCATAGTTAATAAACTATCCTAATAATAGCATGTGTGTGTACACATATGTACACTGACATCCACTATTTATCCCTGCTTATATCTGAAAGATGTGGATCCATATAAACATACATATTCAAACCATCATACCACAAGAAACTATGTGCCCTTTCAATAAACACCCAATGCTGCAAACGGACTACTCCCCATTTGCATACTAAAGTGTTCTCACTTTTTACTTTATCAAAACCAGAAACTGGGTGGCACAGTGAGTAAAGGTACCTGCCACCAAACTGGAGGACCTGAGTTCAATCTCCAGGACCCACAAGGTGAAAGGCAAGAACCAACTCCCACAAGTTGCTCTCTGACTTCCACGTGTGTCCAGGTACTTAGTCCCCCACACACATATATACACAAAATAAACTTACCTAAAACACTATCAACAAAACAAACTACAAATTCAAAAGCATAAAAACTAGGTGGGGAGCCAGGCCAGTAAACCTAGCACTTGAGAGGTAGAAGGAGGAGGAACAGGTCATTCTGGGTTACATAGCAAGTTCAAGGGTTATATGAAAATCTATCTCAAAGATAACATAGGGTCCACGAATAAATGTAGTGGCACAGCATTCATATGGCATGTACAAGGCTATATGTTCAACCAAAAGCCCTGGAGAGCATGAAAAGGTGTAAAAATACTATTATATGTGATTATACTTTAACTTCAAAAAAATTACTTTTAAAGGGCTATTATAACAAAGTTTGATCATTTTTTTTTCTCCTAAAGCTTTTTTTTTTTTTTTTTTAAACTTTATTTATTTATTTGCCTTGGTGTTTGCCTGGAACTGGAACCACAGACAGCCATTAGCTGCCATTTGGGTGCTGGGAATCGAACCCGGGTCCTCTGGAAGAGCAGTCAGCGCTCCCAACCACTGAGCCATCTCTCCAGCCCTCTCTAAAGCTTTTGATTCAGAATGAATTTAAAGTGTACCTCAGAGGGTCATTTTCCTAATGCTTAAGCTGCTCACTATTTTGAAAGCTGTACAATCTTTATGAAACTGGCTACTTCCTGGCTGATGGAAGTAGAGCAGACCTTTAAGATTATACCAGCCTCTGGTTCCAGCTAAGCCTTTATAGTCTACATAATGTGAGGAATCTCCTTACCTTCCTGCTGCTATGCTTTTCCCACTATAAAGGAATGAGCCCTGGGAAACTCCAAGAACTGGGAAACCAGTCCTCTCTGAGAAGTTTATAGTCACAATAACACCAAAGCAACATTCTCCAAGTGACTTTCTTGTGAACCGTTTTCCTTGCCAGACTGAACTCTTCTCTGATGCTGTGCAGCCATACCTGTGTGGACTTTCGCATGCTGGTAAAGGGAATTCCTCTGGGCAAAGGTCCGAAAACATACTTCACATTTAAAGGGTTTAGATCCAGTGTGGATTCTATTATGGTGTTTTAAGTACTCCTTAGAAGCAAAACTCTTGCCACATGTCTCACACATAAAAGGCCTCTCACCTACAAAAGAAGATGAGACAAAAGTAGAAACAATAGTCATTAAAAACACCAGGAAGAGCTGGTATTCTGTCCACACCTTGGACACTCTGCAATTAAATGTCAAACATACTACTCTTGCTACTTGCTAAATGTGGCGACTATTCTGAAAAATCCAAACAGCATTCCATTGGACTAGAATCAATGATTACGGTTCAGCCAGCTCAAATTTAATAAATTTAGTTACTGAAAAATAGGAAACTTTTACAGCTTTAGAGATTGGATGGACTATTTTCAACAGGTATTTCTATAGCTTTGTATCAGAATAAAAGTCCCTCACAATGGATTACCAAGTAGCTTCTAGGCTGGCAACACAAGTCAACTTGACTAGACTGTCGAACAATTTGAATGACACCTCACTTTTTTTTTTATTTTAAGTTCTTTGTTTATTCTCCCAACTCACTCGTACAGTCAACTGGTATGCCCCTATTTTTATAAACATTAAACATTAGCTTTCATAAAATTTTAATACATTAATAGTCATATATAATCACCAACTCTAATTAAATCTGTGATGTGATAGACTCTTCCACAGCTTCCACTGGTTTCTACATTTCAGTAACATATGGTCCATACCTCATTTGTCAGGCCTGTACTTGAACCTGAGGCCTGTGTGAGTGCTTAGATGTAAATAGTGTAAGCAAAGAAGACCTGAGTAAGTACAGCACACAGTGTTAGCCTGGGTTCTGTGTCCTATATGGTTTATATCAAAATTATAGACAACTTTAAACTTTTCCTCTCATGGTATAAACTATCACAATGATTTTTAGAAATAAAGATAATCGTATATCTAAATATGATTTACCATGTAAGTATTTATTCCTGGTTTCTATTCAGGTTTTCAGCAGTTGGCACTGGCCATGCTTAATTGTTCATTGTTACCGTCACCATAAAGGCACAGATGTGCCCATGCAATTCAACAGTCCCTTCCTCTGAGGCCATGTCATGAGCTGGAGCATGGATTTCCAGCCCATTGAAACATTTCCTTGGCTTGGCCTATCACATTGCTCCCAATTCTGTTATTAGACATAGCAAGAAGAGAGCTGATGACACAGCTTTTCTCAGATTTTGGAAATTTTCTTTAGAACAGACTCCTAGAGTTAGAACAATAGGAACTGTTTCATACCTCTAGACATCTAAGACCAGTATGCCCATTTTAGCGCCTGATAACACAGACCCAAGCCACATATATAGCAGCAGTACTGCAGGCAGCTATCTGTAACCCTCTCTTACTAGATGGAAAAGCTCCGTAACCTGCACTGCCACAGTGGATGCCAACTTCAAATAAGCAACTGCAATTTTCTTCTATAGCTAAGAAAGACAGTCAATCACAAGAGCATGGGTATTTACCTGTGTGGCACCTTTTATGATAAATCAGCATGTGGTTCTGAGTGAATCTTGCACCACATTCATCACAGACAAAAGGTCTTTCCCCTGTATGAATTCTGAAAGTACAACATTCAGATGATAACTCAGGGTATATTTCAAAGGTCACTTTGCAATACAATTTCCAGTTTCCTCTGTATTGTGAAAAAGGCATTTCCTTCAAGAGAGCTGAGAAAAATGACTGATGGGACAGGTCAAGAGTTCACCATATGCTGGAGAAGGGGGGTCCACACCTGTAATCCCAGCACTTAGGAGACAGAAGCAGGTGAATTTCTGATTTTGAGGCCATTCTAGTCTATAAAGCAAGTTCCAGGATGGCCAGTGCTATACAGAAAATCCTAATCTTAAAAAAAAAATAAAACAGCAAAAAAGTTTTACCATACATCCCAACACAAATGGAATTTCTCTGCAAGACCCAGTGATTGATATCTTCACTTAGTTCCACATGCCAGAGTAGAACCACTGAACAACTCCTACATCTCTCCTAGGCCTTACTTACGATGTGAAGCGAAGATGGCAGAGAGTGTGGCTTCACATATTTTAGTATTAAAGGGTATCACTTACTATTTGAAGCTTCCTCATTTGAAATAACCTCAGGAACTACTGCTGACAAAGTACCAAATGACCAAACATCTCACCATCAGTTCCTAAAATCTGACCAGTCAATCAGTCTAAAGAGAAAATCTGCTCCCAAAGTGCTAGAACCACACAGTATTTCAGTTACAACCAGCATGGTGTAGCAATCAGCCATGATCTGCTGAGTATGTTCTACACAAGTACTTTGAACTCAGGCAACTGAAAGATGACAGCCACCAGGTTTCCTCCCCAGTTTGTTCCAGGTTAGAAGACAAAGGTAGAACACAGTAGAAAATTCAACTGCTGAAGGGAATGAGAATACACACACACACACACACACACATGCACATGCCTTTGATCCCAGCACTCGGGAGGCAGAGGCAGATACAGCTCTGAAAGTTCAAAGCATACAGTTTACATAGCCCAGTTCAGATCAACAAGGACTACACAGTGAGACTCTATAACTTCTCAACCTTCCTAATGCTGCAACCCTTTAATACAGTTTCTCATATTGTGGTGACCCCCAACCATAAAATTGTTTTTATTGCTACTTCATTATTATAATTTTGCTACTGTTAGGAATTGTAATGTAAATATCTAATATGCAGGATATTGGATATGTGACCTCTGTGAAAGGGTTATTGGATGGTTGAAAGCTGCTGGTGTAAAACAACAAAGAAAAAACTATAAGACAACTTAAATATAAGAATTTACTATCCACCTACAGTCTAAAATCAAATACAAAGCATTATTGAAAGGCTGGAGAGATGGCTCAGCAGTTAAGAGCACATGCTGTTCTAGTGGAGGAGTTCAATTCCCAGCATCCACATGTGGCTCTCAGCCATTATCTCTTTCAGGAGATCTGACATTGCCTCTGACCTCTGGAGAAATAAGGCACTTATATGATACACACACATACACCATATACATGAAATAAAAATACATCTTTTTACAAAATTAAAGACTTGTCTGATTCTTAGATCTTAATTCTTAGATCAACCAACGAATGTTACTTTCCAAGCCCTAAGAACTAAAAGACCACTAAAGAAGTGTCTTACTACAGATTACATATTTCATAGAACTTCAATGGAAATGACTGAAGAAAAAGGCCAGCTCTAGTTCAAGTACAGAACACCTTGAAACCTCAGGCCACCTGGAGGCTAGTAGCCACATAAGTATCCAGAGTTCTGAATGGCTCTACTGTGCCCTGGTCTCTACAATTGGGAGGAAGGACCAAAGGAGAAGTTGAACCATTTCCCAGACCTCCACACTTCCAAAGAGGATTCAAAGCCTCAATTTCCCAAGTTCTAGGGCACCAGTGGGGAAATGAAAATCTATACACACAGACATGCTGGTCAAAGTCCTAAAGCCATTTCCAACCACCCAGTGTATTTTAGCACTTGGAAACCTAGGTCCCTGCATGCAGGCCAGCCCTGCTCCACATAGCAGTATTCTTAGGCAGCCGCACCTCATGTGGGTCTTGAGTGCTGAGGGCTGTGAGAACTTGGCCTCACATCTGGTGCAGCCATAGGGCCTGTCACCCGTGTGTGTCCGCTCATGCAGCCGTAGAGAAGTCTTGGAGCTCAGGCCCTTGCCACACTGGCTGCATTGGTGCCGCTCACCACCACCTTCATGTACCTGCAGCACATGGCGTTTCACATCCTTCTTTCGCTTGAACTTCTTTGCACACATCTCACATGGGAAGTGGCGCTCACTGCTGTGCACATGGCGCTGGTGGCTCTTCAGGTTGCAGCGGTTGGCAAAGGTCTGGCCACAGGTGTCACATCGGTACACTACCTCAGTGGCCACACCGTGATGGTGCTTGATATGTTTCAGGAAACTCTTCTCATACAGAAAGGCCTTCTCACAGACTGTGCACTGAAAATTATTTTTCTTCTCCCCATCCTTCCCTTCCTCCTCTTCCTCCTCCTTCATCCCCTCCTCTTTCTGCAGGCCTTCCTCCAGTTCCACACTAGCAGGGCAAGCCTCACTTTTGGAAGCTGGCTCTGTCTCTGTATTTTCATTGTCTGGGTTTTGGTCCTGGGAACATCTTTCGTTCTCTGCAGCTTCCTCTGCACTTTTCTGCTGTTCTCGGAGCCTTCTTGTATATTTCTTTTTAGGGATTTCCACAAACACCTTTCTTCCAGCTAGCTTCCCACTAGCTCTTCCGATTTTAGGGTAGGGAGGCTTAGCCATATCTTTCTTCTTGTCCAGTTTCTCCTTGCACTTCCTAGATGGCATTTCTGGCAAGAAGCCATTGTCAATTCTCTCTATTGGATAGTCAGAGGAATCTACAAGGCCATTGGAGTGAGCATCCTCCCCTGGTACACTTGCTTTGGAGCTGAGAGTCACAATCACCTGGGGACTACTGCTGGCCTCCACCTCCTGAGACCCAGAGAAAGTCTGCAATTCCAAAAGGACTGACTCCAGCATTTGCTTCTTTAGCTGTAAGCATGTTTCAGACAAGTCCAAACACTTTAGCTTTTCTGCCACTTCCAGCATCCGCTGCACCCGATCTTCTTCTACTCGGACCCTGGCAGTATAGACAAACTCCAGAAATGAAGCAAAGTCAACAATCTGAACTTCATTTAAACAGACATTAGTCCTGGTACCATCTACACTCTTCTCGTTCAGGAAGACCTCCTTAAAAAACTTGCTGGTGGCTGCCAGCACTGCTTTATGGGCCATGAAGTCTTCACAGACACCCTGATACTCTACACTGACTGTGACATCACACAGATGACCCAGAAGTCGGAGCTCATGCATCTCATGCAGAAGGTTCAATGGTGAGGACTTGGATTCCAGCAAAACTGTGCCAATTTCCATCTTCATTCTACAAACAGCTGTGAAAACAACACAAAAATTAATTAGTTCATGTATGAATAATTTCTGAAAAAGGGAGACTTGAAATTATGAAAATATGAAGATGACGTTAGTTCTTAAGAAAATAAATAGTAATTAAAAAACCCAACCTTTCTCATTGAAAGATTCAAATCACAATTGGATGTGGTTGCATGAGCTATAACCCAGCAATTAGAAGGCAGAGACAGGAAGATGGGGAGTTCAAAACTAATGTCAGCTACACAGCAAGTTGGAAGCTAGCCTGAACTATGTAAGACCCTATCTCAAAACAACAAAAGCCAACAAACAAAACACAGACAGGGCTAGAAACAGGACTCAGCAGTTAAGAGTACATACTGATGTTGCAGGGGACCCACGTTTAATTCTTAGCACCCACACTGGGTAACTCACAACTGCCTCTAAATCCAGTTCTAGGGGATCTAACTTCTAAGGCATCTGCATCACATGCACATATCCCAACGAAGACACATGCACATCATTAAAAACAAAATGTATCTTTAAAAAAAAAAAAAAACTCACACAATGACACATAGAATCAAAATGTACTTCATTCATAGCTTCATTATTCCTAAATAGCTTTCATGAGATATTCTCATGAAAACAATACTGGCAAGACCCAAATGATTAGTTTACCTTCAGTGAAACTCATTAAGGCAACAATTTGCTTATGAAAGTCATTTTCTAAGCCATTTAGAGACATATATATATATATATATACATATATATATATATATATCTCAAGGATATAGAAAATGTAATGTGTAGTTCTTTGAGCAAGAAATAGTCATTTGATAATCACTTCTATCACTGAAAACTGTGAATGCTTCCTGGGAAAATAGTTCAAAACCCCATCCTGGTAAACTGAATTACTCTCCTGAAATAAAGTTCCTTAGCTTTTATAAACTGTGTTACCTTGAGATGGTTAGAGCCTCTCTGAACCTTTACTTCCTCCTCTTGGAAGGAGTTATCTTGAGACTTTAAGGAGCACAACACAGAAAATACTTTCCACTAGCCCAACATTTGCTGGCTTTTTACTAACTGTAATGGAATAGTAAATATGTAAAAGATGTTGGAACCTCATCTTACAAGTGACAAGCTAGATAACCGGTTAACTGGCTGATGAGGTCTTGAAACCCCATGGCCCTGTCTATGTTTAATTATCATTTCTTAGCACAATCCTCCCCCAGCCTCATCAAATGAAAGATATTTCCCCTGAAGTTGCCATATCCCCCAGGACTCCTCTCCAGGACTCTTCAAATACTAGCCCAATTTCATGGTCTGTGGACTCTTCTCAGAGACCTCTATCTCTGAATCTATCTACCCTTTCCAGGTTGGATTTGGTTTCCAAGACTCCACCATCCAGAGCACCCCTGCTGATCTTCACCATTGCCTCATTCACTCCCACAGTACCCAGCCTCAAACACAGAAAAGACTCTCCTAGTGAAATCACCTAGAAGGACTACAGGAAACAGTACCTAGCTATCGAGGAAGCTTAAGTAAAGGAAACACTGGGGTGAAAGAGACCTGAAACAGTACTGGTAAGTCAACATTCTTCAAAGTCCCCATCAAGAACCCAGGAATATGAAAAAGTTGTACACTTACAGCTTATATGCATATTTCTGAGTGTATTAGGAATGACAGCTACTTTGGCCCTTTGCCATGCATTCACCCAGACAAGAGAAAGGCAATTTAAAGAAACTCACGGACTATGTAAAAATTTTGAGCTAACATCCTGTAATCAGAGGTCATAAATCCTGGCTTTTGAGCTCAAGTGGACGTTCCTAAGATGTTGTAAATCTCCAAGATCAAGCTCAGGGGATAGCACTGCCTAGAAGCTGAGACACCAAGATACGGTAAAACCCATTATGTACTATCTGCCCTGTGTATAACCTTTGACTAAAAAAGGAAGCTCTTAGCCCTTTCTCGGGGGTCACAGAACCAAATAATTTTCTAACTAGTTAATAGGCTTTTTTCTCCAAGTAGTGTTTAAATAAAGTTGCTCCTGGTCTGCTCCCCGTAATTGTGAGATTCCAGGACCCAACACCCGGCCCTAGCCTTGGAACAAAGACTACAGACCCCTCTCTACCTGATGCTCACATGGCCAGCCTGACTTCCTAACACCTCGCCCTGCCCCCTTAGGAGTCCTTCCAGGAGACTAGGCAGCGACTTCACCGTCAATCAAAGAGACGCTGAGGAGATTTCCTCGTTCGCCTCCCATGGGAGCAGACATGGGTCATGTCGAGCGGCTATTTGTGGCCTGGTGATAGCTGTGTTCCACTGTAACTCACTGGCATTCGCCTCTGGGTGAATGGAACATCCTCATCAAGGTCGCCAAGTAGCCCCGGGGTCCCGATTCCCAGGCTAGGCCTCCAGGAGACGCTGCTCTCCGCAGCCTTCCCACCCTACAGGAATCCTGGCTGTCAGGCAGGGTATAAAGTTCAGGTGGCTGTGACCTCTCTGCACCACCGCGGACCCTACTGTGATCCCTCAGAGTCCCAAATCACCAAGGATCCTCCAAAGCTTCAAGGAGATCGAACTCTAGCGGCCAGGGTCCAGCCCCTCGTCCCCGACTCCGGCCTCCAGAGCTGAAGGGGTCCAGTCTACCACTTTCGGCCTGGGTCCCCACAGCCCGCCGTTCCCAGGAACAGCAAGACAGTCGGAACATACTCACCGCGCAGTTGGTGCTTCCACGGGCCGGTAGCCTGGACCAGGCCGGCACGAACAGCAGGCCCTACGATCCACGGATTCGTCGCCACGAACGTGTCCCGCCCCCTGGCAGGCTCCGCCCCCTCAGGCTAGGCGGCGAAGCGCGCACTGGAGCAGCTGCAAAGCGGTTCCGGCCGTTGAGTGACGTCGTCTGACGTGATTTGGGGCAGCCGACTGGCTAGTAGGTCGGGAATCTGTCCACCGCATCGAGCGCCTGCGCACAAGACAGCAATGCCAGGGGCGGGGCTTGTGTTCGTTGGCCTGATTTGTACAACCAATGGCCACGTTGCTGCGTTCTTGTCCGCAGCTAGTGCAGAACCTTTAAGCCCTCCTGGATGCCGGGTAGGATGGCGCAGTCTTGTATTCTTTGAATCTTCCGGCTCTAAATCCCATTCCTTTGATATTTTTTACTTTTTTGGTTTTTGTTTAGGCTGTCCTAGAACTAGCTCTGTAAATTAGGCTGGCCTCCAACTCACAGAAATCCACCTGCCTCTGCCTCCTAAGTATTGGGATAAAAGGTGTGCACCATCACCATCTGGACCCAGACTTGATTTAAAAACCCGATAATTTGAAATTCTTGCCTTAGATTTCCAGTTCCAAACATAAATGGCGATCATGTTTGATGCTTCCAACCACTGCTAAAGCCTTATGAAGTCACCTCCTTACTACCACCAGCCAACAAGACTTCTTCCTTTTGAGAATAGACAGCCTCTGATCTCTCTCTCTCTCCCTCCCTCTCTCTCTCTCTCTCTCTGTCCTCCCTCCCCCCTCATTGAGCATTTAGTTTAGTGAGATAGTTCTTTCCCTTCTCTTTGAAATGTACATAATCCTCTAGCCTGATTGGACTTTTGCATGCATACCTGCATACAGACCTCGTGTTTCTCTAGGTTGTGGAAACCGCTATTTAGAGGTAATAGTGGTAAATCCCGGAAATACCACTGGGATTGAAAGCTTATTAACTTTGCAAATGCCTTGCTCTTATTTAAACTAGCCCCTGCTGCAGAGAGACGATCTAGTCTTTTGAGTTAAGACAATTATCTGAAACAAAGGTTCTCTTAAATTACAAGATGAAGGTAGTTTAAACTATGATTTAAACTATGATTCTGACTCCAGTTTACATTTTGAATAGTTTAAACAGAGACAAGAGACTGCAAGTCTGACTGTTTAGGCAGATAGATTTACACAGCAAGTCTAGCATATTGTCAGAATTATTTTAAGCACATCAGTTTTGCTGTTACTCTGTTTTTTGAGTGGTTTTTGCCCAGAATCATTTAGCCCTTGGAGCAGAATTATGTTTTTCCCAATAAGTGCAGAGGGGACTTAATGATGTCGTGACCTTGTGCTGCTTCCCTTCAGCAGCCTCTTGGAGGCCTGTCTTTGAGTGTGGGCCTAATGGATAGCCAACTGTAGTGAATATACATTTGCATCCTAACATCCTGAACTTTGTTTCTCTCTAATAGGCCTAGTTAGCATACTAGACAATGGATATCCACCATGGAGGTCATGGCTTGGCTTGTTTGATATTCAGAAATTCAACCTGCAATATCTAATCTGCTATTCACCTCTTTAGGAGTATGTAGTTTCACCAAAATAAGTGCCTCAAAGTGAACACACATTATAGTTGACTTCCATTTACTTTTTCAGGATGACTAACAGGTAGGGAGAGTTTTATACACACATGTGGTGATATATTTTATATTTAATGAAATCAGCTAGGAATATCAGAGGACAGAATCACCCACAGTCAAGCATTGAGGGCCAGAGAATGGTAACTCAGGCCTTTAATTTCAGCATGGCAATGACCAAGTGGTGAAGGTGTAGCCTCTTCACTCCTCAGGGCCTGGGGCAGTGCTTTGTTCTTCAGTCTAGGAGACTCAGGCAGGTGGGGCCTAGGCCATGTGGTATGCTGCTCTGGTTCAGGGGAACCATCTTGCAATTGGTTCTAGTGGTCAAGGAGTGATGACGCTACACCTTCAGTCATATCACAGTTACAAGTTAGAAGCTATGGCGGTGGCCTGCGGTCCTGACATCCCCACCTGGTTGCTCGGCTCTCAAAAACATGGTGAAGACACAGGAGATGGAGAGAGAGCTGAGTGGGCATAGATGCTGATGGAGGAACTACTCAACGGTGTTGTAATGATCGATTTCCAGGCTCCAAATCCTGCCCCCGATATTACTTCCTAGTGTGTCAATTATGTGTCACTTCAAAAGTTGAGTTTTAACAGGCCACAAGTCTTTACCTGAAATGTGGTCACATTATCACTGAAATGATTCCCCCAATGCACAACCCTTGCAACTTAAGCCATTCTCACAAGTGCAATTGATAAGTAAATTAACATGGGTGTGTTTTTGTAAAGCTATTTATTTACATTACTCACATTGGACTATTTTTGCAGATTCCCAAACCCAAAACCTTTATCTCTAGTTCTTTAAATACAGGAGGTTTTTTTTTGTTTGTTTGTTTGTTTCTTTTTTAAATTACATTGAGATAGGATTCTGTTGGGGAGGTCAGAGAACAACTAGCCAAGTGTCAGTTCTCTCCTTCCCACTATGTTGGTCCCGGGATTTGAATATTAAAATCCTAGAAATCAATGCCCGAGAAGCAGCTTTAACTTTGATTGATGTTTTTACAATCTTTATGACTATTATAATTTCATTTTAAATTCACAAACCAATTACCTTATCAGTAAGCTGAAATTGGTGCAACACACCTTGAGTGGTTCTTAGAATGTTTGTGCTGTTTCTGACTTATCCTAAGGAGTTTGTGCTTTCCTACTACTAAAGTCAAATATTTCATATGAATCTTATCACATAAAGTCTGCTCCTTATTTTTTGAAGCAATATTATTATTAAAAAAAAAATCAGTTAGTGGACATTTGGAGTTCTCAGCATTTTCACAAAGGATGTCTGTGATCTTCAGCACAGGCTAATCTCAGCACTTTCAATGGAAGAACTTTTTAAAAAGACCGAAAATAAGCAGGAGGAAGGAAATCACAAAGAGCAAAAACCAACTAAACTGAAAAAGCAAAAATCACTGACAGTTTCTTTGAAAACTCAGTAAAATTGGTTAATTCCTTGAGAAAACATTACAAATGCCAGGAAGACACTTTTCTAATACTGAGACCATGGGTGCAGTTACATGTGCCTCTAGTCTGGGCTATTCCATAGTCAATTGTAGTTAAGAGTTTCTGGCCCAGCCTAGCCCTGACATCCAGACCATCCAGTTGCTTGGTCTCAAAAAAAATCATACTAATTTTACCTTACTGCTAAATGTAAAGATTGTTTTTCACACTTTCCAACATGGCAGCACCAAAGATGCAAAGTATCTTGTCTTTGTTAAAGCAAACTACAGATTATGGCCGAATCCAACTTCTCAATTTGACAAACACCCTAGCAGAGAACTTAAAATACAGACTACAAATGAGGATTTGTGATGAAAGTAAACTTTGCCTTTATTGCTCCAAAACAAAATGTGGCTGTCACAGCAAAAAGAAGGCACCTCTTTCTTACAGAGTACTCTCTCCGGGTTCCTTAGTTTGCAGTCTGACAGAGATAGCCTGGTGCTGACAGGAGGGTGTTGCCCTTTGTTTCTGTGTGAAGTGCATTCTGGTGGGGCAGGGGTGGACAGAAAGAACAAAGAGAAGGATGGGTTGATATGAGGGATGAAGGGGAAACCCTGACAGGGCAGGGTCTAAGAAACTGGAGAACAGAGGAGAATTGGAGGACTCTAACAGAAATGAGGGTGGGGTGTGGAATGGATACTGAACAAAGCTTGACTTTGAGAACTTAAGTCTTTTACTTCAGGGCATGTATCAAGGTCACCCCTGGTGATAGTTGGTGATGTTTAAAGCTCAGCGAGCACGTCCCTCCAAATCCCTACCTTCTCATTCTTCATGCTTCTTCCCTGTGTCTTCCTCAAGGGTCACAGTAAGTGTAAGGATCTTAGTGAATTCATGGAGGAAACCCCACTTTGCTATTTCACACATTTCAGTGTCACCTCAGTTTGAACTTCAAGTCTCAACTTGTCACCAAGGCTGTAAGACTGGTGTGACTGCTCTCCATGTGGCTTTGGAGTCCATGGGTATGACTGGCCAAATCATAAAGTAATAATTATAATCATAGGTTAACTAGAGTGACTCTGGCACTTAGGGTCACCAGTGTACTGCAATGAGGACCCTACCCCGAGGTCACAGTCAGACAAAGCATTGACCAGTGAGTGGTCTAGCAACCACAGAGGAAGTGAAGATTTATTGAAGCAAAATCCTCTGGCTCAAATCTTCAGCTTCTGCTACACTGGCCAGAATCTAACCACATGTCAAATTTAGTGAGAACTGACTAAAAGGTTTAGGTATGTATGTCCTTTGTAGTTACTGCTTCTGACACTCCCTCCCAACCTGGTGCTTCTGATAGAAGCAGTACTCAGTCATCAGCTAACTCTTGGCATGGCATTAATCATCAGTAATGCCCATCCCAGGTGTTAAGGGCAAAGCCAACTGTCAGGTAGATCACCTAGTTCAAACAAGAGTGCTTCTGAAAAACAAAATGCCCATGCTCAGATCTTAACTGTGATGGAGTACTGGCTAGGGATATGGCCCAGGTTAGGTAATTCCCAATGTTTTGAGGACTCCAGTGTGAATAGGTCTCCACCCACAGCTCTGGATCCCTCAAGTTCACATCAGGGTAGGCGTTCATCCTGGACCCTCCCACCTCTATTGGTGCTTTCTACTGTTTTCTATCTTTCACATTCCTCCACCCTTCTCAAAGTTTAAACACATATGGCAAAGAAACAACATTTATATTATTTATTTGTCAATTTCCAGAAACAGGGTCTCTACTGATTACGTAGAAAAATAGAAAGCTTACTACCCCTAAAAGGCAACTATGAGAAACCAGTATATAACCAGGAAAGGAGTTTCTAGGAGTCAAACATCCAGTTTACAGTGCTACTGTGAACAAAATTGAACTGTGTTTTCCACATCCTGAGATTTGAGTCTGGCATTTCTCTGCAGAGCTGAGGCAAACTAAGCCTCCGCCTTTCTCACTCCCCCTAGCTGGCCCAGTCCTGGAACCGGAAGCAGTCACTTGCTATCTTCCATACTGTGTTACTGGGTGAAGCCTGGGCGGTCAAGATGAAGTTCTGGTTGAAGTCCCTCTTTTTGTTGCCCTCAAACTTCACTGTTCCACAGATCACTACGAGGACTGTAGTCTGACTTGGTGTAGCTTCGTCATGGACAGGCTGGCAGTCTACTACATTGATTTGGAACTCACTGGAAGGCAACATCTCAAAAAACTCATTCAAGGATTCTTGTCCTGTAACAGCATTTCCATTCCATACTAAGGTGGCCGTGCCCATGTACAGGCGGGAGAGCAGCCGCCGTCGCCTATCCATGGTAGTGTAGTAGACGTTGACAAACTCCTCTGCAGCTCGGCAGGCCTGGTCCACATAGGTCTTGAAGTCTACTGAGGCCATCTCTGGTTCTGCTGACAGATGCCTCTGTCAGAGTGCCTCCTCTGTAGGATCCAGGGACTGTAGGAGGCAAAGATGAATGGAACACATGTGAATATCAAAGTCTATTCTGTTCTGATAAAACTTTTCTTTCAAGTTTTAATTTTTAAAATTATATTTGTGTATGTGGGTTGATACATGCCATGGCTTATTTGGAGTCAGAGGATAACCTGCAAGAGTCTTCTCTGTCCACAACATGGGTCCTAAGAATCAAACTCAGGTAGATAGCCTTGACAGCAAACACCTATACCTACCCATCTAGCCCCCACCTTTTCCACAGGTGACAGAACATTTACATACTACAGGTAGATAACTTTAGCCTCAAACTGCCATTCATTTATTTTAAAGGTGGGGTCACGCTATGTAGCCCCTGCTGGCCTGGAACTGTGATCTATTCCACGAATCTGATATGGTATTAATAAAATCCTGGAGCCAGATATTAGGAAAAAATATCTACCATCTGAAATATCAGAGAGATAAACCACAGCCACTTCTCACCCAACCAACTCCTCAGCCTGTTTCCATGAATTCTGCAAAGCCAAGCTCCTCCCCGAAGCTATCTCACTTCCTAGTTCAACTTTCCTAGTGCTAGGGTTAAAGGCTGTGTTTCCCAAGTTACTGAGAGCAGGGGCAAGAGATTCCCCACCCCCCAAGTGCTGGGATTAAAGGTGTGTGCCACCACTGCCTGCCTGCCTCTGTGAGGCCTTGACTCAGAGATCCAGATGGATTTCTGCCTCGTAAGTAATGGGATTAAAGGCGTAGGTCACAACTCCCTGACCCTCAAGCTTGGCTCTGTCCTCTGATATTTCCCACTATTTTTATTAAATGTACAGCAAATCACCACAGAGATCCATTGCTTCTGTTCTGTCAAATGCTGGGATGAAAGAAAACACACAAACACACACAACATGAAAAACTAGACATGAGGGCTGAGGGAAATCTGGGGCAGGTGCCAGCCTGGAACAGAGAGAGCAAACCTGGTCTTAAAAGTCTGATGTGTTTATCTTACAAAGTCCATTTTATTATTAGAGCACGTGTGATGACAGAAGACAGTACTTTCCTAAACCTTTGGGATTGGTGTGAATGCCTCTAGGCAACCAGGGTGTGGCTCATCCTAGTCAAGACAGAAAGGCTCATACTAAAGAAATAACTGGTCACTGGACCATCAAAGCTATCAAAGAGAAGACTACAATGAATTATCCCAACATGGACCCAGAACATGCAGGGAATGGCAGATTTCTCAGAAGAGTAGAGGACAATGGTCACAATCCTCAAGAGAAGTAAACCCAAGATTGACTAGAATCTACATTTTTAGCACTAATGCCCATCATGCCCACCAGAGGAGACGTAATACCAAATACTAGAGCAGAAAGACCCTAGGATTCAAATAGATTCTAAGTGGGGAAGGTAAAAAGTCTCTGGTGGCTGGTTGTTCTGATTCTCCAGGCAAGCTTTGCCAGAACAAAATATCACACAATAGCTCCCTAAAAACAAAGTTCCAACACAAAGAAAGGATTTTTTTCTATAACAGGTATGACTGTTAATTCTATGATTAAAATTTTCCATTTAAAAGAAACCAGTACTGACCAATGTTACTGAAAATAGTAGACACAGTAATTTATATTATTTGTCGATTTCCATACTAAGTAAGCTTAGAACTTAAGCAGTGAACACTTCTTTTTCATTTCAAGTGCCTTGATAAAGAAAATATTTTATTGAGATAGGATCTATGTACTTCTGGAACTTGCTTTGTAGACCAGGCTGGCCTTGAACTCACAGAGATCCACTTGACCTTTTATTTCTTTTTTAACTATCAGCTTATGAACGGTTATTCCACACAGGACGGGAAGGAAGTTAGTCCTATATATGAGCATTCAGAGGCAGTTTGATACTGCTTTCCACGAACCTCAAACTGAAGACTCAACAATCCACCTGAAGTCAGATTTGCTAAATAGTTTAGGAACATGCCCTCAATCATCACTGCAGGAATGGGTATCACAGTAACAACTTTAGTAAAGAGGAAGAGAAGCTTATACACTCTTGTTCAACTCAAGGTGGATCTTGGAAAATCTGGGGGGTGTGTGGGGGGGTGTCAGGGACATGCTGTCCTATTTACTAAGTTCCTGGACTTATGGAAGTAAATCTAGGCCAGGTGGTAGTGGCACCACACCTTTAATCCCAGCACTCCGAGACACAGACTGACTCAGCCTGGTCAGAGACTGACTCAGCCTGGTCTATAGAATGAATTCCAGAACATGCTTCAAAGCTACACAGAAAAACCCTGTCTTGAAACAGCTAGGAATATCTGACAAATAACAACATTTCTCTCTGCCCAACCAGCTCATCTACACAAATGGTTAAAATGTTCTATTCTGCTTACTTCAAACACAATGGAACAATGGTCACACCTTCTCCCCCCCCCACCAAAGATAATTATCACTACTTCTGGCCCTCAGCTACCCACAGAACCTACTCAGTTCTCTAACATCAAGAAGATATTGCACAAATTCTATTTAGAATTATAATAAAACCTGGAGCAAGAAATTGGGGAAAAGCTGAAATATCAGAGAGACAGGGAAAAAAACCAAGCCAATCACCACCTAACCAACTCCTCTGGCCGAACGTGGTCGGTCCTATCACCACGAGTCCTCAAACTGACTGGGTGGGAAGAACTTCTGCCTTACATTTCTTTCCTCCGCCCAGCTATCTCAATTCCTCGTTCAACTTTTCTAGGGCTAGGATTAAACGTGTGTGCCTGGATGTGTTCGGCCTTGAACTCAGAGATCCAGGTGGATCTCTGCCTTTCAAGTGATGGGATTAAAGGCGTGGGCCAACACTCCCTAACTTTTATGGTTTGGCTCGGTTCTCTGATGTTTCAGGATATTTTGTGATTAAATATACAATATGTCATCACAAGGGGAAAACACTAAGACCTCACAGAAGAGTGAGAGGCCAGGAGGATGCTCCACTCTGTAGTTCATACTTTGGCTTCCTAGAGCTGGACCCCAGGCCTCATGTCCAGACAGACATGGCTTCACATCAAAGCCGCTGGCGAAGGGCAGCATGCTCTTCAGAGGCATCCCATGGCCCCCAAAACTGCTGCTCTCCTCTAGGCAGGGCAAACACATCGCCCCCATTTTTGCACAGAAAATAAGTCTGATGCCTCGCTCCAAAGACACCACATGGGGAAAAGACAACACCAGTCTTATAGAGCCTGGTTGGGAGTTAAGGGCTCCCGGGTCCCGCGGCGCTGCCCAACGGCCACTGCGCAACCGGGCAGGGGCGGCCACCTACCTTGCTCCGCCCTGATCCGCGCCTCCAAGGTGACTTGGTCCCGGGCCCCGCCCAGGCCGCGGTCCCGGGCCAGAAGAGTTAAACGCTCCTGCCCTCCTCTTCCTCCAAGGATCCGCTTGAAACGCCAGAGTCCTGTAGGAGGACAACCGTTGCGCACAGGTAGCGGGTTCCCGCGCGAGCAGCGCTGAGGCCTACGCAAGCGCGAGGGACCTCGTTTCCCAAGGGATCCTCCTCCGCGCGACGGACAGCTACAGGAACCAGTAGAAAGGCTGGCTCCGCCCAGGTGTGGCTACCAAAGACAGTGCAACTTCCGGGGCAGGCACAAACCCGGAAGATCCGGTTGAGGGAGCTCTGATTGGAGGGCGTGAAGAGAGGGCGGGGCTCCCGGGAGAGATGTGGCCGGTTCTCTTCCTCTGGGTTGAGCGGATTCCTTGTGGGGACTCTTAAAGCTTCAAGGCTTGAGATCGTCTAGGGACGTAGCAGCATTGCTGCAGTAAGACTCTGGGCTGAACCTAACACGTAGGACGCCTGCAATATTGAAGCCCGAGTGGAAAGCTAAGCGAGAGAAACCTATGGAAGTCTATGGGGTCCAGCATCTTAAGCCACTTAAGAGTAGATATTGCAGATGTGCTTATACGAGAGAACCAATTTTAGTCAAGCGAGAAAAATTTAGGATAGGGGCCGAGGTTGCGGAAGAGGCAGCCAACAATGGCAGTTGATTTTCTGTGCGCCATGAGTCCTGCTCCCCGCTGGCTCTAGCTGTGGGGCACTGTTCCTCCCCATGTAAAGTTTTGGGGTTTGGTTTATCTGGAACAGTCTAGATACTTAGCTTTAGAATGGACCCATCTGGTGTGGGAACTTTAGAAACTACCGAGGGCAACACAAAATCCGAAAAGCTCATTTTCCCAAAACACAATTCTTCATCTGTCTGGCTGGGAGGGCCCTCTGAAAGTGACTAGGTTAAATGAAGTACTGTATTTTGTTGGCAGCCTCTTGGGTCTTTTTGTTATTGTTCCTAAGGTAACCTTTGCTCTTAGACTTAAACCAGATAGGCCATTTAATATAGGCCACTCCGCACTGCATTCAAGTAAGTGAAAAGTTTGCATTATTGAAATAAGTTGGAGGCTGAGTTTAGAGGATGAATAAATGTTTTCAGAGCAGTAGTTACATCAAAATGGTTTTATAAACCTGGAAGTAGGCAGTGATAGGTCCTTGGACTTTTCTTGAGAGAACACTTGACTTTTATTCTTTCTGTATGTACCCTTGAGCTTGAGGTGATTATACTCCTGACTCCAGGAGACATGCCAATGTTGAAGGTGTATATTTAGTCAAGATTCTCTAGACTAACAGCTTATAGAATGAATGAAAATTCCTCCTCCCCTCCCCCTTCTCTGTGTGGCCCAGCTAGTCCAACAATGGCTGCCAGTGAATGGAAGGCTCAAGAATCTGGTAGTTGTTCAGTATCGAGGGTAGATGTCTCAGCTGCTCTTGAGTATATGCTGGATGTAGAATAGACTTGCTAACAAGGGAGAGAACAAGTTGGCAAAAAAAAAGTGAGTTTCCTTCTTCCATGTTCTTTACATAGGCAGCTGCCAGCGGAAGTTGTGGTCCAGATTAAAGGTGAATCTTCTCACATCAAGGTTTATCCTCCCATCTCAGAACTCAGGATTAAAAGGAGGTCTTCCTACTTCAAATAATTTAATCAAGAAAAAAAATCTTTTAAAAGAAAACCAGTTTTGCCCAGTCATTTGGGTTTTAGTTAATTACATATGTAGTTAAGATAACAGCCAAGACTAGCCATCACAGGGTGTTTGGAGGCCTGGTTACTCTCATTGGACTGGAAAAGGAGTTTGATGGGGCATTCTGGGAAAGGAGAATTTGTTCTATTTCCTTTTTGAATACAGTGGACAACAGTGCTTCAGTCTTCTTGATCCCTTGGAGAGAAACTGATTCAGCAATGACTGATGGACTGAAAGGGTGAAAAGAAATCAGGTGAGTGTTAGGACTATAACATTTTCTTTCCCTCTGTGTGTGTGTGTGTGTGTGTGTGTGTGTGTGTGTGTGTGTGTGAGAGAGAGAGAGAGAGAGAGAGAGAGAGAGAGAGAAAGAACTAAATACACACCCTTGACTGTGTCATTGGTATGTCCACTGAAGTCAGGAGTCATCTTAGAACCTTCACCCAGTAACTGATGGAAGCAGATGCTAAGCACTGGACCAATTTCCTGGAGTCCAGATGAAGAGAGGGAGGAGGGATTATATGGGGGGGAGATCAAGATCATGATGGGGAAAACCACAGAGAAAGCTACTGGAAGCTCACAGACTCTGGCCTGACAATTGGGGAACCTAATTAGGACCTCTCTCAATGTGAGTAAAGTTATGTGGATTGATGTGGTTGTGGGGTCATTGGCAGTGGGACCAGGTCTTATCCCTGGTGCATAAACTGGCTTTTTAAAGAACTTTTTGGAGTCCATCGTAGGTTACCATGCTGGGCTTTGATGCAGGGGGAGGGGCTTGATCTTGCCTCAGCTTGGTATTCCAGACTTTGTTGGTTCCTCAAGGGAGACCTTAGCCTCTCTGAGGAGTAGGTGGGGGGTGGAGTGGGTGAAAGGTATGGAGTCCAGAAAGAGAGGGGGAACTGTAGTTGGTATGTTAGAAAAAAAGTAAAAAGGAAATTTCTGTTACGTAGTATGTGTGAAGTACCTGAAGCTTAGCTTGGACTGTTTTATTGTTTTAAAATTGAGATTTATTTATTTTTGTCTTTGATTTTTTTATGCCTTTATGTGTATGTACATCACTTATATGGCTGGTGCCTATAGCAGTCAGAAGAGGTTGTCAGTACCTGGAGGTATGAAAAGCTGTAAGCCATTGGTTCTCAACTCTCCTAATGCTGTGTGTGACCTTTAATGCAGTTGCTCATGCTGTGGTGACCCACAACCATAAAATTAGTTTTTGTTGCTACTTTGTAACTGTAATTTTCCTGCTGTTATGAGTCAAAATGTAAATTTTTTGAAATAGAGGTTTGCCAATGAGGTATTGACCCACAGGTTAGGAACCACTGCTATAAGCTGTCCTGTGGGTGTTGGGAATAGAACCTGGGTTCTCTGTAAGAGCAGTAAATTCTCTTAAATATAAAAACCCAACAACAACACATTTGTGGGAGGGGCAGAAAGAGGAATGTGTGGGCAGAAATCTGAATAACTTAATTTCTTCCTTCCACAATATGGGTTCTGGGAATTGAACCAGGTCCTCAGGTTTGGTGACAGCTGCCCTCACTTACTGAGCTATCTTGCCAGTACCAGTTCTTTTTATTTTATTTTATTTTGTTTTTGTCTTTGTGTATTGTGGTATATATGTGTTCATATATGTTCAGATTTGTTCATAAGCATGTGAAGGCCAGAAGTCATCAAGTGTCATCTTCTAATTTAGTTCTAGAGAGTCGCGTCATTTAACTTAGAGCTCATGTTTTTGGCTAGACTGGCTGGCTGATGTTGCTGGGTTCTAAAGGTTCCCTTGGGGAAGGGGGTGAGAAGGCACAGATTCAAAGATACAGACCCTGGGAGTCAGTTGACTAACTCACTAACTAAATGAGTACTAACTCATTTATTCAACATATATACCCTCCTCCCAGCACCCAGGCTATGTCAGGATCTGGTGACATTGTCTAGCTATCCCTTATTGGCTGGGCACAATCAGGATATTTGACAGCATCTGTTGTTAGGCAGATTCCAAGTGATCAGGAACTCTGGGCAGTATCTGTTCCTAGGCAGATTTTGAACAATCAGGAACATTGGACAGTGGCTGTTGCTAGGCCTTTAGTCAGACTCCAGGTTGGCTCATAAGTACATTATGTGCATGCCTTGGCAAGTGGTTTGAGCCAATTTCTTTGACCCTGTGGGCCTGTCACTACAATCCCAGGGATCATACCTTTGCCTCACCAGTGCTAGGATTACAGGTGCATCTTACTATGCCTGGCTTTTTATATAGGTATTGGGGATCTGAACTCAGGTCTTCATGCTTACATGACAAGCACTTTACTGGCTGAGCCATTTCCCCAGACCATTAGTTTTTATTCTATTTTATTTAATTTTTTAAAGATTTATGTATTTATGGACTGGAGAGATGGCTCAGCAGTTAAGACTGTTCTTCCGGAGGACCCGAGTTCAATTCCCAGCATCCACATGGCAGCTAACAACTTTTTGTAATTCCAAGATCTGACACCCTTACACAGTTATACATACAGGCAAACATCAATTCACATAAAATAAAAATAAATATTAAAGAAGATTTATTTATTGATTTATTATGTATACAGTGTTCTGCCTGCAGGCCAGAAGAGGGCTCCAGATCTCATTACAGATGGTTGAGAGCCATCATGTGGTTGCTAGGAATTGAACTCAGGACCTCTGGAAGAGCAGACAGTGCTCTTAACCGCTGAGCCATGTCTCCAGCCCCCTAATTTTTATTTAAAAAGTTAAATTACACTTATTTATTATTTAGTGTGTGTCATGAAATGTACAGTCTCACACATGTGCATCTGTGTGTGCCATGGTATGTATGTGGAGGTAGAGGACTTTCAGCAGTCAGTTCTCTCCTACCATGTGGGTTCTTGGTTGTTGGGCTTGGGTTGTTTACCTGTTGAACCCTCTCACTTGCTTCAGAATGTAGTCTTTAAGATCAGATTCAAGGGCTTGAGAGAATGATTCTGTGGTTTAGAGTATTTATTGCTTTTCTAGAGGATCTGAGTTCACACATTGGGGCAGTACAAACTGCCTGTAACCTCAGCTTTTGGGGATCCAACCCCTCAAGGCAACTGCACTCATGTGCACATGCTCTCACAGTGATTCATAATTAAAAATAATAAAAATGGCTCTTTAAAGATAATTTAGATCAGGGTATTATTTTTTGCGTGTGGGGAAAGACACACACACACTTCACTGCCAGGTGCCACACTGAAGAACTAAAAGGAGTTTTCCATTTTAGAGAACTATGCTGAACTAAAGCAGACAGAGCCCTGAGAAAAAGTCCCTCACCCAGTTCCCAGAAACTATTGCTAAAAACTGTTGTTCATAAAAGGGCAGTATGACCTAAATTCTGATCATGGAATCCAAAACACCCTGACCCTGCTACCCGACCACCAAATGTTCTAGTCCAAATACACCACCACCACACTTGGGCTCAGATTCAAGGAGAAATTCCCTAGATTAACTGTCAGCAGACAACCTTGTACTGGAGTCACCCCAAACTGTGGTTTTTCCCTTTAAAAGCCGCTGTTAAGCTCCCCTCAGCAGCCCCTCCTGGTCTCATTTTGGGGAGAGCTCAAGGACGGGTTCCCTGCCTTGGCTTGTCTATTTACTAACACACCTTGCTTTTGCATCTGGATTCCCCCTGCTCGGTGGACTTTCTGGGCGGTGTGAGTCTGGGCATAACAACACGAGAGTTTATTTTCAACAGTTCAGGTACCCAGAGAAGGTCAAGATTGAGGAGAGAGAAAGACAGAGGGGGAGAGAAGAAAGGGAAAGGGGGAGGAAGAGAGGGAGAGAGAGAAAGAAGGGGGCTGGCTGCCATGTGGTATTTCTTTTTAAGAGAAGGGGTGGGCGCTAATCTTCGTAGCCACGCCTAGGGGTGTGCTCTCTGTATGTGGTAGGTACCACTCTTTATCATGTGGCTGTTATGTGCGAGGAATTCTTATTTCACCCAGTGCCGTGCGTGCCAGGAACACTTATACCGGGGGCTGGGCACGGTAGTGCACACTTTGATTTCCAGCACTTGGGAGACAGAGTCATCATATCTCTATGAGTTTGAGGCCAGCCTATTCTACATAGGAACATCCAGGCAAACCTATGGCTATATAGTGACACCTATCTTAGAAAATAAAATAAAATAAAACAATTTCCGTAGTAGGGATCCAGTGCAAGGCATTGATTAGGAATGTGTAGGAGTATCGTCAACTCAAGTGGCGAGGGTGGGAACATTCAGGCAGCTGCCACTGTGAAGTCACATTGAATCTCAGAATAAACCAACTCTGAGCACAGATTTCAGAGTTATCACTAAAGGTGCTGCAGGATGAAGTGGGGCCTGAGGAAGTGCATGGGATGGGAAGCAAAATCACACACCTCTCTTGAGCTTGGAAAGTTCTTTACTGATACTTTTGGACTGCCTCGTAAGAGATATACAGAAGCTGTCAGAAGTGTGGTGATATGTTACATATTTAATAAAACCTGGAATATCAAGAGGTCAACCCACAGTCAAAAACTAGGCTGAGGTAGATCTGGGAGTTCTGGATCTCTGTGAGTACAAAGTCAAACAGCTGGGCTTCAATGGCAGTGGTAACTCACATAGATCTGGGAGTTCTTGATCTTTGCATACAAATACAAGGCCAAACAGCTGGTCTTCAATGGCACACACCTTTAATCCCAGCATGGGGGGGGGGGAGCTGGAGGGGTGACCTATAGTTTTAATCTCATAACTCCAGACACAGAGATCTTTCTGTGTTCTGTGTTTCTGTGAGTGAGTTTAAGGCTGACTACCAAATAGAGTAGTTCCTGCCTTTAATCATAATCTGGTTGGGATACAGCTGGGAGAGAAGGGTATTTAAGGCAGGCTTAGGAAAACAACAGCAATTAGAAGTCACCAGGAGTGAGGCTGAGGAAGCTGGAAGATAGCTGGATGAGATTTGACTATAGTGTTTCCTCTCTCTGATATTTCAGCCTTTCCCCAGTGTTTGGGTCTCAGTCTCTTTCATTACAATCAGAATTCGTGCTATACAGAGGTCCCACTAAAAGGTCACTAGGTATTGAGAAATCAGTTGAATCCTTTGATGTTTGGGAAGTCCCAGGATGCAATGCATAGTGCACTGTTGATTTTGGCAAGGATTGTAAATAGTTTCAAAAGTGGCCCTAGATGACCCAGCACATTTTTTGTGCTTCATGGACAGCTTGGTGATATTGAGCAGAACTTTGCAAGAGGTTGCCACCAGACACCCAGCCATGTGGATCAGCTGCCGGTCTATGTGGGGAGGGACTAGGTAACACATGAAGCCAAGAGTCCACTAAGCTGAGGACAGAGAGAAAAAGCATGACCTCTGCCATCATTGAGCCAGTCTTGGGCTGAGGTCATGACATCTGTGAACCAAGGGAACAAGTTCTGTGGTCTTGTTTGTTTTAGAACTAGTCATTAAACCATGGCCTGTGCATGTACGTTAACTGCCCTGCCATTTATCTTTGTATGTATAAAATTATGGTGTGTGTGTGTGTGATGTTTGCCATGCACATATGAAGATCAGAGAATCAATTTTCTTCTTGTAGGTGCAATGGATCAAACTCAGGTTGTCAGGGCTGATGGCAAGCGCCTTTACCTGCAGAGCCATCTCAACCAGCTCTTATTGTAGTTTTTACTTATGACACTAGCCTTTCTAAATGTCTCAAGTTGAATTCAAGGTCTCATTGAATCAGGGCTGGCCTTGAACACACTCTGATTGGCCTTAGAATTTGATGATCTTGCCTCAGCCTCCCAAATAGTGGGAATTGCAGGCAACATTACCAGATTAGTCAGAAACTGTCGCTTGTAAGATGGCCTCAGTACTCTTTCCTGAGTGTGAAAATCAAAACCCCATTGAGATGTCACTGAAAAATAAGGATTGCTAATGAGATGGTAGAGAAATTAGAAGCCTGTACACTGTAGGATTGTAAAATGGTCACTGTGGGATGTGGTGTGGCAGTTGCTTCCTCTGCCCCAAATTAAACTGATATGTACTCCAAAGAATTGAAAACAGGTGCTCAGGCAAACATTTGTATATGAATATTTATAATAGCCCAAAGCAGGAAACAACTCAAATGTTCATCTATGGATGAATGAATAAGCAAAATGTGGTCTGACTATATGATGGAATTTAATTCAGCCATGAAAAATGAATTAAGTATTGTTACATGCTGTAGTATGGATGAACCTTGAAACCACACTGTGTGAAAAAATCCAGACACAAAAGGTCGCCTATAATATGTTTCCATTTAAGTAAACTATCCACATTAGGTCAGTCCATATGAACAGAATACAGACTAGCATTTTCTAGGGATTGTGGGCAGGGATGAGTTGAGGAGAAGCAGCCCAATAGAAAAGGGCTTCCATTGTGCAGTTGTGAAGACACTTTGGAACTAGATAGGCATTGAATAAGACTGAATGCACTAAATGTCATCAAATCAGTCACTTTAAAATGGTCATTTAAGTGTAACTTTTATCTCAAGATTTTTGTTTTGTTTTGGTTTTTGGGTTTTTTTTTTTTTTTTTTTTTTGAGACAAGGTTCCTCCATGTAGCGTCCCTGGTTGTCCTGTACCTCAGGCTGTAGACCAGGCTGGCTTTGAACTCATAGAGATTCACCCACCTCTGCTTCTTTATCTCCAGTATTAAACAGAGGGAAAGGAAGAACGCCCTTCTTTCAAGACTCAGTTCAAATGCCTCTTCTGGTTTATGAACTAGAAGTAACTTTTGAGAATGTCTTGTCCTGCCCTGTGCCGTCTGTCTGTACCTCTGACTCTGGGTAATGTTCTTTTCTTTCTGTGAGGCCCACACTGCCTCACAGGGTCACTCATGCCCCATAGTTCCTACTAGAACTAGAGTGACAACCATCATTGGCCTTTGGGATCATCAGAAGAAATCCAGGCAGAGGAAGCAGAAAGAAAAGGAGCTTTAGAGCCAGGTTAGGCCTGCAAGGTCCAGTGTTAATTATCTAATGCCTGAGGGCTCAGCTTCCCAATCTGCACAGTGAGTGCTCTCTTCCTAATGTTGATACTTGCATAGCGGAGTTGATACCCAGGTGGTGGGTATGGTTCTGTATGTGAATAGGTAGGTCTTTTTACCACAAACTCTGTCTCTGCCTTTTTTTTTTTTCCATCCTAATTGGTATATTGGCTCTTCTATTCTGACTCTGAACACTTTCAAAGGGGCTTTCCTGGGGCAGAGAGCTCACCCAGGTTGGGACATGGCCAGCTCTCCTACTTAGGGTATCCCTGTGGCCCCAGATAGCTGAGGGACTTCCTACTGCCTTAAGCACTCTACGTTCCACAGCTGGAAATAGGAAGAGGAGACCTAGAATGTTCTATGATAGCCTGCCTTCTCATGGCTAGAAGCTGAGGGTCCTTTGTGGAAGTGGTACCTCCTAGGCATCCCACTCTTAGCCAGCCAGCACCTGGCCAACAAGACGTGGCTATCTGGGTGGAGTGAGGTGGGGTGGGGGACATGGCTAGTTCTTTCATCATTCATCCTCCCTGCCTGGTATATGCTACCCACCTGGAAACCAAGCCTCGTACAGTGTTCCAAGTAGATATATTAGCTTAGGTACTGCCATGGGTGTGATGGCTCATCAGGTAAAGGCACCTGTTGCCTAGACTAATGATCAGGGTTCAATCCCCGGATCCTATGTAGTGGAGAGAGAACTGATTCTTGCATGTTCTCATGTGCTGACCCTATCCTGTCTCGGTCTCTTAAACTAATGTGATTATGCCCTGTCTGCTGGGTACTGTGTGTGTGTGTGTGTGTGTGTGTGTGTGTGTGTGTGTGTGTGTGTGTAACTCCATTCTGAGGGCTAAGACAAGAATCCCTAGCCAATTTGACTGAATTGATGAGCTCCACATACAGTGAGAGACCCTACCTTAAAAAATAAGGTGAAAAGTGTAGATGTGTCTGCACAAAGCTGGAGTTACAGATATATTGGGAGCACACATGCATGTGCATACACAAACACAAGAAATATAAATAAAAACGAGATGAAGAGACATTAAAGAAAACATCTAACATTGATGTATACCTTCCACACACATATGTACATACATATCCACATGAGCACACACATACATGAACACATATACTACATGTGAACACTCATGAATAAACTTCGAAATTCAAGATGGTATGTTGATATTTGGAGGTTAGAACTTTAGTTTCAGATTGTCTAAAGCAGTAGCAATTTGCATTTCTAACCAGTACCCAGAGATCCTGCTGTTGTCAAGGATTAGACAATGGGACCACTGCTCTGACTATAATACAGAAAACACCCAAGAGTATGGAAATGCTACAAGCTCAGTCTATAGAATGGTTTTATACTACTTGACTGTAGATTCAGGCTCAAAAGTTGAGTCTCCCATTTTCCGGTTTTGCAGCTGTCTGCATTTGTCCTGCTCTTGGAGTCTGAATTGACATTCAAAGTGTCTGCCACATGAGGGTGCTCTTGCCTTTGCAAAGGGAGCTGCTGCATTGAGTTCCGTAGAAGGCATTTATTTCTCCCCTAGCTCAAACATTTGACAAGCCAGAAAATTCCAAGGACATCTCTCTTGTCCGTGTAGGTGGTGGTGCACAGGGGCTTTGTTGTTGTTCCATTCCTTAAAAGGAAGCTTTAGAAACTCTAGGTTTGTGTCTCTGCTGTCCAAAGCATCAGAACTTGGTTGTTCTGTCTCAGAAGTGCTTGCTCAGAATGCTTCTTTGTTAGTATTTTAGGTACTTGGGACTTTGGTACATTTGAGACTTTGTACCAACATAGTTCCAGGTGGGTAGTATACAGAAGGGATGGTGAGAAGACCAGCCCCAGGGCCCCCAAGCAGCCATATCTTTTTGGCCAGATGACACTGACTGATAATGAGCTGCCCAAGGAGGTTTTACTTCCACGGAGGAGCCTCAGCTTCTATCCATGAAAAGACAGGTTATCATAGAACATTCTAGGTTTCCCCTTGCTACTTCCAACTATGGAGGGTAGGAGTTCAGGGCATCAGGAATTCCCGTCTCTGTTGGGGTCCTTAAGGAAACCCTAACAAGGTAAGCTAGCCAGGCCTCAGATAATGATACTGGCTAAAATTTTCTTATCAGTTTTTCCCTACAATAGTCCTTGATAAATGACTGGAGTTGATAAATCAAACTATTGAAATATAAAGTCATTTAGAATTTAGAGATTGCTAATAAAAAAGATTGTGGTGATTGCGTGGGTGTGTTAGTTACAGGGGTGTAGCATCGCCCTAACCCTGACAGAAAACCTAGAGGGAAGAAAGATTCGCTTGAGCTCACTGTTTCAGAGAGTGCTTGGGCAGAATTTTATATGGTGGGGATGTGACACATGAGGTTCTCTTTATTGCATTCAGGAAGCAGAGATGGGCAGGAATAACAACACACCCCTTGTGACCTACTTCCTTGAGCTACATCCCACATCGTAAACTTTAGGACCTCTCCAAATAGTGCTGCCAGCTGAGACCAAGTCCTAAACACATGGGCCTTTTTTTGGGGGGGCGGTCATCTCCTATATTGGTTAATTGTCACTGTGACAGAAAGCTTGGCAAATAGTAACCTAAAGAAGGAAAGGTATGTTTTGAAGTTTGAGGAAATACCCCATTAAGCTGGGGAAGGTGTGAAGCCCGGAGGATCTTGAAACCCTGATGATGGGAACATGGCAAAGCTGCTCACATGTGCCCATAGTCACGAAGTGAAGGAAGTGAATGCTGATGCTCACAACAACACTGTCCCTTTTTATTTTCTTTCTTCTCATTTCATCTGAGCCTTCAGCTCATGGAATGATGCTGTCCATGCTTAGGGAAGATCCTCACAGGCACATCCAGAAGAGCATCTTCTAATTCATTCTGAATCCAGTGACGATGACCATGAGGATTAACCAACTCTTTCTATCCAAGCTACTGTACTGTGGACCTGGATTAGAAGGGAAGGAAAGGCCAGGACAGGCTTCTTCCCAGAACCTTCCTCTGTTCCTTGATAATTACACTGTAGCTACAATTCTGGCTTACACATTTCCTAGAGTTGAAGCCAGCCTCTGCCCAGAAAAGTTCTTAGAAAGTGAATAGTCACCTGGCCAGATGTTGACAGTTCCTCTTATCCAGCCTCGTCAAGCCGGGTATGACTAGGTGAGGGAGAACTGCAAATATGTTTTGCCTGCACAATTTCAGGATAATTTTTAGAAGGCACCAAAGTAAATTATAAGTACTGGGAGTGTGAAGGCTGGCAGCATGGCTTCTGTCTACAATGGTGCCTAGAGTTTATCTTCTGAGGAAAATGAATAAGCAGTGTTCACATGAGCACAGTTCTTGCTTTCTTTTTATAGATCATGCAGCATATGGAGGCTCACATGGCTTCTCCTGTTGTCCTTGCCACCTGAAGGTGCTGATGGGGTCATAGCACTACATGTTTTCTTTTCCTGCACTCCTAAGCTCACCCTATCTTTATTGTGCTTCCTGTTTTACTATCCTTCTCAGATAGAATTTTATTTTTCTTGGCATTTCTGATTTTTTTTTTAATTATCTGGTTGCTATTTGCCATTGGTAAGACATGATATGCCTTAACCCTACCATTCAGTGGGCCAGCCTTCCCAGAACACAAATCACTGATTAGAAGACTTATAAGGCAGCCTTTGTCAAAGTCACTGTAGACTATGAAACCTGCTCTGTATCATTGATTCCTTTACCAGCTGGCTGCTTTAAAATTTTTATTTTTGTAGTAAATATTATCATTGATTTTTGTATTTTTTTCTGAGATGGCCAAAAATCGATCTTTCTTTTCCTCTCTCTCTCTCTGAATAAGAGTGTATGAGTGCTTGCATGGCATGGTACACATGTCAAGGTAAGAGACAGCTTTTGAGAGTTGGTTCTTGTTATAGGGGAATATTAGTTTTCAGTGAATAATTATTAGGAGAAAGACATCATGAGCACCGTCCCAGTTTTCCCTGAAGCATCAGGGAGCATCTTGAAATGGTTTTATTGCTGTTTGCTTATCTAAGTTGATGTCAAAGCTACTTCTGCTAATACAGCATCCCAGCACCCCTGAAGTGTTCACAGGATGACAAAGCTCACGACGCCTGAGGTACCTCACAGGGAAAAGGTTTTAATTCCAAATCAAAGATTACAGTTAATGCAACATCCAGTAGATATAATCACGAACTAAATCTCATTGTTATTGTAGTTCAACCATACATGTAAACCATAAAATACTTTCTGTTTTATTATTTTATTGGAGTGCCAGCTGATAGTCTTGCATTAGGCAACCTCAGTTGTTTGTATGTATGCAGGACAGGTATCAAATGGGAGAAAGGAAGAAGAAAGAAGAAAGGCAAAAATCTGCCTCCCTGGGTTAAGTTTGCTTTAGAGTGACATAATGGGAAGAAGTCTGCTTTTGGATGGAATTTTTGACAAAGAACCATAATTCTGTTTGCCAGACTTTATGTAGAGAGTCTTGTTTTTCTACATTAGTACATTCCACCCCTTTATAAGTAGCCAACTTATATGATAGTTTTATTGCCTGGGGTTAGTTTCTAGCCAGGAAACCAAAAAGCATTTGGGTTCTTTTTTTTCTCTTTTTCTTTCTTCCTTCCTTCTTTCTTCCTTCCTCTCTTTTTTATAAGAGACTTGTTAGAAGACATTAATTTCATGGGCTGGTAATTTTTCTACTGTTATGAATTGTAATATAAGTATTGATATGCAGGATATCTGATATTGCAACCCCCAAAGGGGTCATGACCCTCAGATTGAGAACCACTGCAGATGTTTCTTTGCCTCTTTCCTTGGATTTCAGATGTATCTTTAAATGTTTTCAGTGCCCTTAACATTATATATGATTTTGCTTAATAGATGTTGTCTTACTCACAAATAATCCTCCCATGTTGTCCTGATGCTCAAGGCTTCAGGGTCGTTTCTACCTGTGATGCTGATGTTTCTTGTAGAGTTCTACATAGCCCATTACTTTCATCAATAGAGACATTCTGTATAAAACCAGTTTTTCAAGATAATGGGATATGGTTCTTAATAACCACGGAATTTTTATTTTTTAAAAAGTCATTCTTGGAGGGTGGAGGGAGAGAACCATACAGAAAGAACTGTTTGGGAAGCTGTCAGGATCAGGTAGAAACCTGGTGCAAGAGAAACCTCCAGGAATCTCCAAGGATGACCCCAGCTATGACTCCTAGCAATAGGGGATATGTAGCTTTAACTGGCCATTTTCCATAATCAGGCAAGACAACTAGTGGAGGTACTGGGACACCAACCCAGCCAGATAACCTTTGACTTACAGGCTGTGCTGGGTTGTGCTGGGGGAAGGGTGACCCAGAGATTATGGGAGTAGCCAACCAATGACTGGTCCAGTCTGAGACCCATGCCATGCAAGCGAGCCCATATCTGACACTGCCTGCAGTGCTAGGGCTCAGAGTCTGGGTGGTTCAGAAACCTAGGATAGAACCAAACATGACTGGAGAAAATAATGTCAAATAATGATGCCTAAGCATATTCTACTATACTTAGATTAGTACCTAGCCCAGTAGTCACCAGAGAGGCTTCATCCAGCAAGTGGTAGAAGCAGATGCAGAGACTCACAGTCAAATATTAGGCTGAGCTCAGGGAATACTGCTGAAGGGTATGTGGTGGGGGGAAGGATTGTAGGAGCCAGAGGGGTCAAGGACATCATAAGAAAGCCCACAGAATCAACTAACCTGGGCTTATAGTAGCTCACAGAGTCTGAAATAACTACCAGGGAGTGGGAAAGACCTTGGCCTTCTACATACATGTGACAGTTGGGTAACTTGGTCTTTCTGGGGGACTAACAGTGGTAGCAGGGGCTGTCCCTAATGCTTTGGTTGGCTTTTGGAAACCTATCCTTCATGCTGGGTTGCTTTGCCCAGCCTTAATACAAGGCAGGGTGCTTAATCTTACTACAACTTGATATACCATTTTTTATAGATATCCATGGGAGGCCTGCCCTTTTCTGAATAGAAACAGAGGAGGAATGGGAGGGGTAGAGGGAGGTGGAGGGTGAGACTGGGAGGAGAGAAGGCAGGGGAAACTGTGGTGTTGATGTAAAATAAATGTCAAAAAAAAAAACCAAAAAACAAAAAAAAGAGTTGGTCCTTAATTCTGTGCAAGCTTCTTCTCTGCTGCCTCCCGTATCACCACAAGGGTACTGGGTGTGCAGGAAACTATGATATGTTGAAGCTGACTGCAGGTGGTGGGAAGAGACAATGAGTGGGGGATATGCATTTCCTACCTGGATAATTCTGCACATTGCAATTCAGCAAGATGAAATGGGGACCACCAATGATGGTGCTGTTCATGGAAGAGATGGATGCAATTTGAAAAAAATTAGGCTGGATGTGGGAACATAACAGATATTAAGTGGAAAGCCATTTGGTGTTCAGGCTGGAGCATAGCTGACACATTGGTTGAGGGTATACAACTCTGAGGATCTGAATGCAGATGAAAAATGCTACCCTGATTGTTCTGTTTCAACCTGTGGTACCACCAGAAGCACAGGGTTCGGTTTGTTATGTGCCTGTATATTAAATTTTTGTTGCTTTGACAAATGTCTAAGAGGAACAGTTGGAAGGAGAGATTTGTTTTGACTTGTAGTTTCAAAGGTTTCCACCCATAATTGGATGGCACCTTGCTTTAGTGCTAAGATGAGGCAGACTACTACTCCAGTAGGTATGTGGGGAAGCAAAGCAGGTCACCTCATGGTGACCAGGAAGCAATGGGAAGGTACTGAGAAGATATTCCTAGTGATCCATTTCTTTCACTAGGCTCTATCTCCTTTTCACCAAATCCCAATAATGCTTTAATATTATGATTCCATGAAGGGATTAACCCATGATCAAGTTGGAACCTAAGCCAAGCTGTGCCCCATACATATAAAAAGCTTGCACCTTTTTCAAAGACACTCCAGAAAATGGAATAAAAATGCACAGAACTGCACTGAAAAGCAAGAATCATAGAAAGCCTGAGTGAGGCCATGTGGTTTGAATGAGATTTGTTCTCTATAGGCTTAGGTGTTTGAATACTTAGTCTGCAGTTTGTGTCCCTATTAGGAGGTTGTAGAACCTTTGAGAGGTGTAGCTTTCTGGAGGAAGTATGTCACTGGGCATGGGCTTTGATAGTTTATAATCTCAACCTTCTACCAGTTCACTCTCTGCTTTGCCATTGGAGATGTGATCTCAGCTTCATGTTCCTGCCATTCCTCCTGTGCCATTGTTGGCTCTCCCACTGGAACCATAAGCTGAAATCAACTCTTTGTTTCAGAAATAGCTTTTGGTCATGGTATTTTATCACAGCAACAGAAAAATAGCTAATACAGGTGACCAGGCCTTTGATACATGAGTCATCAGGGAATATTTCATATCCAAACCATAATAATCTGGCCTATGGAATTTCATCATAAATAGTAGCCATGTATTGCATTATATATATATATTTTATATATATATAAAAGGTGCAATCCAATTATGGGTGGATGGGTTTATAACTGCTGAAATATTAGCTGTTCTCTTTCTCTATAGGTTCTTCTGTCTTGAATATTAGAATTTATTATACTTCCAGTAGGAGGGGAAAATGGAAATGGCAAGTTACATAAAAAATCAGAGCTATTTTCAGGAGTAAATTGTGTGCAGGGAGCTTGCAAAGATGTAATGAATCAGCTTATGCAGTCACCAGGGATGTTTAAATGATTTAAGTACCTGGAAGTACAAATCATATGATTGATTCATAGAGACAAATCTCCATAGGGAACCTCAGGGATGTTCTGAAAGATTAAAGATGGAAAAGTTAGTCATAGGCCAAGAAAAGGGAGCCCTTAGAATGTTTTCTTATTCAGATTCCTGGCACACCAAGAAAGAAGGCCTGAAGCTCCTTGAGAGAAGGGATGAGGTACTGAGTTGGTCGCTATAGCAACTAAGTGGTCAGCTTTAGGCTTGGTACTCAGGAAGAATATGGTGGAGCCACCCAAGTTTTCTGGCTGCTGAGAGACTCTTTAGTCACTCTAGGGCGTTCCACGGCCCTTGGAAAGTATCTATTAAGAACTTTGCCCAGAAACATGTCACTGTAGGATCATCAGTCTGAATTCTCATTAAGCAATGAAGAAAGTATGCATACAAAGGCAACTTGGTCACATCTGAGACCCCCAAAATGCACCTCCCCCCCAGGAATGGTTGGCAAGCATAGCAAGCCAGCTCCTAGCTGGAGACTGGAGAAAGGATGCATGGCTGGTGCTAATGTTATTTAACCAGAGATTGACAGAAAACAAAAGAGGACTCTGGTTCCCTGTAAGGGAGGACAAATGAGATGGGAAACTGAATTATTCATCTTTATTTACCTCTCTGGGACAAGCTGAGAAAGCTTATTTAGCAGAGGAATGAAAACAGGACCCAGCTGGCTCTGCAGAGGGGAGAGAGGCAAAGGCAAATGACACGTGAGTTCTGAATTATTTATTTGTCTCTATTCATCTGTTGGTTGTTTTTCATTCATTGTAACTCCACAGCTATAATCCATAGAAAAGGATTTGCAAAAAAATTAACAAAGATATAAAGTAAAAGTTCAGAGTTACAAAGAGCTTTTATTCAAAAAGTGATCTTTTACCATAGGAATTAACTTTAATGAAAGTTCTTGAAGATTAGCTTAGGTGATGATAGGGTTGATGCTTTTCTTTTTTTAAGATTTATTTATTTATTATGTGTACAGTATACAGAAGAGAGTACCAGATGTCATTACAGATGGTTGTGAGCCACCATGTGGTTGCTGGTAATTGAACTCAGGACCTCTGGAAGAACAGTCAGTGCTTTTTGTTTGTTCCTATTTTTGAAATTTTACAAGACAAGGGGAAAAAATAAAAAAAAAATTAACAAAAAGAGAGAGAAAGAAAATGATTTTTTTAAATTGTTGATTCCCTTCCCCAGTTTGTTTTTTAATTTATTTAAATTTATTTTATGTGCATTGGTGTGAAGGTGTCAGATCCCTGGAAGTGGAGTTACAGACAGTTGTGAGCCACCATGTGAGTGCTGGGAATTGAACTTAGGACCTCTAGAAGAGCAATCAGTACTCTTAACCACGAAGCCATCTCTCCAGCCCCCAGGAAAATGATTCTTTAAGTAAGTCTTTTATTTTTCTCTTGGAGTATGAGAGGTAGCTCTGGGTAAGAGTCTATACTGCTGTTGGAGAGGACCTTCATTTGGTTTCTAACAACCACATCAATCAGCTCACAAACTCCTCTAACTATATTCCCAGAGATCTGTGACCCCTTTTGGGCATCCATTAATACTATATTCATATACACATTGCCACATTCAAGCCCCCACCCACGCAATTAAAATAAAATCTTTAAAAAGAAGCACAATTTTTGTCAAGGAAAAACTATGTGCAAATATCCACAAATAACTCAAATACTCAAATAAGAGATTTTAGGTATGGAAGTTTCTATGGGGAGATGAAAAGGATGAACCTTGCTTTTTTTGAGATTTATAGTGAGAAGTAATGGGTGATTCATCCAGATCCCAGTGGGAAAGCTTTTAATGAAGCTCCTAAGAGGGAAGGATTACATGAGCTCCTTGTCCCTGAGGAAGGACTGGGCCTTTCCGATGTGGCTCTGGGGAGTATCCAACAAACAAGAATGCTTCAAGGGGGTCATCCCTGCTAATCACACTTTTGTCTCCTGTTAGTCATGTGTCACGTATCAGCTTGTCCACCTCATACTTCTTTCTTTCTTAATCTTCTGCTATGGTCTCTTACAGAATTTCCCAATAAACCTTACCTAAGAAAAACTATCAAAGAAAATCCATGCAAATAAAATCCTCAGTTCTTGGAGAAGCGTTGTCTTCCCAGAGGTCAAGTCTTCTCATAGCAATGACACCTCCTTGGCAAACACCAATAATTTTATATGCATAAGCATTTTGGGTTCAAGCCAAGATTCGAAGCCATGTCTGTCTCTGATTCTTAAGACCCTGTTTGTTTCAAGGGCCTATGTGGGCTGAGTAGATGCTCTGCTCCAATTTCTTTGAATGGACACTTCACCAGCCTATTGTGCTGACTGTGTCGGCCAGTCATAGCAACCACGACCAACATAACATCTCTAAATCAAAGTGGGACTCACTGTACGCCGTAGTCCATGTCCCCAAGCTCCTATAGGTTACATTGAGACTTGGTACCATGGAAACAAGACTCTTTCTTGCTCACTGCTCTCTCCTCCTTTCGCCTTGTTTTGTCCTGTTTTTCTCTTTGTTCAGAGCCATCCCAGATGGTACATACAGATACCTATATCCCCATCTCTGGCTCTGGTTGTAAGAGAGCTAGCTTGGCACTTCTAAATATCCTTATCTGCCTTCACTCTTATCTGCTTTGCTTTTCTTTAAATATTTATTAGGTCTTTAGAGACAAGGTTTCTTTGTGTAGCCCTGGCTGTCCTGGAACTAGCTCTGTAACTGGACTGGCCTCAAACTCACAGAGATTCACCTGCTTCTGCCTCCCGAGTGCTTGGGTTAAAAACATGTGCCACTGCTGCCCCAATGTTTATCTTTACTTTTTGTATATGATTGCTTTACCTGCACATGTGTAAATGCACCATGTGCATGCCTGGCATCTATGGGCACCAGATCCTCTGTAATTGGAGTTAAGGATAGTTGCAAACTGCTGTGTTGGTGCTATGAACCAAGCCCTCTAGAGCAGCGGCAACTGCTCTTAACCAGAGTTGCCACTCCAGCCCTAATCATTTTTGCTCTTCTTAAAAATCTGATTCTCTCTTACTCATTTGTGTGCACACTATGTATTATTTGTACATTTGTGTGTAGGTGCCTGCTTTGGCCAGAAGATGGTGTCAAATCCTGGACTTACAGACAGTTGTGAGCTGCCCAATGTGGGCTCTGGGAACCAAACTCTGGTACTCTGAAGAAGAAGCAAGTGCTCATAAGCATGGAAATATAGCTCTTTGCATTGTAGTCCCACTCTCACTGTGGTTCCAACTCCTGTTTGCTTGGTACGTCACTCAACCTGAGCTTTCTCGTCTTTAAGATTCCCTTTTGTGCATATTACGTATGATGCTAGACTATGCTCCCTAAAATGCAGCTTCAGTAGTATACCCTTGGTGCTAATATTCACAATGATTAAAGCTCAAACTTAAAGTGTCATGAGGTTTAATTTGTCACCTCTAACCATGAGCCAAAATGATCCCCTTTTCTCTCAAGTTGTTTTTGTTAGGTTTTGGTCACAGCTATGGGTAAAGTAATTAATACAAAACATACAACCAGAAAAAGGGATTGGGGACAAATGCCCTTCTCTGTACTTAGGCCCAGTCCCTGTGAACGGGAGCAGAGAATCTGCACTTTAATATTTCAGTTATGTGTATCGTCATTCCCCTTGATGGACTGTCTTTGAGCTCTGTGACCCTTTCATCTTTGTGGAACACAGCTTGGCTAAAGCTCTGGGTATTCTGAAATCTATCATAAACACTTAATAAAAAAAAAAAAAGAGAGAGAGAGAGAGAGAAAGTAGCTAGACCCAGTGAGCAGGCAGTGAGTGGTTACTCTGATGCATGTGATTCACCCTGAATTTCATCATCCTTGGTATATTAGGGCTCCCCAGAGAACGTGCATAAAATATACATATTTTACATTAGTACAAAATTATATAAATGTAAAATAAGATATACTATAAATGTTATGCATAAATTAAGAAATAAAATATGAACTATAAAGTATAGGAAATTATATAAAAATCATGCTTCTAGATATATGTCTAGGATATATATAATATAATTTCTTTTTCTTTTTTTGACATTTTTATGTCTTTTTTTTTTTTTTTGAGACAAGGTCTTTCTACATAGCCCTGGCTGTCCTGGAACTCACTATATAGACCAGGCTGGCCTCTAATTTACAGAGATCCACTTGTCTCTGCCTCCCAAGTGGTGGGATTAAAGTGATACACTACTATGTTTGGCTTCCTCTCCCTCCCCTCCCCTTCCTTCTCCTTCCCTTTCCTCTCCTGCTCTTCCCACTTCTCCCCTCCCCTTTTTAAAAATTCAGGCTCTTGTTATGTGGTGTCAGGCAGGCCTTGAGCTTGCTATCTCCTGCCTTAGGGATGAAAGGCTAGGATTACAGTGTGTACCACTAAATCTGAATTCTGTGATCACTATATTAGCCATATTCCACTATTTGGCCAATGTCAAAAGTCAGCAATTCCCTGTCACTGCCAAATATGCCCCCACTTGTTACTATAATTTCTTATATATTATCTAAGAAGATATTTATTTTGGTTATGAAGGCTGAGAAGACTACAAGCTGGAAAACCAGGAAGTCCAACAGAATAAGGAAAAAACTTAGAGTCCTGGGCATATGAGGTTCCAGACCAATCTGAAGGCTTGGGGACCAGAAGTACCAAAGGCAGATCAGTGTTATGGTTCAGGCAGTCAGGAAAGTAACTTCAATCTCCTCCCTCTTTTTTTTCTGTGATACACTCAGCAGATGGCTTGACAGCCTGAGGAAGTGGCACCTGACACATTCAGTCCACAGTTTAGACGCTAAAGTCTTTCAGAAACATTCTCTCAGATACAACTCAGAGAAATGCCCCACCAGCTACCTAGGCACCTTGTGACTTAGTCAGGATGACATATAAAGTGGCATTCACACTTAGTCATGTTTGATTGTGTCCTTGACCTGTGTGTGCCAGGCTGTGGATAATGAGATATGTTTGTGCCAAAGCACACAGGGTGCCAGAGATGGTATTTAACAGAGAAATTCTTCCAATTTCACACATTGGCTTTGGGAACAAAGAAAAAGTCCAAGATGAATCATGAGCCAAGAATAGCTTTTCACTTTTTTAGATAAACTCCAGCATGGGCGTAAATTTTAGCTTCTAAGGACCTTAGTTTTTAAACTTTATTTTCATGTCTGTGTGGTATACATGTGTGTGCATGTTTTAATATGTATGTGGGCACAAACTTGTGTAGGTATACATATATATGTGTTTGCATACATGTGGAGGCCCATAATGGATGTCAGGAATCATTCTCAATAAATCTGCCATCTCATCCTTTGAAACAAAATCTCTCAATAAAACCCAGAGATCTCCATGTGGTTGCTCTGGACATCTCTTGTCTTTTCTTTCTGAAGCTAGGCTTATAGTTGGGTTGCTATACCTGCCTGATGTTTAGGTAGGTCCTGAGGTTCTTAACTGAGTCATAAGAACATCAAGCATTTGACCATCCAGCCATCTCTCGAGATGACAGGGAAGCAGAGAGGCGATAACTATCTAATCAAAGGAAATTGCCCCTCCTCGATTCATTTCATTAAAAACATCACCGAATCTTAATAGATTTTGCTGTTAACTTGAGCAGCAAATGGCTCCATGAAGAATGGAGAAGGTACTGATGAGAACTGAGTGGGGAGCTATTGGCAACCATGGGGAAAGGATGGTATTGTCAAGCCACAGTGTTGGAATGGGAAATACCTAATGGGAACAATACTCATTTGCTTACCGGGTCTCTGGAGGCAGCTTGGTTTGGGGGCAGGGATGGGCCAGAGTACTTGGAGACCTACAGGATCTGGATTGAGAAGCCTATAGCGCCTGGTAGGAGGCATCCTGCTCATGTGGGTTTGAAGAACATGGGTCCAGGAAACCAGAGGGCAGGCATTTGTACTGTGTTGGTGTAGGGGCCCCCAGAAACCATGCTATCAGAACTGAGCAATAATATGGTGTTTTGGGCTTGAGGCAGGAGCAATGGCTGTAACTAGCCACAAGGCCATGTGGAGCCTAGGGTAATGCACCCTGGGTAAGTCTGTGGACTTAGTGCACCGAGGCATAACAAAACATTGTACTAGAGCTCCAATATTAGGCATACAGCTCAGCAAGGCTGGGGTTGGTCTTAAGGGTCTCCTGTCTCCTTCAAACTACTTTTTCATTGAGATCTCTGAGGTTGGGTCATGATAGTGTTGAGAGGCAGATACACGCCCCTCAGCTGCTTCTCACCCAGCACAAGTGATGCTAAGAAAAGGTCTGGTTCTCTTTGTTCTTGTCAATATTTCTAAATGCATCTGCGAGTTGCTTAGGAACGAACCCTGCAATTTGGAAATCAGATTAGACATGTTTTATTTTAAAGAACTTGTGTCAAATGACTGCAAACGTATCATTATTCATTTTTTTAAATCAGGATTCATGATTGACAGCAGCTCCCAAACAGCAGATTCTTTTATCTTGTAAAGCAAATCCTTGTTCTAAACAATTGCTGGAGTCTACTCCCATTGCCTGACTGTTGATTACTGTGTGTGGCATTGTTTCCAGGCCTCTTTACAATAGGTCATAGGGTGGAATTTGTGATGCTGGCCACCGTAGCAGATTGGAAACCAGGATGAGCAGCATCAGCTTCCAATGAAGCAGGAGATCAGAAGAAGGTTTAAGAACAGCAGGAGGTCAGTTGGTAAGGACAGACCTGGAGTGCCTTACACCCTAAGGCCCGTACCTTTTTTCTAGCCCCTTTCCATCTCTTGTAATCACTTATCTTCCAGTGTCTGATATCAGCATAAGCTGCCTCGCAGATCTCTCACCTTCAGATCTATAAGAGGATGAACCTGAACTGTTTTATGTCAGTGTTTTTTAGTAACCTGTTCCAAGCCCCAGGAAATTAAGATAAACTTGGAAATTTCTACACCTCCTCTATGTCCACACCTAAACCCCCCGAACAAGCCCATCAACTGCACTTAAAGAATGTTCTTAGGATGTGGGTGGTTTCCAGTATTCCCCAGCCCTACCACATCAAGTTAAGCCCCCACTCTTTCTTTCCTAGCCTGGTAGCTTCTGAGGTAGAAATGACACATGATGTCTCTATATCTATTTTTCTGTTTCACTTAACAATGAAACTCTTGAGTTTTGAAGTAGGAGGGAGGGCACATGGTGGGCCTGAATAAAGACCTTCCTTTGCTACCCTCTCTTGGAGTTTGGCCAGTAGCTGGCTGGAATGCAGATGTGCTATCGAGAGCTGAAGCACTGTGTATAACCCTGAAGCATCCATGGAGGATGGCACAAAAGCAAGCCAGGAAGACATTTGGAGTCACCAGGCATCCTCTACTTGTTTATTTCTGTACTTGGTTTGCTAAAATCATCCTGTGGCAGTTCAGTCCACCTGCGGCAACTCTAACTGATACATACTTCTAGGATTTTAGTTTGGTCCTGCCTCTGCTAAATCTACCTGAATTACTTATTCTCAATGTACTAACCTGGGTGGCTCTTTTAATTTTGATTATTCAGGATTCTTCCTCTAAAGAAATGCCCATTTCTTCTAGTTCCTCATAGAAAGTCACTTTTCAAAGATTCCCAGAGAATGTCCTGGAGATAGCATTGGGCTTGGGGATAGCAGAAGCACTGAGAAGAGGCAGAACCTGCAACGCACAGACCAGCTTCCAGTTTTTTGGGGGTTTTTCTTGAGAGGGGAGAAATTATCCAGCCTGAACTGTCAACAGTCCTTCAGCACATCCTGTGATATTTCTGTGTTCAAGTCTCATTGCCTTCTGCTGCTGTACAGTGCTTGCCTCTGTAACTCTTCAAGTTCAGAGATGAGTGTAGCTGCTCCCACCTGTAATCCTAGCTCTTAGGATGTAGATGCAAGGAGATCACTTCAAGACCACCCGCAGCAGAAGAGTAAGTTTGATGCAAGCCTTGGCTACTTGAGATTCTGTCACAAAGAGATAAACAAAGGACTGGCGATGTAGCTCAGTTGGTAGAGTACTGGTCTAGCATGCTTGAAGCTCTGGGCATCGCAGAGCACACCGAAGGGTCACAAGTTTAAGATTGTCTTTAGTTACATAGCCAGCCTGGGATACATGAAGCTGTGTTTCCAAGAAGAGAAAAAGAAAATAAGTAACAACAATAAAAATGAGGTAAGCAAAGACTCCTTTTGCTTTTAGTATCCTTCGTTATTTACAAGGGTCTCTGCAAGTAGATCAGGAACTGAAAAAGCGCCCTCTCAACTCCCCATGTGTAAGGTACATTGCCTAAGTATCTTTTTGTTCTGTTTTTCACCCTGAGTCTCACCATATAACACAGGCTAGTTTTGAACTCGCCATGCTCTGTCCTCAGCATTCTGCATGCTGAGATCAGAGGCATCTGTCCCACACTCCATTCATTAATTTCTACTCATATTTATTTCCTGTGTCGGTTCCCATCCCCTATTAATGACCTTTGTCACTGGATTGTCACAGTCTTCACATATACTGAAACTTTGGCTGAACAGTGAGTGAATGAATGAAATGCATGCAGGAAGAAGTCTATCAGATAGTCTTTGGTAGTCAACACTGTCCCTTGTGGCCTTTTTTCATGACACCTTGTTTAATGAGAGCTTAATTCTCTTATTTATGGGGTAAACCAATTAATTTCAGGTTTCATCTTCCCTTCTGGTTAAACTCTGCTAAAACCAATAACCAAAGTCATACAATTATTTGAAAACGGCCTCATGAACAAAGAATGAGAACAGAGTTATGAAACTCAAATTGGCAGGAATAAGATGGGGAAGAGACTGTGATATTCACTACAGCACAGAAAGGGTCACCTTCTGTACCCCAGGGTTTCTGTGTCATTGTGCTCTTTGTATAATCCAGTCACTGGGTCTCTATTTATGTATGTGCATGTGGCAACCAGAGGGCAGCCTTAGGTGGCATTTGGCAGGAGATATTCTACCTTTTTACCTTTTTTTTTTTTTTAAAAAAAAAAGAGGATGTTACTATGTATCTCTGACTGGCTTGAAACTCACTAAGTAGTTGAGAGTTGAACAGTTGAAAACATAGGTACTGGGAACTGAATTTCCATCCTTTGTAAGAATAGTATCTTAGGGGCTGGAGAGATGGCTCAGCGGTTAAGAGCACCGTCTGCTCTTCCAGAGGACCCGGGTTCGATTCCCAGCACCCACATGGCAGCTAACAACTGTCTGTAGTTCCAGTTCCAGGCAAACACCAAGGCAATTAAATAAATAAATAATAAATAAATAAAGTTTAAAAAAAAAAAAGAATAGTATCTTGTCTTCATTGCAGAACCATCTCTCCAGCCCCAACCTTGTTTGCCCACAACTTGTTTTTTGTTTGTTTGTTTCTTTTTTTTAATTTTTTTTGATTTATTTATTTATTATGCATACAGTTTTACAGAAGAGGGCGCCAGACCTCATCATAGATGGTTGTGAGCCACCATGTGGTTTTGCTGGGAATTGAACTCAGGACCTCTGGAAGAACAGTCAGTGCTCTTAACCTCTGAGCCATCTCTCCAGCCCCTGTTTGTTTGTTTCTTAAGATGCAATTTCCCAATGAACCTGGGGCTTACCAAGTAGGTGGGGTTAGTGGTGAGGAAGCACAGGGATCTGTAAGCACTGGGATTATGAACTCTGGCCACTAAGCAGGCTTTCTGTGTAGGTACCAGGGATTGAACTTGGATCCTTGTGCTTGCTTAGCAAACATTTTATTGGTACAACTATATGGCCAGACCTCACCATGGAATATTTTAATAGACTATATAATCTCATTTGCTTTCTTCTAGTACTTTTAATAAATGCAGTACATCTCCATTGCATTTTAAGGATGAGAATGTCTGAAATTAGCAGGGAAGAACACATTTGTGTGGTGATGTGAGCCTAAACGTAATGAAAACCAGTTTCCAGCTCTGGCCATCACACAGCTGTGTGTGTGTGGGCTTCATGCATGACCCACTGAACTACTTATGACATCTGTTTCTTACTTTAGGAGATTCCGGATCCTGCTGGATAGGGTAAAGGACAGAATGAACAAAAACAGTTGCTCCATGCTTGCAAGATCTGGATACAACAGAAGCACAGGGAAGATTATTTTGGTTTTACCCTCTCATTGTTGTTAGCTTAATTGCTGTTTATTTGGAAGAGCAGAACAGACAAAAACAAAATAAAAAAGACTAGGATTTTTACAAACACAAGCAGTTGTGTTTATAAAGGCTTTTAGTGTGGCTGTGGGGTGTGGATGGGAGCTTTGTACCAATGTGCCTGCTCTCAAGACCGCTCCAAGACTTCCAGTGGATATGGACATGGTGCTATAATGACAAAGCAGAAATACTGTAGAAAATTATTGGGCCCTTCCCCCAAAAGGAGGATGAGTGGGTGGTTCAGCTTTGTTTTTATGATTTGGATGTGAAATGTCTCCCACAGGCTTATGTGCTGAACATAAGGTCTCAGATGATGACTGTTTTAAGAGGTTATGGGGACCTTAGGAAGTGGGGGTAGTTAGAGGAAGCAGGTAACTAGGGTGCATGTCCTTGGGGATATGTTGTCATTGGTGGCTTCCTGTCATACTCTCTTCTATGAGAGCACTTCTTCCAGCCACACACTCTGGCCATTTTGTTACCAAATGCATACAGCTAATCAACTGTGGACTAAACACTCTGAGACCAGGAGCCAAATAAGTCCCTCTTTTAAGTTTTTCCGTCAGGTACTTGGCTTACAGCAACACACAACTCCAATACAATCATCTACTTCAGTGCCTTTCTCTTGAGAAATATTTTTGAGTTTGGTGTACATGGACAAGGCAAGCTGAGCTCTCTAGTAGGGATGAAAAGGACGGTCACTCTGACCTGGCTATAAAATAAAAACAAAAACTTCCTTCAAGCAAGTGACTCCCACAGCTTGATTTTGACAGCCAAGGAACACTGACAAGTCCAGAACCCCCACATGATCCTCACTGCTTCCTTCCAGGTCTTGTCCTTCCTTCCTTCCTTTCTTCCTTCCTTCCTTCCTTCCTTCCTTCCTTCCTACTTTCCTTCCTTCCTTCCTTCTTTCCTTCCTTCCTTTCTAAGATTAGTCAGTTTATTTGCTGAGCACCATCTCTAGGCTTTATTTTTTCAAATGAATTTTTAATAATTATACAAATTTATAGGTAGCAATGTGAAGTTTCCATATACATTTGCCTTGTGTAATGATCAAATCTGAGTAATTAACATATTTATAACCTCAAACATTTATCCTTTTTTATGGTGAGAACATTTAAAATTATCTTGTTTCTTTTGTTCACTTTCTCTCACCTACCTTTTGAGACAGGATTTCATGTATCTTAGACTAGCCTTGAACTTGATACATACTAAAGATGACCTTGAACTTTTGACATATCTGTTTCCACCTCCTAAAAAGGAGGTGACATGGCTGTGTCGTTATGCTTTATATATGCTGGGGATCAAACCCAGGATATTATACATTCTGAGAAAACACTCTACCAACTGAAATATATCCTCAGTTCTACAATGGCTTATTTTTTTAATTAAAAATTTTCATGCAGTATAATTTGATCATTGCTTACTCTCCCCTAAAACCTCACAGGTCCTCCACACCTTCCTGTCTACCCAACTTTATGTTTTTATGTGCTTTCTCTCTCTTTCTCAAAAGAATAAAACACTAATAGCAAAAACCCTAAAAGAAAGCAAAACCAGAATACACAGAAATATAAGAAATTCAAAAACCACAAAAATGAAAGTCAAAACAAACATAAGACCAATAAAATAAAAATACCCAAACAAAGCAAAGCAAAATTAACTTAAAAAGTCCACATAAATAACACTGAGTCCATTTTGTGTTAGCCAACTACTCATGTTTATGGGGCCCTCCCTAGCATGTGGTCATGTATCCAGTGGGACTACGTAGGAGATAACTGATTTTCCCTCTTAAAGTTGGCATCAATTGCAGATAGCTTTTTGGTTAGGGGTGGGACCCCATCTTTCTTTTCTCAATATACTTGTTAATGATAGTCATCTTATTGACTAGTAAAAACATCAGAACTCATTTCTACTTTCTACTTAACCAATTGAACCACCAATCCCATTTTTCTAGATCAGTTAACTTCAGATTATGTTGCTTGTGAACAAGATTTGTTGGCTATTGTGTGTAGTCTTAAGGGTACCTATGGAGTTAGAGTTTCATCAGAATTGGCTCTGTAAGATGCACAAAGAAGATGTTGCTAGTGTGGGGCCTCTTGGTAGTCAGAGTGTATTCAAGTCCTGATAGATATGGTGTTATAAAAAGTAGGAGATACTTAGTTATTGTGACTTGTCAGGACATTAGTGTGCTTGTTTAGATACTTTTACGCTAATGGGGTTGACTGTCTGTGGGGAGACAACACCAGAGTTGCTCATCAGCCAGCTTCACCTACCACCCTGTGAGCTCCTGTCCTTAGTTGAAGTGTGTTTTGTGCTGAGCAGACCTCTAGCTACTTTGAAAGTTTGTTCAGTGGCTGGAAGACGTATGACATACTCCATCCCTCAGGGAATAGAACTGCAGAGCCAGAAGGATTTAGCCCACAAGGAACCATGTTTGCTTGGGTCAGGCAGAGTCTGGAGGAGCCTTGGATGACCAACTTCTGACTTGGAGTAAGAGTGAATCACTTACCTTTGGCCCAAAGTGAGGCCAGGAAAATGCATTTCCTTATGGGTGTGCTTGCTGAGAGAGCAGCTGACCTGTGCTGTCTGCTGTAGCCAAATGATTGTTTTCAATAGGCACTTCTGTGTGGGAAGTATCCTGGGTAAAGGCCACAGGGTATGTTCCTGGTGGACATTTTCTGAAGAGCTTGAAGGTAACATGTTAATAATCCTGTGAGACAGGTTCCAAAGAGACAGTTTTGACATTGGGGCTACCCTTCTTTATCTGACATCTTTGTCCTTGGATGACAGAGATCTCTGGGAGATGCTTGCAGAAGTCAATCTGTACCATATCAACTAGCATGGTAGCTCATGCCTGTATTCCCAGAGTCTGGAGACAGTGTTGATTACAAAAGAAGTTCCAGGCTAGCCTTAGCTACAGAGTAAGACATCTCAATATATTGCTTCTACACCCTAAAAATAGAAGAACTCAGCACATTGCATCTTCTAAGGTCTACATGTCCTTTGGCTGACACTGTGATAAAGATTATAACAATGGCCCACAGTGTCCCACTTTCTGTAGTTCCTCCACTGTGTGATGCTCCTACACTCTCATCAAGAAGTAGAACCTGATTTTATGTTCTTAAATTTGGGCAGGCTGCAAATTGCTTTAATGAACTTACACTCTGCAGCCTCAAGACCCTCTGTAACCTCCACTCCACTTCCTCAGGGTCTGAGACCTCTATGGTAGGTAAAAGTCTGGAGTAGACTGCAGAAGGCCTGAGGCTTCCCAGACTACAGACAATACTAGTCATTAGCCAGTCATAAGGTTAAGGATGTCCTAACCAGCCAGCTCAACCCAGCCATCAAGTGAGCTCAGGGAAGTCTGAGAGAATTTCCCAGCTAGCCTACAACACTGTAAGAAACAGCACATAGTTATTAGAAGTCACAAACTATTAGGTTGCTTTGTTATGTGACAAGTGAATCCTAAAGTGAATACAATTGGCTGTCTTTTTTGAGAGAATTGTACTAATCAGTTTTTCATCAATATATCCAATACCTGAGATGGTCTGCTTATGAAGAGAAAAGGTTTATGAGTAGGCCTATTGTTTTGGGAGCTCTGGTAGATATCTTGATGGAAATGATGATGAGAGAGGGCATGGTAGAGAAAACTGCTTGCTTCAGGGTCAGAAAACAAATATAGGAAGAAGGGGCTAGGGTCCCACTGTCTCCTTTAAGATCATGCTCACAATGACATAAAGACCAGTCTACTCAATTCCATCACCCTCCCACCCCGACATCCTTAACTGCTACCAAAAATGATGTCTTTCCAATTATCCATTCTCCTCTTTACATTTCTGCCCTCACCTACTCCTTAACCCACCCACCTTACCAAGCCTGGTGATCACTGGTAAGTAAAGTTAGAAACTGACTATTAGCTCAGTAACACCAGAGGCAGTTGTAGAGCAACAGATATGTTTATGTGAAGTGGTCAATGTCACTTAGCTTTCACTATAGGAAAGAGCCTGACAGCTTATGCCCCACAGTCCATTCTAGAAATAAGTCTTGTCACCACAGACTCTTGGTATACTCGGCATCAATCCAAATTGACCTGATGTATCAGCACTTCATGTGACTATTGGGAACAAAAAGTGATAATGCCTCTTCCTTGAGTCTGGATAAAGTAACTGCCTTCCTGTCATTATCAAGTTTCTGAATTTTTGTCACCTTTGCCAGTGTTTCTGAAAGATCACATACAATGAAGGCATTCAGATAACACTTGGTATCTGTCTTAGTGTTCTTTTCCTATGAAAAGGCACCATGACCAAGGCAACGCTTAAAAGAAAACATTTAACTGGGGGCTTGCTTACAGTTTCAGAGGGTCCGTCTGTTGTCATCATGGAAGGAGTGTGACAATGAAGCAGTATCTGAAAGCTACATCCTCATCTTCAGGCAGTTGGCAGAGAGAGTCACTGGGCCTGGCATGGGCTTTTCGAAGCTTCAAAACCAACCCCTAGCAATACACTTCTTCCAACAAGGCCACACCTACTCCAGCAAGACCATACTTCTTAATTCTTCTAATCCTTCCCAAATAGTGTTCCTCTTGGTGACTAAGCATTAAAATATATGAGCCTCTGGGGGGGTCATTTTTATTCAAACCACCACAGTATCATTCCTCATCTTCTAGCATTAAGAGTTAAAAATGAACACCCAGCAAGTGACCTTGGTGTTGCTCCGTGGTGCGTGGTCACACTCTCTCATTCTTTTACTGAGTTGTTCATTCATTCCTCAATTTATTTACTTTTACTCATCCACACACGTGTTCACTCACTAAACTTGGTGCCGAGTGTGTTATTTTACATTCAAGATTCAGAAAAGTATTGGAGTCTAACCTCACCCATGACTCTTGTATTTGAGCAGTTAAAGCAGACGACATACACATGTGTGTGTGTGTACATACATATGCAGAAGTGGATAAGAAGGTTGAATGTGCATTAATGATGGAAAGAAACAGAAGAGCTAGAACCTGGAGCTCTGCTTGGCTCATTTGTAAGTAAATGAATCAAAAGGAGTAAGTGACTAGAAAGTTTGAGATTGAAACCTGGTTTTAGGTCATCAGGGGAAGGCCCCTCAGAGAGCAGACATTTGCATCAAGTCATAAAGTAAGAGAAAAAACATTGTTAGGAACAACTAGTGTGAAGGCTTTGAAATGGACAAGGTTTAGGAGCACTCAAACCTGCAAAGGGGAGACCTCAGCGGAGGGCGCACCATGTAGATGTGAGAAAATAGCTGGAGGCAAGGAGCTTCTGAAAATAGATCCTGCCTGGCCTCATATAGCAAGAGAACAATAGAAATGTTCTTATCCAAGTGGAGGGCAGTGGGAACTTTAAGCATAATAATGATGTCATCATCACACATAAAGAATATCTTTCTTGTGATTCTGTGAGAAAGAGCCTAGAGAGATGGAATCAGAAAACCTAAGAGGTAAAAGAGAGAAGGGAGGCTATTTGGAGCTTTTGAAATGGTTTGGAAAAGAGATCACAGTGGCCGGAGGACACGATGGGACCAAAGGAAGGAAAAGACAGACTACAGGCAAGGTGCATTTTGGAGACTGCTGCCTGCAACCAGTGTAGGGGAAGCAAAGGCACATGAATCCTTCCAGTTTGTGATATCAATGAGATACCTTTATGCTCATTCTGTAGTCACTGGAAAATTGATAGTGGCAGGCAGGGAGCCAGTTGTATGGTCTTACCATGGAGGATTGATGTGGTCAGTAGTGTTATTCAGATTTTGGGGAGCAGAGGAGCTTATTCACGGTAAGAATTCTAAGACTTGGAGAGATGGGTCACATGGCAAATCACTTGATTTTACAAGCATGAGAAGCTAAGTTTAATCTCCAGAAAGCATGTAAAAAGCCAGGCATGGTGGAACACTCACGTAATTCCAGTGCTGGGAAGATGGAGATAGATTCCTGGAGCTCATTATTAGCTCACAAGCTTAGACTATGTAACAAGCCCCAAGTTCTAATAAGCATCTCATCTAAGTCACATGGGGTTCTTTTTAATGTTCTCAGACCACCAAGGATGGTGGTGAGGCATTTGTAGTTTTCCAAGATAGTAGCTCTCATGTAAGGCTCTGTATCACCATTATGTTATTAAGAATGACCATGTAGGAATGCATTGATGTGCATCCACAAAGAACAGGGCTCCATTTGAGGATGTGTTGGTAGTGGATCCCTGCATGTGGCATCTCCAGGAATCAGTTTTCTATTCCTGCAGGCATTAAACACAGCTGGGCTAATAGCATGAAAGACTCTAGTACAAAGACTGGCTGGCATGGGGCTTTTGTCTCCCAGAGTCTCTGAGTTGATCTGGAGTGTATATGGGATTGATACAGTTATGTGAGAGAGACCTAGATCCTTTCACTCATTCTTCTTCACAGCTCTTGGGAAAGCAAAGCTGTTGTGAGGGTGAGGTTGGATACCTGGTCCAAAGTCACTTTCATTTTTCTGAGAATTCTACTCAAAACCAAAGCTTCTTATCATTTTTGATAAGCTTTCATACCATGGTCCAGCTTTCAAAACAGGAAACTCCTTGTTACTTGAAGCCCATGATTCATCTACCTAAGTCACACAGCCTGGGATGTAGCACTTCTGACTCAAAATGCATCCAGCATAGGAGTTCTTTTGTTCAGCTCTGTTAGGACTGCCATGGCTCTTCTGTTCGAGAGAGTAGCAGCATAGTGTTGGCACCAGGGCATCAGTAAAACTGTTTTGCAGATGACATGACAATCCTGGCCTTAGGCATCCATGGCTGTCCCACAGAGAATACAGTACTTAAGCAATTAACTCCATGAAGATTTGTTAGGAATTTTTTCGTGAATTTCATCTTTTAGGCGTTTTATAACTTGATGGCAAATGTTCATGGATTTATGAAAAGTTTTGGCTTCAGAGCTCTGAGATGGATGTGCAGTCTTGAGTACATTGCTTCAGACGAAGCACAAACTTGGCTCGAGGGGCAAACACTACTTTTAATCACATATAATCCACAAAGACAGGCAGGGCCTGGAGGTCCTTGCTGCTGGAATCAGTAGTTGTGAGTGGTTTGGAAAATAGTTTCAGTCTGCCTAGTGTCTTGTGGAGTGTGTGTGTGTGTGTGTGTGTGTGTGTGTGTGTGCATGATGACTTCTTTTTTTTTTACTATTATTCATTCATTCATTTATTTAATTAACTTACTTATCCATTCTCATTTTTTTGTTTAGTTTATTGAGGGGAAATGTTTTGGTAAGGGGGGGTGGGGTTTATGCTACCTGTGGGTGGTGGGACCTTCTTATGTTGGGGTGATAAGGTTTCGGTTTCTTCTTCTTCTTCTTCTTCTTCTTCTTCTTCTTCTTCTTCTTCTTCTTCTTCTTCTTCTTTTTCTTCTTCTTCTTCTTCTTCTTCTGTCTATGGACGCATATGGATTTGCATAACAAGAGAAAACAGCTGGTGTATAATCTCAGAGGCAGCCAGTTCTATCTTAGCAGGAGGAGTGTTCTCAGTTACGTTATGTCCAGCCAGGCAGGCAGGCAGGCAGGCAGACAGACAGACAGGCAGACAGGGCATTTTGTTGTTTCCCAGCTCAGCCATGCTCCCTGCTCAGCTTCCAGCCAGTGTTCTCATAGCACACTAAACTAGTTCAATTGCCAGCTCCTATAGGCATGATAACTTCTAAATAAAACATTCTCAATAAGACACATAGAACTGTTCTCCATGCACCAGAGGACCTGTACATTGTATCAGGCATCCACTGAAAGAATAGGGAGGAGCCAAGGAGCAGAAAAGGGGCAGCTGTGTGGTCCTGTTTTCACTAATTTAGCACTTGTCACATAGTGTGTCACCGACTTTGGTATCAAGGGCCACAGTGACAAAGTAGCCCCGCACCTTCCACAAAGGACTCCCAGGCATTGCCTATTCTAGGGTCTTGTGTCATCCTAGATTTGTTCCTTCATATCTGAATATGTTTCCCTTCTAGTTAAAACCTTCCATGTTGAAAACATTTTACATGTGACTTGGTGATACTGTAGGAAATAACTTTGTAAATCTACCAAAGTGGAACAGGTACCTAGGAGTTTCTTGTAGGAGAAATGCGTGGTATGATTCAGATGATGAGTCAAGTTTTGAGAGACAGATGGCAAATCAGACTTGGAAGAGTTTGCTTGTCATAGGAAGAAGATTAAGGGAACAAGCTTGCTGCAATGTGGTATAATACATATTTTATTTAAATCTAAAAGTTTCAAATTACATCTTGTAGGCCACTGCAATCCCAGGATTCTAAGATGGCAACAGCAGATGTGAACTGAGGGTAGAACCCTCCTGAGCACAAATAAGGACAGTAGCTTTGTGCTCTTCTTTTATGTCCCTAGAGACCAGGGAGGGTGAACACCTACATATGGTGCTGGCCACTGTACACCATCCAGACCTTCAGTTTATTTCAAGTAGCAGTTTTTGATGGTGGGTCTTGAGGCCATCACTCTGAGTTGTGGGAGAGAGCTATACTGAGACCCCTCTCCTTACAAAGGATGGCTGGCATGACCCCAGGCTTGATATATTATTAAGACTCACTGTTGTGACTCAGACAGGCTATATGTGTAAGTGTTTTAAAGCATTGTATATAATGAAAGCATAATTTTGTTATTGGTTGAGTGAGAAGCATCTTGATTAAAAACTTGTCTGAAAAAGAAAATAGCAAAAAACTATTTAAAAGCAGAATCTGATAGACTTTTTAAAGAAAGGTTTAATTATTTTTATTTCTTGTATATGTTTTGTCTGCATGTGCACTATGTAAACATCAGATGCTTGAGGAGGCTGGAAGAGCCCTGGAGCTAGAGTTACAGATAGTTGTGAACTGCTGTCTGGGTGCTGAGAACTTAATCTGGATTCTCTGCAAGAGCAGCTAGTGCTATTAACTGCTGAGCCATATTTCCATCTCCTAGGAGATATTTTTGATTCAGATAAATGTAATTGGCAACATTTCTTTCAAAAATAAAACACTTTCCCCATCTTAACAGTTGTCATAAGGTATCTAGCTATCTTCAGCATCTGCAAAAAGCCTAAGTGACTTCCATAGAGTGAGCAGAGAGACACCATAGGAGAGCTCATCCTTCCCTGCTCATGAAGCACACAGGTACCTATCTACATACATATTCACATGAGCACATCTACACACTGTCAGCTCAGGGCACAGTGAAGGCCCATGAACGAGACTGGTGGGAGCTGCTGAAACCTTTACAGAGTGGGACTTGGAAATAGAGAGATGGCATCACAGTTGTGAGTGCAAACTGCTCTTCCAAAGGACTTGAGCTCACTTCCCATCACCCATAGTTGAGTGGCTCATAGCTATCTGTAACTTTAGCTCCAGAAGGATCTGATGCTTTTGGCTTCCAAAGGCCCTTAACTCATGAGAGCACATATTCAGCCCCCAAACAAACAATTAATCAAAATAAAACAAATCTTAAAAAAGAAGTGGGAGCTGATGGAAGAAAATGAGGTTGAGGGACATGCCCTTAAGGGGGATTTGGGGACCTCAAACCTATTTCTCTCTTTCTGTCTAATAGCTGCCATGATGCAAATGACTTGGTTCATGACACACTTCCTGTCATGATATCCTCTCGTACAAGGACCTAAAAGCAATGGAGCTAGCCAATCATCTACTAGACACTCCAAAGGTGAGCCAAAATAAATCATTTAATGTTGTCAGAAGTTTCTGGCCTGGCCTAGCCCCAAGGTCTGGACCCTCAGTCTCTGAATCCCTTAATTACAAGCTGATTTGTCTATGGCTCAGGCTTATTACTTGCTAACTCTTATATTTTAAGTTAACTCATATTTCTATTTATGTTTAGCTACATGGCTTGGTACCTTTTCTCAGAGCAGCATTTTTATCCTGTTTCATCTGTGTCTTACTGTCATCTCTGCTCTGCTCTTCTGATTCCCAGAATTCTCCTAGTCTGTTTACCCACCTCTACTTCCTGTCTAGCTACTTAACCAATAAGCATTTTATTAAACCAGTAGGAGTGACAAATATTTACAGTGTACAAAGCATAGTCCCACAGCATTTCTTCCTCCCCCCTTTTTTAAAACAAGAACTCAAAAACTAATCTCTTTTATATGGCTTTTTTTTCCAGCCCATTATCTGTAACAACTTGTAACCAACACTATAGACAAAGACAAGCATCCATAATCCATTTTTTGAGAATGTGGGTGTATTTCCTGCTGATTCGAGGTGCTGGTAATCTTATGGGGATCCTGAGAAAATTCCAGATTATGATTAAGTCCTGAATGAAGTGGTCTGTGAAGCTGGTTCATCTCAGCCAGTCTCCTTGAGGCTGTTTTGCATGCAGAGCTCAGAGAAACTGCAACAAAGGTGCTCTGAAATGTTGGATCGTCTGGGCCATTCGTTTCCTTCAGAGACATTTTAAGGGGTCTTGTTCAATTGAACCTTATTTTCTTTAACCTGGAATAAATCTACCTCTCATTTTCTGTGGAAATAAAAACAAAACCTCTTCTCTAAAGTAACATATCCTTTGACTTCAAATTTGAAGTCAAGGAATTTACAAAATATATAGGTAGGATTAATTCAGCAGCATTTGTAATCAAATGTCTCTTAGCAGCTCTTGCTCCTTCCTCAGCAGTGAAACCATTCAAAGATCATATAATATATAGTATTCAGACTCTCTGAGTATTTTCTATCTTTATGTGGCAGGTGTGTGTGTGTGTGTGTGTGTGTGTGTGTGTGTGTGTGTGTGTGTGTGTGTGTGTGTAATTTACTTTATTTCTTTTTAAAGAACTTTACCATACCCACTTTACCATGGGTAGGATTAAAGGCTCAGTTATGGGGCTATGGAAGCTTGCTCCATACAACTCCTTGGTCTGTGAGAGCTTAGCTTCATGACAGAGTTACTGGCAGGAACCATGCTTACCACCCCAACTCTGGGAAATTTTAAGATCCACATGGCCACCAAGTAGAGCCCAGTCACCTGTTGCTCATAAGCCTTATTTCACAGCAGCCTCAAAGTTTTTGCCACTAAAGTTGAGTCAAGAAGCCTCTCTTAAAGGAGCTTCTGCTTGCCTTTAGCAAACAGCCCTCCAGAGAAAATGTTGCTTCCAAGAAGCCATGCTTGACTCTGTTCCCTTTTCGTCTGTGGCAACAGTAACCTTAAATGGGTCATATGCAACTCATGCTTGTACCAAGGCTCCTCCTGTGACACTGCAGGAACCCAACATGTTGCAACTCAAGCTCACATGCCACAGTATCTCTGTACCATAGCCCACTTGAGAGACACAACTAAAAAGCTGTCTTGGGTTCTGTTTCTGTGTTCTAGAACCATTCTTAAGCTTCATCAGGCAGTGGTGGTGCACACCATTAGTCCCAGCATCTGGGAGGCAGATACAGGAGGACTTCTGTGAGTTCAAGGCCAGCCTGGTCTACAAAGCAAGTTCCAGGACAGCCAGGACTGTCTAGACAGACAGAAAACCCTGTCTAGCAAAAACAAAAAAGGCCGGAGAAATAGTTTGGTCCTCTTATATTCCATACTGATTGTATTAAATATATATCACTACAATTTAGAGTTGCTTGGCTTCAGTACTTTAGTCACAGAGACATTGCTGATGTGTATATATGTGGAAGTGCACACATACACATGTGCTCACTTTGTTTATCAGAACCTGATGTCTAGTACTGAAACTCATTGTAATCTCATGTTGTCTACTTTCTACCTGGCCATGCCATTCACATCTGCCAAGCATCTAAGTGAAGTTCCTTGTATCATTCCTAAAGACCCTTCACCTCAGGAAGTCACCAGAAGGGTTTTACTCTACATTATTAATACGTTTCTCCATCATCACTTCCCTCCCAATAATTACCTGCTAATGAAGGAAGAAATCATTATTTCCCCAGAGCCTGGCTGACCTATGGACCACTGTCATCACCACACCATTCTACTGCCAAGAAAGCTCAGCTATGTGTTTGCAGACCTGACATCTGGATCCTTCCTACATAGTTCAGCGTTCCACCCCTTCCTCACTTTGCTTCAGGAACCCAACTCTTTGTGCCTGTGCACATGATGTAATGCCTCCTGGCTGGAACAAGCTGAGACTGAGGTCTGGACACGGCCCACCTGCCCTCTGAGGCACCTTGGCTCTGAAAGCTCTCTTTGCTTCCAGGATTCACACTCTTGGAAGAGTGCCATTCCTTCTATTGCCAGGACTACCCAGTGGCCCTGCCCACCACACCCAGCACCTGCCATAATCATCTACCCCTAGACACTTCTCATAGGAATCAATAAGAGAGGTGGGGATCACAGGAGTCAGGCCAGGAGACTGAGTGATGGTATGTCATGGGAATGGCCACACTGTGTCAGGAGTGTAGGTACGCTTCTAGTTCCATGACAACTCTAGCCAGAGACCCAGTTTTGCTTGAAAAAAATTCTTAACTCAAGCTCAGAACTGCCAGGGATTTGAGCATGGACAGTTTTGGGGAAGGTGCCTGGAAGAGAAGAAACTTAACTTTCCTCTAGAGATAGGTCTTCTGGCTTTGCCATCATGTCCTATGAATGGAGACAGGCCACACCCGAGGGCCTGCCCAGACTGCCTCCTTTTGTTTCTGCCTTCAGTATCTGAGCTTGCTTGTTGTCTCTGACTAAACTAATATTGCTACTCGCTTTTGTCTGCTAAGGCCAGATCCAAGGGAAGTTGGAAATATAGCACATCCAGAGCAGAAGTTGTTGACTGACCACTTTATGCCTGCCATTTCTGTCTGTACATAAGTTAATGTGTCCAGATTTGTTAAGTTCCCTGGATACCAGCAGAGATGATCTTCCAGTGCCTCTCCTGCCTCTGACAAATCTCTTGTCACTGTGTGTGAAAGCTGCTTTCAGAATTTCTTCAGGAGAGAACCTTATTTGCTGAGAAAGTGTTAGAGAGCAAGGCTGAGCCTACTCTGTGATCCTCTCCTCTTAGGGATGAAGGTCTGGTGATCCAAGAGATCCTGAACAAGACATTTGGAAGGCTCATTGAAAGGAGCTGAGGAGACAGTGGAAGCTGCCACGACCATAGGATACCAGCACTTAGGTCCTAAACTTTCCAAAGGTTATTGAAAGTGCTCCCACAGACCCAGGGAATGGTTGATAAGATCATAAATACTCACAGTATTTGCAGCATCCACAGGCATCAGGGAGAAGCAAATTGCCATCAAACTGTATGTTATGGCACACCACTGCGATGGCAGAGTTAAATAGTATGAACAGACCACAGAGAACATTAATAAGAATGTGAGGTCCCAGGCTGGAGAGATGGCTCGGAGGTTAAAAGCACTGACTGTTCTTCTAGAGGACCTGTGTTCAATTCCCAGCCACCACATGGTGGCTCACAACCATCTATAATGACATCTGATACCTTCTCCTGTATACTGTATGCATAATAAATAAATCTTTAAAAAAATGTGAGGTCCCTGGAGCTCCTGTACCTTGCTGGAGGGAAAGTGAGGTGCTACCATTATCTTTGAAAACTCTTCAGGGGTTTCTTAATCAGTTGAGCATTAAGTGTCTTTTATCACTGTGCATCTCCATCCTGAGATGTTTGTTTGAGAATGATGAATAGGTATGTCTGTGATAAATTAAACATAGTGTGGTTCCTGATGGATTTCTTCACAATAGTTGTAAGCTGGACATAGTCTTATTGTCCAACAGTAGAAAAATGGGTAAAGAACTATGACATAATAATCCTGCCTTATTTGTAGTTTTCTTTTTAGGTACCTGCTTCAAGTATAGCTGGAAAATACTAATTAAAAAATTCTGGGAGACTATAGCTCATAACTGTTCAGTTGCCCATTGTTCTAAGAAGTGTTATAGGATTCTATGTCAATCCACTGGGGATGTGAATCATCCTTTTTATCTCCAGCAGACTATATGTACCCAGGATGGTCCATGTCTGCTGTAAACACCATGCTGTGCATTTGGCACATAGAAGCATTTTGACATTATGAAATCTACCATGTGCTCACATCACTGTGTTTGGGCAACTCTCATTTTGCCTCAATATTCTGAGTGAGCAGTGGGAGGCAATAACCCTGATTAGCTGCCATGGGCATTTTTACTGTGCCTGGTTGGTGCCTCAACATGGTTTCAAGTGCGTTGATGTAGCCAGGGAAGTTTGAAGTTTGAAAGACATGAGCAGATCAGCCACAGCTGAATAGGTATAAAAACAGGTTTCTTTGCAGCTTGGATCATCAGGATGAATGATGTTTGCAATGAGTTGGGAAGATCAGTGGGGATTAGTAGGAAATGAGAGGTGGGCAGGTCCTCTGGATGAAAGAGCAGAGCCTCTTCCACAGGACAGTGAGAGAAGAAGGGGTCTGCGGCTCTAGGGTGGCCAGAGAATTAAAGAACATCCCTTTTCCAGGCCTTCAAAAACTCTTAGAATCTCTGAAGCTCCCTTGACCTTCAGAAGAACAAGGAAGTGACTCTCAGCTGGGTGAGTGACAGTTCAGATTACTGTGGCTTTACAAATGGCTTCCTTCTGCCATCCACCACCAGAAGAACCTCTTTTCAGTAATGACTTTCTGTCCAAGTGAGGGAGAAAATGACAAGGCAGTTCTAAGGGTGGCCTCAACCTCACTCAGTTTTCCTAGTCTTTCTCTCCTGCTTCTAGGAATAACAACAGAATAACAAGCTGGGTAACAACATCTTGAGATCAAGAGGAATAGTGAGAATAGCCTGGATTTTATTCCTCCCTTCAAGAAGTGCACCCTTTAGAGATTTAGTCCAGGGGACTATGTGATCTTGGAACATGAAAACCTGGTGGTCTACTCTCTGAGATCCTTCACTTATAGCACAAATGGAGCACAGTCCACAAAGACCTAATCCACCTAAAAGTTTCCCAATAAGATACTCACCAAGGATCCTGGGCTGTCTGTCTGTAAGCAATACTCCTGCTTTGTGTAACCTGCTGAATTTGTACCATGTCAGCTCTGGTACAATAAATCAAGACAGAGAAGGCACAAAAGGAAAAGATTTTCTTCCCTGCTAAAGATGGTTTCCACTCTTCTGCAAAAAAGTTGTGCTTGGCTTAAATTCTTAAGACATAGTACTTTTATACATGGGAAATCCTAGGTGTGCTGAGATCACAGCAGATATGGAGACAGGCCGGGCACTGTTATTGTTAAGAAAGATATAATGGATTCTGGAACAGTACCTCTTGCTCATTTGTCTGTGAGTGTCCTAGCCATCAAAGATGCCATGTAATCTATGCTGGGGTTAGCAAAAAAAAAAAAAAAAAAAAAACCCTAGAGTGGACAGGGCGTCTAATTCACATCAATATTTATTTCATGAATGATATTTTCTTTCTCACATTCCCTGTTGTTTACTTCATCGTATCAGGTGAATCTGTGGTGGGCTTGTGACCCACCTTCTTTCTCGCCTGAGTTTCTGGAGGGGTTCCTACTATGGAGGAGACAGGAAGAGAGAAATGACTGCTTCTGCCTCACTAAGAAGAGACTTGACTTACAGAAAACAAGTTTTGTTGCTTTTAAAGATGTGAGATGTGGGATTTGCACTCAAGATGGCCCAGGGTGGTCCAGCTCTACCTCTAGCATGAACAAGACTGTTTAGGGCATAACCTCTTTGGGTCATACAAAGGCTTGCCAGCCCTCCGTAAATGTTGTATCCTAGGGACTGATTCACTCGCATTCTTACCCTGACAGTGGTTGTTAATAGCACCTCAATCACTTCCCAAACATTTCTCAGTTTGGAAAAGAATAACATGGCATCCTTACTCAGAGAGCAATGATGATTTGACAACTCTCGAGATACCAATCCCAGGAACCTACATCCTGAGTTGGGGGAAAATGGCCATGTCTCACTCTGGAGAGAGCTGTAAGGGCTGTGTATTTCTGAAGCCTGTGGAGGCTGTATTATGAGGAGGCCATGCTATGATGCAGCTGAGGCTCTCCACCACCATTTCCTGGGAGCCAGTATGGACCTCCTGAATTCTCTTGTAATCACAAGGTAGTAGATGGCCCCCAGTTAAAAATATATATATATATACCATGGCAGAAAGACTCCGTGGCAAGCTGGTGCTCTAGGTCCTGGGTCTAGATTCATTCTGAGTAGCTTTCCACTGGAGCATCCTGGAAGGATGCTGGGCTTCTAGACCATGGCCTGGCTAAAGGGCCTGATAACCTTCCTACCAGGACATAGATCTGTGCTGTTTCTGGTTCTGTCCTAAGGAAATGTTCTGAAGGAATGAGAGCCATTTTTATTAGTGTTTGCTTTCCTAATTGTTTGGCACAGAGGTTCTGCACAGTCACTTAATTCCTAAGGACTGACTTAGTTATTAAAATAGAGATGAGGAAGGAAGGTGTCCCCTGGTAGAGCAGCTCCCTAAGGGGACAAATGTGGGCAGGAGAAAGAAGAGGGATTAGGCCTACCAGGCAGGGGCTTGGAATGAGGCTTCAAACCTAGCATTAGGTATTCACAAGTTGGGGCGTGGGCACCAGGTTCCAGGCTGCTTTGTCTCAACACTTATCTCTTCCTCTCTCCCACAGACCCTGGATGCTGGCCCAGGACAGTCTTGCATTTTGGTTAAATCTCAGCTGATTCCATCTGTGGTTTGGGAACAAGTTGCCCAGAAGAGAAATGTGCTGAAGACGCAATAACAGACCATGACAAGTGCTTTCCTCCCATCATTCAGAAGACAGGAGGTCAAGTGGCTGGTGAAACTCAGTAGTGTGCTTCCAGGGGCCTTGATTGGAGGCCAGGCCAGAGTGGCTTTAATGTTAGTGCTGGCCTGAGTCAGGAACAGATGGCTTCCTCAGAGAAACAATAGTCTGCACTGGGGTTCCGCAAGCCTCACTGCCTTTTGCCAAGGACTTTCTGGAACCGGATAACCTCCTGTACCCTGGAGGTCTTGAGTTGCTGGCCCGCCTTTTCCAGTCCATTGCTCCCCTCTTCCATTCTATCCAGATTTTTGGCAACACTCTCACCATCCAGCAGGAGCACGGCTTGTGTGAAAGTAGAGGGTTAGCATGGGAAAGAACCTGTGGCATTTGAAGTACCCAGTCCCACAAGGTGGATGTACCTGGAATGATAACAGGGCTCTCTGAGAAGAGGCCCAGGAAAAGCTCCTGCCAATTACCTCCATGAATTCAAAATTTTGCTCTAGAATTTCACTGAGACACCAGTGTCACTCAACATTTCTGTTCCTCTTTTTAAGCAAAAACCCTAGGTTAACCCAAACAATGCAACTTCGAAACAGGACATTCAGAAGACAATGTACTCATTTCCCACCATCGAACTTGGCAATGGACAGATAAGCTCTCTAAATATTAGACCTTATTTATTTATTTATTTATTTTGAGACAGAGTTTCTCTGTGTAACCTTGGCTGTCTAGGAAGTTGCTAAGAAGATCAGGCTGGCCTAGAACTCACAGAGACCCTACTGCCTCTACCTCACAAGTACTGAGATCAAAGGTATGTGCCACTACTGCCTGGCTAGTGCTTAAATATTAACTCTCCTCTATTGCCAAAGATGTGGAAAAACATTACAAATTAACAAACAACAAAATAATACAATAGTCCCAAGATAAGAGGTGGAGTCTGACTCCATCCTCTGTTTTCTAACAACTATAATCCATTCCTTGAAGCATTATTGCAATGTACTTTTGAACTACAAAAGGCAATTCTAACAAGCTTACATTAATTTTTAACAGGGTGTTTCTGTTTACTAGAAGTGAATTTCTTGAGGTTTTCTGGATTATGGGTAACTGATATTTTACAATGGTAAGCAGTACCACCCTCTCAGGGACACTGTGGAACTCCAGCCAGTTCACAAACCATCAGATGCACTTTTGGATTTGCAGCCAGATGGTATCTATCACATCTGCTCAGTACATCCTGAGTGAAGGTGCTGAAGAGGGTGTGTGTGGCTGGATTCCAGAAAAGCTTTTCTTGCATTGCTACTACTAGAGAGAAATACCATGTGAACCACATGTATAACTTTAAACATTTTAGGGCTAGACAGATGGCTCAGGGGTTAAGAGCACTGTTCTTGCAGGGGTACTGAGTTTATTTTCCAGCAACTTCATGGGGCTTACAACTATCTATAATGAGATCTGAAGCTTTCTTTTGACATGCAGGTATACATGCAGATAGAACACTGTATACATAATAAATCAATCATTAAAAACCTTTAAACATTTTAGCTGCAACATTTAAACAGAAAAGTAAAAATAACATGGTGGATCATGCCTGTAATCCCAGTACTTGGAAAGCTGAAGCCAGCCTAGGCTACAGTGTGAGACAATCTCAAAAAAAACCAAACCAAAGCATATTAAAATGCCACAACCAAATTACTTTTAGGAGTATATTTTTTATTGTCTTAATACATGAAAAATAATATTATTTCATCAGGGAGCCAATAAAGGAGACATCTGCTTTCTCTTTTCATAGTCTCTCAAATCCAGTGTCTGTCTTACACATTTCAAGCATGCTTGTCTGGACAGAAGATGCTTGAGAATATATTTTATGAGCTATGCTAAGTTTATCTTTCCTGATTTAGTAATTCTCTAGCTTTGTTTCTTCCAGATTTGGGAAATTTGCTTGTTTTTTTCATGTGAAGGTGTATATATTTGTATCGCATGTGTAGCTGTGTTTGTGTGCAGAAGGCGGTGTATTCAGCATTGTCATCCTCTGCAGAAGGTAAGTTGATAAAGATGTGATCTTCGACTACAGGACACAAGAAGATAGAGGCACAACCATGGTTCAGTGTGGGGCTCAGTGCCTGTAGGAGGGATGGTAAACATACCATAGAATCTCAGAAGAAAAAGAATGAGAGTCTGGGAGGTCAGAAAAAATGGCAGACTCCTGTAGTGCTGTTTAAGAAAGGCTTGTGGCCATTCTCAAGGTCAACGTGGTGAGACATTCAACATCTGGGGAAACATAGAGCTTTGTGTGGGACCCAGAATAGAGTCTTAGAAAGGAGGTTCATGATCACAGTAATTGGGAGAGAGATGTCTGGTAGCCACTGCTGGTAAAAACAACAAGCAAGCAAGCAAGCAAACAAAACAAAAACTGGGGAGTGCTGGTTCCCTTCTCCTTGGCGATGGCAGTGAACTGACAAACCCCCTCAAGAAGAAAAGGGAGGAAATTCAGAGCAGGATGTAGGTTTGGGGCAACTGACACAGCAGCAGGTAAGATTGGAGGGGACAGGAGTGGAGGCACCTGGGGAGAGCAGAAGAAAGTCATGCTGGGATTTCCTTCTCTGCAAGCAGGAACAGTTCAGTGCTGTGGTCTCTGAGCTCAGTTTGGTGCTTAAGACAATGGAAAAAGAGCACAGCCAATGGAATCTTCCAGCTGTAACGCTTTCTAGCAAGAGGGAGTGCCTTGGAGATGTTAGAAGGGAGTGTTAACTGCTTAGTGACTGAGTTTGCACAGAGGCTTGACTTTCTCCAGACACATATCCTGTACTCAACAGTACCATTCCTCTAGGTCAGCATAGGGTTTTGAGTCAGTAGAGGAAGATAGAAGGAAAGAGGTATTTCTGAGCTGGGGTTGGCAAGGGAGCCTGCAGGGAATGTTGGGCTGAGAGGAACCAGCACAACAAACTCCCTTTCTTCAGCAATAGGACTTGGATGTAGCTTAAAGGGCACTTTGGCATCCTCTTAATGAATGGAGATTAATTCCTTTCTCTTTACTTAACATCCTGACCCTTGTTATCAAGCACTTTCCTGTGACATTTCTAAGATCAATTGAATTTCTCAACTTTTTTGGGGTACTAATGAGGGCTTCAAAGGCTTTTCAAGATATGGCTGTACTGCAATATTCTCTTTCCTCAGCCTGCATCAAAATTTAAATAGACTCCAGTGATCACACTGTTTGTGTGCTGTTTGCAGTCCGTGATGGGAGAAGATTCCATCAACTCTCTTGTCCTTTGAAAAATGCTACAGGTCAGCCCTGGTGCATGTGAGTCATTTGGAATAATTCCAGGCCTGTTCTTGCCAACAGGCTCTGTGTTGTGGCCAGGGCCCCCTGAGCTCTGCTTGTCTCTTCTGAAAGCATACAATAGGCACTGCACTGAGCTCTCTGTTTGGCAGAGACAAAGGGTAGGGGACAGTCTCAGGAATGGATGGAAAAAGAGGCCATAAGGGACTTCCCACTTCCCTCTTAAAACAGAGAAACATTGATGAAGTAAGAATACATGATTCAAGTCACCTCTCCAAAGCCTCATCTCTGCACAGTGCTGCAATGGAGACAAAGCCCTTAACACACTATCAGGTATACATATGGGATCCAGTGAGCTACCCCACCCTCCATCCCTTGTTTCTTCCTCCAGTCCTGGAAACCTTGAAGAGACCTATCTGGTGGTGGTAGAGCCATCAACATGAAGCCTCTGAATTGCCCCAGAGGAGCACTCACAGTGTGAGGCCACATCTGAGTGAGCAGCATTCTTCAGTTTAGTTGCCAGCAGAGCTGAGTGATTCAGTAGTCCCTCTGAAACCTGGAAAACCTTTGCCATCGGCCCATGTGATGTTCTGCTGATATCTTTTTGGATACTGGTCCTTTCAAACATCTCTGAGCCTTTTCCCTGTGGGAGTACATAAAAACCAACGGGAAGGTAATGGTGAGGCTGAAGGATTGCTTCATGTTCCCATTTCATGAACACAGAGCTCAGACAGGTGGTAACTGTCCTTGGTCTTTATTTTTCCCATTCCATGTGGGGCTGCCAACCATGCAGCACTGCCCTCAACCCCAACAGAGGGTCCAATGCTGCCAATAGAAAGTACCTCCCTGAGGCAGCTGTGGAAAGGATCAATCTGGGAAGACAGAGGGCATTTCTGTGACCCCTGGGTATACACTGTAAGAATCATTGCTTTTTTCCTTCAGTATCTTAAAGAATTACAGCTAATATTCACTTGTGACTTTTGTGAATGAAATTAAGCTTTCATAATGATAAGCAAAATTATTTATTTTCCATATGGTTTAGTCATACTTCAGTGTCTGTCAACCTGGACAACTGAAGCACAGTCTCTTGCATTTAGCTTGTACATAAGCTGGGCTAGGCATGCTTCCTTGAATTTAAATTCTCTGTTTTCAGAATACCCAAGAAGGTAATGGGGACAGGGGGAGAGTGATGAGTGACACATGCCCAACAATGACATATATTACTGCCTGGTTACATCTTCTGTCTGCCCAGGTCCCATGAACTCCATTTCTTACAACTGAGAAATAAATAGGAATGATTTATGCTACTTCAAATGATTATAAAAATACAGAAAATAACTAACTCTGTGTAGTGACAGGATACTTTGCCACTTTCCTAGGTCCCTTAGTGTTATTGGCAATTTGTATTGTCAGTTAATGTGGGGTTTCTAAATAACACACAGATGAAAATGATGATTTCCATTATCTTTGCCTCTGTCATTTTTGTTCTTCAGTTCCCTTTCCTTCCTGTCGAATTGGCTAGGCCCTGCACTGTCATCTAAACAGAAGGGGTGATTTCTTATGTGTGCCTAATGCTCAGTATTGGTGGGAAAGGACTTTTTGCCATGAAGCAGGATATTTTTGGTGCTAATTTCTCTTATCAAGTTGTGAAGTTTCCTGATTTCTGGCTTACTTTGAAGCTTATCCTAAGTGCCTTCTGAACTTAGAAAAATAACATTTTGGTTTCCCCCTTTATTCTGGTAGTACAGGCTATGGTTCTTTTCAGGGGAAGAAGAGAACCAGTTATACTTACACCCACAGTCACCTAGGCCTAGCCTATGCACCCAGAGAAAACACAGGCTTTCTTCCTGAGTGCTGCCTACACAGCCTGGGCCAAAAACCAGCGAGGCATTTAAGAGAGCTAAAGCAGATTACAGTCTCAGACCTCTAGAGACTGATGTAAAAATGTAAAAAAAAGCTTGTGTAAGGTGGTCTGGAGTACTCAGCTGGGGAGGAAGAACCTATTACAAGCCAGAATGTGTGTGTGTGTGTGTGTGTGTGTGTGTGTGTGTGTGTGTGTAGTCAGTTTCCAGGTGTCCTTGATGCTGCATGGAAGAGCCTCATGCTGTCACTGGGACAGGAATAAATTGGCACCAACCATGGCAGCTTTGTTTACTATGTGCATGCCTCAATTTAGCCCTGTGCACCTCCGTAACAATGTTCTCATTTGCTGCCTCACACACCTTGAACAGTTGAGAATGTGGAAATGCCAGGAAAGGGCCGTGTGTGGAAAATGTGTCTCCTGTTGCAAGTATGCACCTGCACTCTGTACTTGCTGTTCCAGATTCTTTTCTATGAAGACGAGGTTTCCCTTACTTGTTCATCTGTCCTCAGTGAAGTCAGAAGAGCTCTTAGGGGAAAGAAACTGAAAACTTGGATTCTTTCTTCCTCAGTGGAACTTCAGGTACCTCCATCTCCAAAAGTCTCCTGTGTCAAAGCAGTAAGTTTTGGAGTGACATAGTTGGAATCCATTCAGAAAGTTTAGGAAGTTTCATACATCAACGTTTTGTGTAGCTGGAAATCATGGATTGTACAGGTGTGGGGGTTACAGCGGAGCACAGGGCTGGGAGGGGCATGTTCTCTGAGACGGCACCTGCGGAGACGAAAGCAGAGCGCTGAGGGAGAGGCGGGGTTTCCGGTCCCTGGCGGCGAGGCTGCGGGTCGGTATGGCGGCTTGTCGAGTTGCTAAAACCTCCTTTTGTAAGTGATTCTAACAAAATAAACCTTATTTAAAGCATACCTCTTGGCAACAAGTTTTTACCGTGATAGTGTTGTGTGGGAGACCTATGAGGAGAGCATTAAAAAGAAACTGAAATAGGCAGAAAACAGCAATTCATGGTATGTTGCCCCTGTCTTACTACCTCACTCTTCTGGTCCTGAAAGGAGACCACACTGAGTCAACTGTATCCTGTTATGGAGGGATGCTTTGAACCTTCATGACTCTACATAGTGATTTAGGCAGGAAAGCTGATGACAGCTTGTAGCTTCTCTTTGCCCATTTTTTTTTCTGCTGCTGTAACAGAATTCCTGAGCCTGGGAAGTTTGTAGAACAGAGATTGATTACCTTATGATTTTAGGGGCTCAGAAGTCCAAGAATATTGTTTAATACTCACTAAAAGATTTTGTGCCCAGTCATCTTACTGTGGAAAGTGAATGCATGGGGAGAAAGAGAGGGATGCTGTGGTTTGAACAAATGTCCCCCAACACTTGTGCTACAGGCTTGGGCCCCAGCATGACCCTGTTGAGATCCAGCCTTGTAAGAGGAAGTTAGGTCAAGGGACCTTGAGATTCAAGTCTCTTCCTTCAGGTACACTGTTTGTGTTACCATGTTCTTTCACCATGACGTACCTACCCCTTATCAAAGGCCAAAAGGCAGTGGGGCAAATTGAGCATGAATAGAAAATTCCAAAAGTGTGAACCAAAAGAAAATTTTCATAATCTTCAACACTTGGTCCCCAGCTGGTGTGCTGTTTAGGAGGGTACAGAACTTTTCTGGATAAGAATCCAAGCTGACAAATGTAGGGTCACAGAGGCACATTTGAGGCATACAGCATCACCCTTTCTGGGGCTAAACTGTCAGCATCATGTAAGAAGCTGCTGCCCACACTCCCAACATCTTGTAGCTGCCTACCACCATACCTGTCCTGAGGTCATAATGGTTTATAGCCCCTCACACTGAGCCAAAATAAATTGTTCCTTTAAGTTGTTTTACAGATATTTTGTCACAGCAGTACAGAATGTAACTAATACATCTCCCAACATGACAAATATTGCATTGGGAATTAGCAGGCAATGAAGCCATAACCTATCCCTAAGAGTACTTATTTCAGAGTGTGCCATACAGCTTGGGAGGGTTAACACAGCACACACCCTAGTGGAGGCTCCAGTGCAATACTTCAGTCCTCTGGAATGAAGACATGATGTCACTTAACCATGTTGTTATTGCAGCAGTGTTTTACTACTGATATGAGCGCTATCAGTACCAGCGCTATTTGCTACCAACCCCGCTATCAGAAAAGCACATGATGCTTCAAAGTAAATCCAAATGAATGTCTGCCATGGTCGCCATTACTTCAGTGTCCTTTCCTTCAAACACTTGCTAAATTGCAGAACCTCACTGCTTAACAAATACCAGGGATGGATCATGGGCTTTGCAGAACTGAGGCCGTTGGACAAAGGCTGTTTGTCCCAGGGAGATCCTACATGTGTACATGTTTTAAGGCAGGCATGCTTCATTTTTCTCAACATCTCTGTTACCTTGGCACAGGTTTCAGGGCTGGGAAATGGTGCAGAGCTGAGAAAAATAAACATTTTACATCTCTAATTCCTGTTCACTCTAAAACCATTTATAATCCTACAGCTGGAGGCTAGGGAAATGTTTTCGCAATCCTCCTTAGGAAGAAAATGAAAACAGACAGAAAAGACAAAAACCCTTCCTTACACCCAAACACAACTTCCCAGGGCTTTCCTGGGGCAGGATGTCAGCCTCACAGGATGACATGCTGTTGTCAACTGAGCCCCGGCAGCCCTCAGCCCCTTCTCATTCCCCAGAGCCTCCCCAGAGCCGCAAGCCTTTCTAATCCTGTCTGCAGTCTCCCAGCCCTCCTTCCTCATGAGTGCTTCCCACTCTGAAAGGATTTCCTGGCCTGAAACGTTCCTCTGACCTTTGTTTTTACATATACAACACTTTCTTAAAAGCCTCTGGCCCCTTTCCTTAAAAATATTTAAGACTGTATTTTAAGAAAACTTATATTAAACACAACCACACTTAACCCCCTTGGGACTGTTTGGTGCTTGCTTTTGGTTTCCATGGAACAGGTCTGTACATCTTTGTAGAAATGCTTTTGCTACCTGGCCAGGGTTTGCACGGACATGATGGTAGGAAAACATGGGGATAGGGCCATGAGGAGGAACTGTTAATTCAACAAGCAGAGGCAGGCTTCATCCTGGAGAGAGGGCCTAAGGTGAGGCAGCTCCTTGAGAATCCAGGGTTCTGATGAGGCTGATGGGCTCACATCCCATCTAGTCATTTGGCCCTGTCACACATGTGGATTGTCTGGAGCCTTGTCACCTCATTACACTGATAACTCAGTAGGTGCTCAGTGATAAAGGACCATGCTCAGGCCTTCAAGATCAGGTGCCCTGTTTCAGCCGAAGAACTCACATATCTGTAGTTATGACTGGACCCTGGGGAAACTCAAGGCAGACGATGAGGAGGAATGAGTTTCAGGAACTGCATGTTCTTTGCATGTTTTCTCAAACCATATAAGATGTCTCATATGAGATGTCAGCACAGCCTATCACTGTGAAAAGGCCTTAGTGTTGTGGGCTGAACTGTGATCCTGACATTCATGTATTGGAGCACTGGTGCCCAGTATGTGACTGTGTTCAGAGACAGGCTCTAAAGATAAAGTTAAAAATGAGATAATATATATAAACCTTAATTCAACCCATCCAACAAACTACTAAAAATAATGGGAGGACAGATAAATGGATCAGTGGGTAAAATGAAGGAGAAAATGGCTGCACAAAGTTGATTTTGACCTCTACGTGTACCATGTGTGTATCCTCATTATAAATACATACAATAAAATATTAATAATGACTTTGTTGATAATAACTTTTTTTAAAGCAGTTAGAGCACAGACACACAAAGCACAGACTACATGGAGACATAAAGAGAACATCGGCATTTACAAGTCAAGAAGAGAAGCCTCAGGAGGGAACAATGCTTGTGGTACCTTGAACTTGGACTTCAAGTTTCCAGAACTGACAGATGGGGAATTTCTGTTATTAAATCACTTGTTTTGTGGGTTCTTTGTTTTAAAGCCCAATCAGATCAATATGTCTGTCTTCAGCCCCATGTACAGGCAGCCATTACAAACCCTTGCATCCTTCATAGCATGTAACTTGTTGCTAGCTTGTGATTTACCCTTAAGAAGCATGTATGGGGGCTGGAGAGATGGCTCAGCAGTTAGGAGCACCGACTGCTCTTCCAGAGGACCGGAAATTCCCAGCACCCACATGGCAGCTCACAACTGTCTGTAGTTTCAGTTCCAGGCAAACACCAAGACAAAAAATTAAATAAATAAATAAAAGTGTAAAAAGAAAAAGAAAAAAAAAAAGAAGCATGTATGGTTGACCACAGTGACAATGGGGATACTATCTCAGCACATTAGGTTAAAATCTCAGATGTGGAGCAACCCACCTTGAAGGAGGAGCAGAAGCTAAGAGGTATTCTGTCTCCCTTCATTCCTGATTAGACCCCCTCTGTGTTCTGGCCTGCTGTCTCCTGCTCATGAGGCTTCATATGAGCCAATCTGGCTTTGATCATAATTATAAAATGAGATAATAAAGGTGACATTCTCGGAAAGCTGTTACTAAAATCCAAATAACATAACTTAAGTCAAGAATTTAGTGTAGTTCCTAGCACAGAACACAGATGCAAGATGTGTTGGATACTGTACACATTTTATCAAAAAACAATTTTGATGGTAATCAAAATGGAGCAATCATAGAAATCTGTCTTGGCATACCACAGAGTCAAGTGCACATAGAGAGTTAACCCATTTGAAAGGAGGCTTTGCAATTTATTTGTGAAATTTGCCCAAACAATTTTGTTGGAAAAGACCTGGCTCTGTTTTTGCTTTTTAGCCATACAGATATGGTTTTGTTCTTTGTTTTAAAGTGATAGTTATTTACCAGGAAATACAAAGTAAGTTTTTGAAAACAAGAGGGATTTAAAAGGCCATTTAATGCACCTTGAACCTAGGGTTGCAATGTTTATATATTTCTTGTTTTTCAAAAGAATCTTTAGGGCAGGTAAAATGGTTTAATGGGTAAAGACATTTCCTGCCAAACCCAAGTTCAATCCCTAGAACCTGTATGAAACGAGGGGAGCATCAATTCCCACAGGTTGTTGTACTTTGACCTCCATAAACTCACAATGATAAATCACTAAATGGAATTAATTAAAAACCTTTTAAAATGTGCTGGTTTTTTTTTCATGTTTGCACATAGACATTGTTAAAAAAGCAGTACCACCACTTGATGCTGGCTCCCCATTTCTTGATCTCTGGTGCTGGCAAACCACTCATTCCAACTGATCCTGCTGCAGTGTCTGGATTACTTGAGTTTCATCTAATGGTTTTCTTTTTGAGCATGGGGACAGCACTCTGATGCTTACCAGAATTGCAATGTTGATAGGGTGCAATTGACATTTCACTGCACACAACAGGCTTTTGTCTGTGGCCACACAGACTTGGTTGCAGGTTTCAGGAAGGGGAAGACAGCATCCTCCATCTCCTTTCATTAGGATTCCAACAGTCTGACTGTCACAGAAGAGTTATAGTAAGTAGAGTAACCTTGAGATAGAATATATTTTTGGCTTCTCCTCAGTATTTTACACTGTCTGAATTTCGAGGGTCTATCTAAGGCTTCACAATAGGGGCAAACACTTTACTGTCGGTAGATTACCCTAAGACCTTTTGTTATAGAAGTACAAATTAGAGAATAATGTGATATAGAATCCTGGCTTAGGAATGACTTGTTTTTGAAATTGTGAGCACGATGATTATGTTTTGTTGCTGTGGCCATACAGAACTCTGATGTCACATGAGTTGTGGTCTTTGATACTAAATGTTTTAGGTTTTCCTCTAGAATGGGAAACTCTATGTTTGGTCTGGGTCTATTTTCATCTAGTTTTTCAGAACTCTTGGAGGGATCCCTCATCCTGTAAATTCCTATCCTGTTAGCCATCTCTAAGCAAGACTAGCAGAATACATTGTGCAAGGGTATGAATTATATAGCAGCTGGTGAATTTTACAGCAGCCAGCTGGTTCCCTGACATTGGCAGGTTGCTTTCCCTTCCTCAACGGAGACTTCTGGGGTTTGGGGGAAGTTGAGTCACTTCCTGGTACAAATCACAAACTGTCAAATGCAGTGTGTTTTGTTAAGTGAATTTTCCACATATCTAATGTAACAATGGTTTAGCCAGAACTCTGGGAGCATCTGGAATTCACTGATACTAAACTGTATGGCTTAAAGTAAAATGTTCCAACTCATTTGAGCTACTGAATGATGGATTGGCTGCTTAGGGTTTGACTCTGCTCCTCCAGGTCAACTCCCTGGCTGGACTTGTGTGGCTTAAGAGCAAGCAAAGGGCCATTGGGAAAAGAAGCTGATAGCAAAGGACCCTATCAGGGTTGCATTTTTACATTCACCAGCTCTAGCCACTGAGCCTTGTCACCAATAGAATTCTCTTAATTAAGTCTAGGCCAGCTTTTGTCAAATTGATGATGTGATCTCTTCCCTACAGAAAGCTTTCAGTGTTTCAGAGGTTGATAACAATCCTACTAATAAGGTGTAATGTGAGAGGTAAGATGCTGGGCTTTGTCAATTCTGAATTTATACATCTGTTCCACAATGCTAGTATAATAATCCCTGATAACAATACAGAAATTTACAGAAACTGTGAACATTATAGAAAGCTTGCCTTTAAGATGGTAGCAATTTACTTCATATCTTAGATTTTGTGTGTGTGTGTGTGTGTGTGTGTGTGTGTGTGTGTGTGGTGTGCACTTGCATGTGTGTTAATTACTCTTAACATTATTTATTGAGACATAGTTTTTCATTGAACCTGGTGCGCATCAAATTTGGGTAGACTGGTAGGCTATTAAGCTCTAGAAATCCTTTTGTGTCCCCAGTGCTGAGATGACAATTGTGTGCCATCATGCCCTGCCTTTATGTGAATATTGAGGATCTGAACCCAGGTCCAACTGAGTATTTCAAAGCTTCAAGTTTCCAGCATTTATTAATGGCCAATATTGCTGGTTAATCAACATATGAAAGTACATACACAGTGATAACTAGGAAGACATTACAGCAACTTGTGATGTAACTGTGAATTGAAGATGAAGGATTGGCTACTTCATCCCATTCAGAGACCTTACAGAAGGGACATTGCTACTAGGCAGTACATTCCTCTCCTTGGTGTGTGAGTCTGAGTTCTATATGCTCTCTGGCCTTGGCTGGGCAGCTGCTCTGTGCCTAAGGCCTTTTATTCACAGATGAGGAGTGATACTGTCAGCTCATTAAATTCATGGGCTCTTTGAGGACCCAGATGAGAAAGATGACAGCAGTTATCAAGGCCTGAGAAAGATTTTTTAAAATTTTTATAGTTATTTTATTTTTACCTGCCATCTATGATTCCTTAAGCATCCTGTGTGGATCTGAGGGATAGCTATCCACACAGAGAATATAGACAGAGTGGCTTTCTGCCCATGTGGTATATTTGCTGAGAATGACCTGAGTTCCTTTGGCCTCACAGAGAAAGACTTGACTCCAGGTGAAGTGAAAAAGAACATCTCTTACAGCTAGAGTGTAAATGGGAGCTTCTTTCTGATGGCTGGGTATGGTGTCTTGGCACTCTGTCTAGGAGGGAAGGCAGAGTCTAGAGGAAACCAGAGGGGCTGTGCCCTTCTCTGTTAACCTTTGATAGTTTCACAGCATTTGTTTCTGTATCTATGTGTCTGTGTTTTCAGAGTCAACATCAGCATCCAGAGTTGTAATGGAGTCTTCCTCTGTCCCACCAGCCAGATCCCAAATAACGACACAGAGAGACTTCTTATCAATTGTAAAAGCTTGACCTTATCTTAGACTTGTTTCTAACTAGCTCTTATAACTTAAATCAACCCATTTCTATTAATTTATATGCTGCCACATGACTCATGGCTTTTACCTCTCCTCCTGCATGTCCTGCTTCCTCTGCATGAGGTTTGCAACCCCACCATCCTTCCTCTCTGCATCCTTCCTGTTCCCAGAAATCACACTTAAGCTGTTCCTCTTTAGCTATTAGCCATTTAGCTCTTCATTAAACCAGTTACAGTGCTACATCTTTATATAGTGCAAAGGAATATTTTACAACACAGGGTCTTTCCAATAATGAGGGACAGGACAGGACAATGTGGCTACTAGGAAAGGTGAGCTATTGGAAACAGAGCAGGAAAAGGTCCAACATAGGCCCCCTGAGTCAGAACTCTAATTTTTCTGAATTGCTCCTGTTATAAATGACAAGTACAAAATGACATTAAGAGTACTACATGCCCTGGATATATTGATACCCAATCCTTGTTTCCCTCTTCTCTATTTTTTTAATTGAAAATGATTTTTTTACAATATATTCCAGTTATGGTTTCTCCTCTCCCCAACTTTTCCCAAATCCTCTATATCTCCCCTCCCATCCAAATTTACACCCTTCCCTTCTCTCTCGCATTAGATAATCATTAGGCATCCAAAAATTAATAATAAAATAAAATAAGATATACAAAATCAAGCAAAAAACAGATCAGGATAAAGCAAACCAAAGAATTGAAGATGAAGTGCCAAAGAAAATCTACAAGAAACAAATAGACTGTGCAGCGACAAACACATTCATGCACACAGAAATCCCATAAAACTCAAAACTGGAAACCCAGTATATATACAAAAGACCTGTAACATCAAAAAAAGCTCCAACTAAGCATCATGAGACAAAAAAAAAAAAAAAAAAAAACCTCCAAAAATGCTACTGAGTTCATTTTGTGTTGACCATCTGCCTCTGGCCATGGAGCCTGCACTTAAGTGTGGTTTGAATATCCAATGAGACACCCAGTAAAACTCTTTTGGAGAAAACTAATTTTTCCTTTTGAAGCAATTATCAATTGGAGATAGCTTCTGCATTAGGGGTGAATGTTTCTACCCCACTTCCTCTCTAAGTGCTGAGACCCCATCTGGTTTAGACATGTACAGGCTCTGTGAATGCTGTCATAGAATCTATGAGTTCATGTGTGTGTCAGTTCTGCTGTGTTTAAAAGGCCTTGTTTTCCTGGTGCCCTCCATTGCCCCTGGCCCTCAAAATATCTCTGTCTTCTCTTCCACAGGTTTCCCTGAGTCCCAAGGGGGAGGGTACAATCCAACTTTTGCTAACACCAGATCGTCTTAGATGGTAATGAGATCTCCCATATATAGAGCCTTTGAAAGACCTTTCACTTCCTAAATGTTACAAATTATATCCTTTATTTAAAGATGAGGAAATGTAGGTTTAGAGAGACAAAACATTGATAAATGGAATACAATTAAGTAGTTATTGTCAAGGCTTGGACCAAAACCTGGGGTCTGGCCTTGGAGTTTGTCACTGTGTCATTTTGTGCTGAGATGACTTAGTCACTTCCTTTCAACAGCACTTGTGTATACCCGTAATGTGGGTTTCATAATGTACTGGGTTGAGAACATCCCTACTCCCTCAATTCATGGAGCATGGATTGGTCATCTTACAATGTCACCAAACAAGACCACATTCTCAGAGCCACTGATGATGTAAGTAGTTAAATGAAGATGAGGGAATACCAGAACTGGACAGACCTTAATACAACAGAACAGGGATTCTTATAAGGAGGGAAAGAGACAGACACATGGGAAACACACACACACACACACACACACACACACACACACACACACACACACTCACACACTGAATGCTCTAAAGAAGAGACCAGAGAACAGAATGATGCTGCCATAAGCTAAGGGATCACCAAGAGCTGAAAGAATCAAGAAAGAAAGCAATGTAAGGATGGACCTAGGGATATAAAAAAATGTAGTTTTTAATTAATTATTTTTAAGGATTAAACACAATTGGCAATTTCTTAACCAAATTAAACAAAAAAAGGGTAAGACCTACTTCAAAAAAACTAGAAATTGAAAGGCAAACATTATGACAGATATGAATGAAATTCCAGAAAATCATAAGGACATACATTATAAATTTGTTTCAATAAATTGAAGATTCTGAAACAACTGGTCAGTTTTTAGATAGCAAAATTAAACCTAAATTCAATGAATGATTTTAACAAAAGAATACTTTGTAACCTGCTTGAAATACTTATTATATTTATTAAAAATACTCCATACTAAAACTAAAAAACAGCAATAACAGAAACAAACACAAGAAAATATGGACTTACTACAGAATTCTACTATAACTTAAAAAACTAAGACAAATACATATCATATAATTCCATAAAAGTTAAAAAAAATAAACAAAGCCTTTTATGAGAATTTATAATAATAATCTTAGGAAACTGATACACATTTGGAAGCAGCCTTGTCTAAATGCTGGCCTAGTGGGTTATATCAGATGTAAAAACAAACATCAGATCCCTGTATCACATTCTGTTTGGTGCAGCTCAGAGTTGCTGTTGTGAATGGTTGCTAGTTCCTTGCTTCCTTTCCTAACCAGCTATGAAGACATCAGTGAGTCCCTGCTATGAAAGCTTTCCATTACTGTAACACTTGGGTTCATTAGCATGTAAAGGACAGATGTTCATGTTGGCTCAGTTTTGGAGACCATAGCTCTAGGACAGGTGGCCTTACTGGTTTTCACTTGGAAGAGCATTGTGGTACTGGAAAATGGCAGGGAAAAACCAGTAACCTCACACCAGGAAGCAAAAGAGACAGAGAAGAGAGAAACACCCCCCATCTCCCACCTCCCACCCCCGGTAGTGTATCTCTCAAAGACCTAAAGACCTCCCCTGAGGTCCCACCTCTTTCTGAAACCTCTATCTAATGATGCTAAGGTCTCCCTAATAATTCCAAGGTGAGGACCATTGTTAGGGGCTGTTGGGCACTATAACTAGCCTTGCTGATTTCAAGCTTCATTACTATAAGGTTACCTGCTTTCCCTCCATATTCTGATGTTTGGAAATAGTTGACCTTATCTAACTCACTTCAAAGGCACAGGAGAAAGTTACACTCCCCTCCAAGAGGGGCACATGTCTGTCTGTATTATTTTGTGCCCTACTTTAAATTGCCATGTGATCCCAGATTTCCTTAGTTTAGGATATAGAATGGGAATTGTAGGGATCATGTAGGGGGTTGATGAGCAGGCAAAGAAAGTATTTGGATCAAGTATCTGTGTGGTGATTTTGGAAGAGATTTATGTGTTTAGGGCAGAGTTGCTCTAGTATCATTTCTCAGCATTGACCCAGTCTCCTCAGAGCACCACCCCCTCTCTTCTTCTCTCCCTCTCTTTCCTTTCTTTTTTCTTTTGCATGGGGTGTGTGTGTGTGTGTGTGTGTGTGTGTGTGTGTGTGTGTGTGTGTGTGTGTGAGTCCATGTGGTTAATACTGGGTGTCTTCCTCTGTTACACTTTACCTTAGTTTTTGGACATAATCTCTTGTTAAATCTGAAATTATCTATTTAGCTGGACTAGCTGGCCAGTGAGCTTCAGGGATCTCTCCTTCCCCAGTATAAATGTGACTGTAGACACACACTACTATTCTTAACTTTTATATGGATGCTTGGAATCTGAACTTAGATCCCATGACCTACTCTGAGCATCCCATCTTTCCCTCGTCGGCATGCAACTACAGTAACTCTTGCTGTATGATTATTTACAGACTCTTCTCTAGATATTAAAAGGCTAGGTATTAATGCTACCAGAGAGTATGCAAAACAAGCCTGCTTCGGAGACAAACTGTAACTCCAGAAAATTGCCTGTGGAAGCTTGCATTTCCATAACAACTTTAGCATTTGGTGACTCACAGATTGGCTCAAAGGGTGGTGTTTTGTTCTTTCATTATGAGTTATAAAAGCCACCTTTTATAAGTCTCAAAGCTGAATAAGTTGCCCAACTCTTCCAGACTTAGTGTCAAAAGCATAGTGTGGGGTCAGGGTGTTCACTTTAGACCAGGAAGCAAGAGCCAATGTGGACCTTTTATGACAGCTAGTGTTCAGGATCTCTGGAGCCAGAGGTTACAATTATCAGGAATAGTTTATGTAAACTTATAACAAAATAAATCATGTTAAAACACAGGCAATGAGTGTACCAAATGCTACCATAGTGTCCCTTCATATCAAAAGGTGTTCTATACCATTTTTATACCTGTGCCCTTATATTGCACCATGTCTATGTTGATGGTTCCTTCCAGGTGCTTCTTTCCCACTATATATTCTGTGACATCCTGTTAAAACACTGGAGTTAGCCTCAATGGAGCAAATGTGACATATTAGTATTTTTCCTCATTTATTGGCACCAACACTGGCTCTGCCCAGTGGCTGGGCCAGGATCTTGGTGTGTCTGGAACATTTCCCTGGGGATAATGATATGATCAGACAGGCTCACTCTGCAGAGTAAGGCTGTAGAACCCTGAGCAACCAATCCATTTATGCATACTGGAGATTTCTGCTAACCTGTGTCTGGTTGGTGCTTGAATACCTACAAGGCAGGAGGCTCAATTCTTTTCAGAAGCCACTTGAATAATCCTACTCAGACAATGCTGGAAGTTTTTAAAACTTTGAACTATTTAATTGATGCTAAATGTAGTGGTTTAAATAGCTATGAACCCCATAGACTCATGTGTTTGAATGCTTGGCCCATAGGGAGTGGCATTATTAGGAGGTGTGGCCTTGTTGGAGTAGGTGTGGCCTCATTGGAGGAAGTGTGTCACTGTGGAGGTAGGCTTTGAGGTCTTCTATGCTGAAGCTACACCCAGTGTGACACACAGTTGCTTCTGCTGCCTGAGGACTAAGATGTAGAACTCTCAGCTCCTTCTCCAGCAATATGTCTGCTATGTTTCCTGCTATGAAGATAATAAACTGAACCTCTAAAACTGTAAACCATCCCCAATTAAATTTTTTTTAAAGAGTTGCAGTGGTCATAGTGTCCCTTCATATCAGTAGAAACCCTAACTAAGGCACACACAGATACACACACAGGTATACAGTGTGATGACTGATATACATACACACATACATACTAATTGTCACAATCAAGTTAATCAACACTCCAGCACTACCTTTGGTTACCATTTTATATTAAGTGGGTAAGTGATGAGGGACTAAAATCTACTTTGGTTACATTTCAAGCAAACTATACAAGCATCATTCATTATAGTCAACACATGGTGCATTAGATCCTTAGAACTTCATTTTTTTGCACTGTTAGTTTTTTATGACAGGTCTAATATCTTGTGACACTCACACATATCTTAGATGGGTTAAAATATTAAAATAACACACATGATCTAAGATAATTTAGCATTTTTCTAAGGCATTTCCTGATTCTCCAAGACTAGACAGGTAGTAAAGGAGAAGCTAAGCCTGTGGGAATATTAGAGATGTTTCACTTGATGTATGCTGTACTGAGTAAGACCTGGCCCCTTCAGGACTTCACAGATGACTCTCTTGGACTTTTATTGAGTTTAACCTCACTGGGACTGTTTGTCTCCATATTCAGGTTGACCTCATTCACTCTAAGGATCTTGCCTGGAGGTCACCTCCTTTGCACTAGGTCCAGCCCTGCCAACTCTAATCCTTTGCAAGAGCAATGGATACTCTTAACTCCTGATCTGTCTCTCCAGTTTTTGCCAATTTTTTTCTTGTAAAATAATCATTTATGTGTCTAGAAAGATGGTTCAGAGATTGAGAGTACTGGCTACTTCAAGAGGATCTGAGTTTGACTCCCATGGACCACATGGTGGCTCACTACTGTCTATAACCCCAGTTCCAGGTGATCCAATGTCCCTCTTCTTGCCTCTGGGGGCACTGCATGCACATGGTACATAAGCATATATGTAGTCAAATACTCACATATGTAAAATACTAAAATAATATTTTAATTTTGAAAAATATATTTATTTTATGTGTATGTATACATGCCTGTGTGTATGCATATGCACCATGTAGATTCAGGAGCCCCTGGAAATCAGAAGAGGACATTGGGACTTCCATCTGTTGCTGGAGTTGTTATAGTCTGAGGATAGAGCATCTTCTTGGCAGCTTCCACAGCGGCTCTAGCTCTGCAGGTTATTGGACAGGCCATGAAGCCTGTTTTTCCTTTAGGTGAGTCATTTAACTTTTTAAAAATGTGATATTCTCATATGTAGCGAGTTGATGCTTCATTGAGGTGTTTGAAATTTTAATAAGAAGGTGAAATTAATTAGAGGAGCACAGAGGTCTGACCATCAGTGAATAATAGAAGTGAGCAGATAGAATACAGCCAGTTCTTCAGGCTAGATGTCTGGCACAGCCGTAGTCAGGGGTTCTAGACTAAGATGGAAATTCAGTAAAAACTACTATCAAGTTCTGGTGACAGATGTGTAGGCATAGGCATTTGCTCAGAACCCATTTTATGATCAAATTGCTATTCACACAGTTTATCGTACACTATTAACTGAAAGACAAGCTCAGGTCAGGAGCCTACAAGTCCTTCATTTGATTTCAAAGTCCTTTCTTTGGGCAGAAATCAACAAGGGGCAGAGTGTGTCTTAGTAGGTGGAGAAAATGTGCTCTCTGCAGGTAGGGAGATATGAGGGGATATGACTCTTCTGGATGACAAGCTGGTAACATCCATCATGAAGTGCTATGCAAATGGATGTTCATTTTGATCCTACAGGCTTTTAAAGAACCAATCATGAGATATACAAATGATCTAGGATAGTGTATAGTGATGTCACTAAGACTGCTTATAATACTAAAAATTAAAAGTGACGTGTGTCCAAAGCTGAGTCTGAATCCCCCTCATGTTTCCTGCTTCTGACAAATAGGGAGAAGCCACAAAGCTGGATTATGTGCTCAGTAGACAGAACACCAGTTGAAATCCCTAATGGAGTGGGAGGAAGGTGCTAGCTTCAGCCTCCACACTCCTTTGTTAGGATCTTCAAGGATCAGGCAGCACAGCAAGTGCATGGAAACGTTCTCAGGGACACAGGTGAGCAAGGAAGATGTGACCCAGGAGGAGGAAATGACACTCTCATAGAGACTAAGAAGATTGTGGCTGCACACATATGCACAAGCATACAGAGAAAGCAGACTTTCAGAGAGCTAGGAATGTTGGAATATTCAGTAATGACATTTAGATGCAGTGATGATATTTGGATATGCCTTGGGAGGAAAACAAAGTAGGTCTCCTTTAATGTCATTAATGCTTCTAGAAGTTAGATTTGAGAAAGAAATAGACATAAAAAATTAAAACTATAGTTGGCATGCATGGAACATTGATATGCATAAGACAAACCCCACAAAAGTTATTAAAAAAAGATCAAAGTATTGTTCCTTCACTCTCTACAACAGAGTCTTGTGATACAGCTCACATTGGCCTTGAATTTTTAATCCCATGCTTCTTCTTCCCTAATGCTGGGATCACAGATGTGCACCACCATGTCTGGCTTGAAAGTTTTGATTACATAAAAGTAATTTCGAAATTTCCATCTGATGAAACAAACAGGCAGTTCCCCAAAGAAGAAAAGCAAAAAGCCAAGGAGTAAGTACTTTATATGTGTTTATCATTCCTAGTCATCAGGGAAATGCAAATTTAACTACTTTGGGTAGCACTTAATCCTAGCCAGAATGGCTACCACCCAGAAATCTGATAGTAAATGCTGCTGGGGATGTGGAGAAGGAACACTTACTCACTGCTGGTGTGAATAGAAACAAGTCCAGCCATTGTAAAAATCAGTCTGAACGATTCTCAAGATATTAAAAACTGAACTATCATATGGGCCAGCTGTACTACTGGTCATATATATATATACATATATATATATATATATATGTGTACACACACTCAAAGGTTCATAGAGCACATCTATGCTTATTTCTGTCTTCTTTGTGAAATCAAGGAATTGAACCTGCCTAGGTGTCTGTCAACCAATAACTAGATAATAAAAATGTGGTACACATACACAATGGAAAATTTTCAGCTATAACAATAATTGAAATTATAAGAATTTCAGGAGAGTGGATGGGTCTGGAGAGTAAAACATGAACTGAGCGACCAAAGGCAAAGAAACAAATGTCGTGTCGCCTCTGACATTTGACTCCTAGCAACGTGAGTGTTAATAACTGGCTGTGAAGGGGACAAAGCCAAAGAAAGGAGGAAAAGAGAGGGTGAAAAGAGAAGAAGAGGAGAGGACAAAGGACACATCAGATCTGAAAAAAGACGGGGAGGGCACAGGTGAGGGCTCAGAGTGAGGGGTATTGGGGGGTGAGGGGTATGCAGGGTGGGGAGGGAAGAGCAGTTACTAAAATATACTTTATTCAAAATGTCATAATATTTAATATGGTGTTTACTGATAAGAAAAGACAAAAAACTTCCTGTGGTAAAAGGCGTCCTGACATCTTAAGGGACATGTAAAAATCTGCAGAGTATATATCATTTATGTCTATCTTTAAAATGAAATTATATGAAGGAATGCTAATTAGTTAAAAAAAATATTAACAACAGTGAGGAAGAGATGTAACCAGGTTGTTCATGGTGGAAGGAGTTTCCCAGCCAAAGTAAACATTGCTAGAGTTCAGGGAAATCCACACCAGAGCAACCATTATGCAAGACATTGGGCCTGTTAGTTGTCAAGCATTAAGGTGTGTGGTGATGTCAGATCTGAGCAGGTGTGGAAACAGCTGTTTCAGATGGGGAGAGCAGGTGGGCACAGGTATTTTGAGAGCACTGTGGCAGATTTAGTGGAAGAAAGACCACATGCTTTGATTCCGCAATCCTGTTCTCTGTGTCCACTCTAAAGACGCAGGTGACTGGAAGGGGGTGTGTGAAGATGTTCACTTATGTGTTGTTTAATGGAACACAAGTCACAGGTAGCCAGGGATGCAGGTGTGTGGGGCTGATGGGCTTGCTTCATTTTCACCTGTTTGGATTCTTTCAGGTACTGAAAATCAAGCACTAAGATTAGGCTGCAGAAGGCTAGGGATGTAGCTCAGCAGCCGGGCACTTGCTTAGCATATGCAAGCATACATACACACACACACACACACACACACACACACACACACTCACACAGGCTTATTTTTGATCTGTGTGCAGCTCAAAAGCTTATTTTAGAGCCTGTGATTTCAGGACCAGGAAAGCAGAGACAGAAGGAGCTACATTTGAGGTTATCCTGGATTACATAGCCAGATCCTGCCTCTAAAGGGAGGAGGAAGAGGAAAAGGGGGAGGGAGGAGGAGGGGAGGGGTGGGGGAGGAGAAAGGAAGAGGGAGGAGGAAGAGAAGAAGAAGAGAACATTACATATGAGCTCACATTTAGTTGAAAGTAGTTACATATGTATGTTACATGGAGTAAAGAAAACTCTGAAAAGAAAGTTGTTTTTTTTTTTTTTGAGACAGTGTCCTTGCTATGTAGCTCAAGATGGCTTGAACTTCCTTTGTCATTTTGAGTGATCTTAAACTCACTGAGATCCTCCTGCCTCAGTGTCCTGTGTATTGGGTTCAGGTGTGTGAAGGTGTGCCTAACCTTTAGTGCATTTTAAACTGGAGATAAAGGGATGCTGGCAGGTGCAACGTGGTAATCTGAACATGAAGCCAGCACATACAAATGCCCAGAGAAAATAGAAAGACATTCATTTGGCAGGTACCCTCTTTGAATCTTTTCTAGCCATCATTTTCCCAGCTAACACAGGTTTGTCTGATTTGGCTCTAAATTCTGGTACCACTACTCTTTCCAGAAGACATATGTAGGCTGTGGGACAGTCTGAAAGCCAAGAAGGGGGCAGGCCAGGACAGTGCTGGTCTCACTGATGGGGACCTCAGCTGAGTGACAGACCATTCAGGTGCTTGCTCACGATAGAGAAGACCTGGATGGAAGGAACTGGGGCTACCGAGGAGAAATGTGGGAGGAGAAGCATGTGCTCTAAGCCTAGGAGATGATAAGCACTGAGATCTCTGCATTGCCTACCCAGCCCCAGTGCAAACAGGACTTTAACCAAGGAGGGGCTTGCCGAAGCTTAAAGACAGAACACTTCCAGTAAGTCAAATGCATTTTCAGTTCTCCACAGAGTTGCAATGCCCACCTTAACATGTATTGCTATGTATTGCTTTAAAAGATAATTTCTTTACTTAAGCTTCTCACAATAATGTATGCTGCCTTAGCATTTTTTTGCATACATCTCTGTGCTTTTAGACATTTTCATCACTAATGCCACTATGGTGAAAAAGAAATCATACAAACCCCTTAGTGGTTGGTGAGATGAGTGATGTTGTCCTTCTTCCTTTTTTCTTAAAAGTTTATTTTATTTTTATAACTATGTGTATATGTATGGGCATGTGCACATGTGAACACCCTCAGAGAGAGTGTTGGATTCTCTTAGAGATACAGTGACAGGCAGTTGTGAACTTCCTGATATATCTTCTGGGAGCCTAACAGGGCTCCTCTGCAAAAACTATATGGGCTCTTCATTTCTGCAGCCTAGATGGGCCTTCCTGAGTGATATGAGCTGCTCAGTGGGAGCAATAAAGCATGGCAGCTGAGGACAGCCCTTCAGTGCTGGCTAACCATGGGGTAGTCAGACTGCTGGTTCAGTCTTCTTCCTCCATCAGCCCGGTATGCTTCCTCACTGCCTGCCACCCGACATTCCATCTGCCCTCTGGGAAATGCCTGGGGACCAGCTTTTGTCATCCACCTTCTTCGCCCGCCTCCCAGTGTTCCATCCTACTGAATGGAATGACTTGCTGTGAGTATATGTGTGCTGTATGTGAATGAGATGTTCTGCCTGCACTCTCATAGCCATATTTAAAAGATGCCTGCAGAACCCAAAGAGTATGCCAAGAGCAAGATCAAAGCTCTCTTCTACTGGTATATTGACTACAGTATTTGAAATACAGAAAAGTATGTAAAACTATTTAATAAGTGAATTTTTGTGGTTTAAAACTTTTAAAACCTTTCTAAATTTTTGTGTTTAAATTGACATATAATGTTACAATTCAGAGTATGTATAGAGTGAATGTGTAATGTTCAAATTGGGGAAACTGGTATTTCATGGTGGAGAATATGAATATACATATACATGTTTATAAGACATATATCTTACCGCTTTACCCCTTTTACATGTTGTGATGGTTTGAATGAGCATAGCTGCCATAAACTCATATGTTTGCTTAGTCCTCAGTTGGTAAACTTTTTGGAAGGGATTAGGAGGTGTGGCCTTGGAGTGGGTGTGGCCTTGTTGGTGGAAGTATATCACTGAGGGTGGCTTCTGGAGTTTAAAACGCCCAGGCTCTCTGCCTGCAACTCATAGATGGGGTGTGAGCCCGCAGGGACTGCTCTAGTGTTGCTACACCTGCCTGCTGCCATGCTTCACACCATGATGGCCATGGGCCAGGTTTGTGAAACTGTAAGCAAGCTCCCAATTACATGCTTTCTGTTATAAATTGCCTTGGTTATGATGCCTCACCATAGCAATAGAACAGTAACTAGATCACTTGTCATTCAGTGGCCTTACATATGGACACATTGCTGTGTAACCATCACAGGCCTTTGTCTTTACAGTGTTTTCTTCTTCCCAAATTGAAACTTACAGCCACTAAACAGTGCCTTTCATCCCTTTCTTCAAGCAAGATTCATGTTTTAAAATGTACCTTTGTTGATAATCTACCGATACCATGTAGAACACTCCACTTCATGGGTTTAGTATTAATCTCTACTGATGGTGGGTATTTAGGACATCCCAGATTTTGTTCATCCTGACTGGTTTATCATTTATGCATGAATTTCAGATTATGCCAAACACAGGTTTCTGGGTCTTAGAGTAGGTTCAATTTTCTGCTCTACCATATATTACATTTAAAGGCATGCTTTCAGTTTGTATGTCTACTAGGTGTGTAAAAATTCCCCACTGAATCTCTAACATCTGCTAGTGTGGTGTTCATTAGAACTTTTCTATCTTCTGAATATTAAAATTTCATAAAAAATAGTTAATAGAACAATGATAAAGAGTTCTCAATGGCTAGCGTATCTGTTTCCACTTTCCATTGTTTTAAGGGTGTGACTTTTGTTTTCTGGAAAAGGTTATGATTATATTTTCACATAGCTTGCCATTATCATGCAGTATTTAGTGCAAACTTTCTCAAATTTTTTGAAAAGTGGAGTGTACAAAACTTAAATGAAATAAATAAAATATTCCATAAATAGAGGAAAAATTATATGGTGATATAGTGTACATTTAATAAAATTTGTCTGGAATATCCACTGGAGGACAGAATCACCCACAGCCAAGCCATGAAGGTCCAAGACTCACATCTTTAATCACTCAGGTGAGTTCAAGGCCTAATAGCCAGGCAGTGGTAGCTCACACCTTTAATTCTAGCTCTACCACAGTTGAACCAGAAAGTTAAATAGCTGGGTGGGTGAAAAAAATATAAGGCAGGAGAAGGCAAAAATTCAGCCAATCTGTCTGAGTAACCAGTGAAGCTGAGGACCTATGAAGATAGGACATACCCTGTTTGGCCTGAGAAATTGGCTGGGTGAGAATTGGCTGTGGTCTGTTTCTTCTCTCTGAAATTCCAGCTTTTCCCCAATATGTAGTTCCAAGTTTTTATTATAATACTCAATACAATTTGTGCTATATATGGCACCCAAAGTGGTATATATAGTATATCACCACTAATTAGGCACTTGTTAGGACCCACAACCAACAGGCTCAGGATATGAATCAAGTTGTCAGCATGTAGATGTATTAGTAACATCAAATTTGATCTGTAAACAATGGATTTGCTCCTAGTTTCTAAGTATTTGGTTGAACTTTATTTTGAATATTTTGGGAGGTCTTTTGGGTGCCAGTGACATTTGAATAATAGATTGACTAAAGTAGACTGTCTTCTCTAGTGAGTATGGATCTTATCTAATCTGTTGAAAGCCTGGCTAGTGCAAGAAGGTTGCCCCCTCTCCCCCCAAGAAAGCAAATTTTCTATGTTTGATGGTCTTAAATGTAGGGCATTAGCTTTTTCCTGTCTTTAGATTCAAAGTGAAACAGGGTCTTCCATATCTTAAGCCCAATAGTGCACACACTGGGCTTCCAGCTTGTCCCCTGTCCTGTAGAACGGGGGACTTGTCAGATTGTATAATTGCATGAACACATTCCTTATAAGTGCCTATAAGTAGATCCACTTTGTTCTTTTTCTTCTGGAAAGGCCTAGCACGTACAAAGCCACTTGAAGCTTGTAACATAGGCACACAAACAGACTAATATTGATCTATAAATCGCACTATTAATGTTGATTTCCAGAAAACATTATCCTGCAGTTTGATTCCGTTTCTATTGTTCACTGAATTCCCATTCCATCTACCATCACATTATAAGATTTTTTTTGAAACAAACATCTCATTTTGTACACTAGGCTCATCTAGAACCTGAAATTCTCTTCCTTCAGCCTATAGCTGGGATTGCAGGCATATTCCCCAATGCCTCATTATCTTAATACATTAACATGCTAGACAGTCCCAATGTTTATGGAGAAATATTTTAACTCCTGTGATTAAGGAGTAAGATTGAGAGTTTTAAAAGAATCTGTCTCAATATAAATGTTTTTTCTTTTGCAGAATCAGTCAATATTATACAAACACCTACTGTGAGTCTCAAAAGTGTGACTCACAAGTGACCATAAGCCTTCCTGACTCTGCAACTCCTTGAGAGAACTTAGACACAAATGAAATTATTTTGTTTGCATCTTTAAAGATTGACCAAATAGCTCCACACAGAGTTCATTTCTGGTTATAATCTGCATCCTAGATCTCACAAACCACAGCTTATTACATGGGGCTTTTTTACCATGTCTGGCTAGGAAACTCACAGGAAGACAGAAACAAGTCGTTGTTTTGAACGAGAGACTCCAACCTGCATTCTCTCTGCACTGACCCCGTGGCTACATGCTGTGAATTTTTCTTTCTCTATTTGAAGGAAAGCCAAGGGAGAGTTTATGTAACCTGGCACCAGGACCATTCCTGGCAAAATACAGCCCTCCTTCTTCCTCCATTTTTATCTTCAGCAATGATGTCATATTAGGGAAACAATGAGACTGGCTGTAGGTGATGAATCAAGAGAAATCATGTTGCTTCCTGGACCAGTGTTAACACCTTCCCACCCCAAGGCATCCTGGGAATAGAACAGCCTCCTCTTTGCCTCCAGGACTAGGAAAGTTCTGGACACCTTTTTGTTGTTTTGTTTTGTTCTGAGGCAAACATTGGCAATGACACAAAGCTGGTGCTCTCGGTGTGGTATGTCTTGGTTTCTGTGCCTTGTGGTTGTCATGGCCAGAGGCAATTTTTCGAGGGACTATGTCTGCTGTGAGTCTATCAGGGGTTCTGCTCTGTTCCTTGAAGACCATTCACTGTACTCTGCTGGGTTTATCACACATCAATTGGCTTGATATTTTCACTTCAATTTTCATGTCATGTGGTCCAGGCTGGTGTAAAATTTTTAATTTTCCTTCCTTCCAAGTGTTAGGATTATACACATTTATCACCACAACTAGAAGAAGTATTTTAAACCAACTATGTAAATTTAGTAGATTACACACTTTGGCTAAGTATTCCCTTAACTATTAGATATAAAGTATGGAATGGTTTGTTTTACTAACACCATAATATTCTGTCTTATAATTATATATAATTATCCCATTCTGTCAATTAAATTTATGCATCTAGTTATGAAAGATTTAAAAGTATGTGAGTTAAATATTTATTTATATGAAGAACTTGATAGGAATGATTGATGGAATTGAAATATGGACTGTGGGCCAGACAATATATTGTATAAATTCAGAGTTTTCTGATTTTGAGAACAATGCTATAGGCAGGTATATAACTGATTGTCTTCTTCTTAGGAATTACACATTGAGATAAATGAAAGAACATTCCTCTAACTAGCATCAAATAGTTTAGGGGTGTGTGTGTGTGTGTGTGTGTGTGTGTGTGTGTGTATGTGTGTGTGTTGGGAGTTGGGGGCTAAAGCACATGGAACATCATGTAATTAATTTGTGAATATGAGTAAACGATGGAACAGAATTCTTTTACTCTTCTTGTGATGTTTTAAAGCTCGACACTGTGCTGGGCATTGGTGGCTCACGCCTTTAATCCCAGCACTTAAACAGAGGCAGACAGATCTCTGAGTTTGGTCTACAGAGCGAGTTACAGGACATCCCAGGGGCACACAGAAGAACCATGTCTTGGAAAGCAACAACAATAACAAAAGCAGGAAGAAGTTTGAAACTATATCAAAGTAAAAAGTTATCCCCACGTGGTGTGTGTAGAGAAAACAACTGTTTGGTGTGTACCTGGCAAGCAAGTGGAAATCAACTATGACCTTTTAATTTACTATACATGCAATAAATACTCATTATCGTTATTTGCTTTATTTTATTTTTATTTTTTTAATTTAAAGGCAGACAGGGCAGTGCATCTCTCTAGACCATTGGGGGCTAAGGACAAAAGAGTCCATGAAAAAGCCCTCTGCTCAAGCCACAGATACTATTCCTCTTCTTGCCACATGATGGTGCTGTTGGTGATGGAGCGTAGATTCTGCGTCAGAATGGCCCTGTCCTCTGCAAAGGCTGCCTTGGAGACTCAGGACAGCTGACAGGTGGGCAGTGCTGTGCAGGGAAGAGAAAAGGGCTGAAGTCTTTGGAGGGAATGTGTCAATGGCTAATGTGGTTGGGATAGTTTTAGCCTTGGTGCAGAGGGCTTGGTTACAAGGGGAGGAACAGAGGTCCAAATTGCATATGAAGTAGCAACTGTGGAAAGAACCAGTACCCTATATGTGCAGTGGATAAATAATTTGGCAGTAGTTGGGTTTTTCTGTGGATACTGTGAAATGCCATGTTCCACCTCCCCCAGTGTCTTAACCTTTGAGATATGACTTGGACTCTCAGCCTGTCTTTTCTCTCCTTGAACCTGAGCTGACTACCTATCCCAGCCCACTGAAGGTGAGGCAGCAATAGCACAGCTTAAGTGTCCACACTGAGACCAGGAGAGTGTCTTTCCCAGAAGCTTCTCTGCAGGCAAAATTTAGTCTACCCATGATTAAAAGAACAAAAAATAAAGTATCAAGAGAAAATAACATGGAGGGTGTTTAAAACTATTCTTGTAGACTTACTTATGAACACCCATTCCAAGAGCAATAACAAATATTACTTTCTATTGCCTGTGAATATATCTCCTTGTTGGTAAAGAGATTGTGGCTAGGATTCTGAGAGTACCCTGCATTCCACAGGCAGATTCTAGGGTATCATAAGAGGATCACAAGACATGTCGACGACATCAGAGTCTCAAGAAGCCAGAAGAGGAAAAGAAAGGCTTTCCTTCTGAGCCTTCAAAAGGACCCAGCCTAGATTTTAGCCCCAGATGGCCCACTTCACACTTCTGATGTACAGAACAGTAAGCAAAGAAGTTTGTGGTACCTTAAGTCAGTGCCTCTGTGATAATTTGATAAAATAGCCATGAGACAGATATTTATTCTCTAAGCTTCTAGGGAGTTTATTATGCAGCAGAAGGTAACTGATATGCATGCACTTTGTATTCTTGTGGAAACTTTAGGAGAAAAAAGGAGGAAAGGGAAGGAAGATAGGTAGAGAGAGAGAGAGAGAGAGAGAGAGAGAGAAATACTTGAAAGGCGTGTCCTAAGAGGAACCAAAAATAACACTTTGTCAAATATTTTGATGAAAACTGTATAACATAACATGTTGTTTTACAATGTGTATTTGAACAACTATCTTGGCGACATTAATTTTCTTGTGAGCTCATTAATAAAGCTTCTGTGCTATGTGCTGAAAATGAAGAAATGAAGCATTCCCCGTTCATGCTAGGGTTTAGATGCACGCCCTAAGGTCACCTGTGAGCTATGGTGCTGCTGGGAGGGAGGTGGGGTCTGGTGGCAGGTGTTGGGTCTCTGAGGCGTGCCTTCGAGGTGGGATATTGGGGACCCTGCTTCCCCTACTTCTTGATTGCCATGAGGAGAGATGTTGCACTTCACTGTACATTTCTCCCACCGTGTTCAGCTGCACTACCAGCCCGGAGTGACAGGACTGGCCAACGGTGGACTGAAAATTTTGAAAGTGTGAGCCAAATAAATCTTTCTTTCTTTCTTTTAAAGCGTCTCTGGGGTCTTTCTTGTAAGAAAGCTAATATAATGTCCTCAGGGAAACTTCCCACAGTGTGTCCCCCATCTTTACCCCCACAGTCCCCTCTACACTCCCCCTCCCCATCCTTTAAGGAGATGCTCTGACACATGTGAAGGCAGGGGCATTCACAAAGATGCAGCCACCATACTTCCTACCAGGCCGAGTTTACCTCTTCATATCTTGCCTTCCTTCCCATCAGCCCCTTTGCCCCTAAAATTGTTGCATTTTTCTTCCCCCTCTTTTTGTTATTGTTGAGCAAACATTCCTTTCCTGTGTTTTCCAAGGCATGTCTTTCTTCTAATGTGAACCTTCAACTCCCCTTTTTGCTTTTGAGACAGACTCAGGCTGACCTCAAAAACTCCCTTTGTAACCCAGGTTGCCACAAACTCTACTTGATCCCCTATCTCACTTCTAAAGTGCTGAGGTTACATGTATCCGTTGTTGATACACCTAGCTGGGTTAAATCTTTCTGAGGCAGCAATTCAAGCTGCCAAGTTTATAATGTTTGGGAGATCTAGATCTGAGGGCCACGCTGTCTGGAGAGGGCTGAGCAGCTCCAGGGAATATGGCATGTTGGCCAAGCTATCTAAACCACAACTCTCAAGTTTATTGTCCCATTTATCCTACAAAGTCTAGTGTTGACATGTGGCCACTGGTGGTTGGGGTGGGTCTGACTGCTACAGCACTTGGTTAGGATGTGGGAAATGCCAAATTCTGGGTTTTAGCCTCCACACCACCCACACAAAGCAAAGAGCTGCATTTTAATACTTATTCTAAAACAAATACCTCCATGTCACACCAAAACACCCTGTAAGAATTTTAAGCAGATGAGAGAAGCCTATGTACAAGTTTCTTCAGTGAACAGATGCAAGAGCTTCTATAGATAACAGGCTTGTGTTGTTTGGGTGATGAAGCGGTACAAAGCTGGAAGACGTAATGGGTCATCTTCATGGAGAGGGAATGTCCTTGAAAAGCGGCTATTTGATCACTCAGGGTTACACCCATTGTGAAAAGACGGCCACAGTGAGCTGTTGTGTGTTTAGCTTTCTGGAAACACTGCTGAGCTGCATGTTGGTGACTAGCCCTTGTCTGCAGGGGGCAGTTCAGCTGTCATTGTTTTCATTTTATCAAATGAAACCACCCATCTGAGAAAGTAATGTTTGAGTCCATGCGAGGCAGTGAGGCATTGGTGGAGCAATGTGGGGATCCTTCTATGTGAGCAGTAAGACCTGGAGGTCTTAGGCCAGCCACTTTATGCTGAGGAACTCCTGAGCTCTCTCAGGATAGCTCATGGTTTTCTATGATTGAGGCACTTGGTCAGGTAGGGCTCATCCTCTCATTGACTCTTGGGATGAGTTAGCATCTTATTCAGGCAGAGTGAATGTGGAGAAGGCCCTGGAGGTTTGTCCTTGTTTTGCTGTGCTGTCTTGCCCTTGACTGGGGTTATGCTGAGGTTTATAGGCCCATGGAACACTCACAGGAACAACCTTTGTCCCGAATCACCACCCATAGCATTGTCTTACAGAGACTGACCCTGATGCTATCCATAGGAGTCAGGCCAGCTATCTTGGTTCATGCAGGGCACTGAAACATGATGACAATGAGATTTTAGGCTTAGTTGCAGAGGAGACAAATCATACTCAGAGCACAGCAGGGCACTAATTCAAAGAGGAGGCCTCCATCCTCGTGACCCAATTGTCTTTCGGTGGTCATTCCACCTCCTAAACCATTTTGAGTGTTTCATATATTCTGCATTGGCAGTACAAGTCATAGCTTAAATAAAGACACAGACCACTTGTGGCCAGCATTGTCACTTGACAAGGAACATGGTTCTAGGCTGCCATGTAACCTGCTATGAGTTCTTATGAATCACTAAGTACCATGTCAAGTATCTTGGGTATCTTTGGTCCTTCTGTATTTGTAAGGTAGGTAAAATATTACTAATCTACACATAACAGAAATAAGCTTTAAAGGGCAAAGACCTCAGGCTGGATCATGGCAGAAGCAGAAAATCAAATGTGCTGACTCTAATTGCCATGATCTTTGCACTGGACTCATGTCACCACCTCTCTCCTGCCTTGCATACTTCACGCTGACCATGGAATAGGACATCCTGCCAACACAGAACAATTCGCTCTAATAAAACAAAATTTCAACCTAAACATGCACAAGTTGTTTGTCAGGTGTCTCATCCCCTGCTGCTCGAGGCAGGGAAGGGGATGTGGGGCTTGCAAGGCAAACTTGTGGAGGCTCTGAGTCAACGATGATTTTCAGTCATCAAGCCCAGGAGCAGGTCTCTGGTGTAAATGCACCCACGCCTTGTCTTCCTGGTACAAGTTGCCAAAGTCGCACAGTGAATTTCTTACCCCATCGTGGATGCCAGATTCCTATGGGGGACACATAGAGCTTAAGTTTACATTTGTTGGGCCAACTAGGGCTTCCTGTTTTTGACTTCTGGGAGATTTAAAAAGCATAAACAAATGGGGGTTGTTATTAACCAGGAGTAAATATTCCCTTAGAATATTTTTTCATGAATAAGCTTCCTTCAAAATACACACACTTCATAGGAAAGGGGCTCCAGGAAGCACACCCTGGACTATTGCTGAGTGGAAAAATAGCTCGCTCCTATTTTCACCCTCTTCCTCGCTCCCTTCCTCCCTTCCTCCCCTCTTCCTTCGCCCATGTCTTCTTATTCTCAGTATTTAATTACATCAGAAATTCTGCTTCTGAAGCCAGCTTTGCTAACATGTCCATTGTTGAAAAGCTTTCTCTCCATCCTCATTCTCTTGAGAATTTATGCTTACTGTAGGTCAAATTTGCTGTCAGTCCTAGGATCCAGACTGCTAAAGTTGTGGACAGGAAACAAAAAAAAGCAACTGGATTTGGAAGCTGAGGCATGGACTCCTGCCACCCTGGGAAAGGAAGTTTCTGTTGGAGGTACTGTCCAGCTCCCAGCTTCTGCCACCAGTCCTAGTTTCTGCTGCACACAGCTGATATCAACAAGCCCTGAGAATTACTAGGAAACTGCCTCAGGTCAGTCCTTGCCCAAAAGAAGAAGCGGCTGTGAAGCCATTGAAACAAAAAGATCAGGAGAAGAATTGGAGAAGTTGGATGGCCAGGTTTGAGGACTTTGTGGGTGTAGCCATGGTGGCCAGAATCTGGCCTCAACCCCAAATGCCAGGTTCACATACCAGACTCCCAGAGACAGGACACTGGCATTAAGATGGATGACTCATCCCCTGTCCCAGAAAGAGACCTCTCTTCTATCTTACCAGCTTTGAACAATTAGGTATGTTCAACAAATACTCCTCATCATATTCTTAATTTTGTATATTATTTGTTTTGTGTGTATATTTCTAAAGCGTAAATCAACACCCCTCTACTTTTACTCTTTAAAGGCATGGGTATCAATTTTGAATAGCAGTAGCATATCTCATGGCAACTGATTGCTTGCTAGGTGTGGAAGCTGGGCCAAGGACTTGTCAGCAGGATCCCATCCATTCTGTACAAGCCCCAGGAGTTCTTGTCTTATGCATGACTATTACCATTTTAGAACAAGGAAGCTGAAACATACAACACACAGTAGCCAGGGAGTAAGACCTGGGGCAATGTGGATATTCAGCCTGCTTCCTACTTGACCTTCAGAAATGACTTCAGCCTACAGTCACAGTTGGTCACCTTGACCCCTAGCACACCTCAGCACATGGCCTTAGGCAGAAGGGGCTGCTGTCTTTGGTTGAATTCCAATGGGTCTCTGGGCATGCTCTTTGGAGTCCCTGCCCTATAGGGGATAGGACTGAGTTTGGTGAACTCTGAACTGATTTAAAAATAAGACAGCTACATGTGCTGTCCCAGCAGTCTCTCAGGGAGGATATGTGCCCTTCCCATGAAGCCCTATGCTATTCATTATTGGTTGCTATCTCTTCTGTGGGGTGAACTTAGGCAAATCCTGAGCAAGGCAGAGTCACCTTCCCTAGACCCAGGTAGATCCCTGTCAAAACTCTGGTTCCACTTAGAGGGAGAAAAGACTAGAAGCATACTCTAGGATGTCAGGATTTCAGGTTTTTCTTTTGTCAAACAGCTGAACTTGCAATTAGAAAATGACTAAGTGACTAAAGAACCGTTTTTTGTGGCTGGGTAGTGGCATGCATCTGACCTCTTTGCATCTACATGCTGTGACAGGAGTGTTGTAAATTCAAGACTAGCTTAAGTTACCCTAAGACACAATGTCTCAAACAAACAAAAACAAATAAACTGTGGTAACTAAAGTCTTTGATCATGCCACAGATGATTATCTTGTGAGAAACTATCAGTTCCTCCCTGGTTGCCAGGCAGGAAGGGGATGGAAAGTTATTGAGGAATCTTGATCTCTAAGCACTGTGGTGTAGTTGGGGGCCCAGAATGCTTACCACATGAATGAGTAGAAAGTAGGTAATGGAGTCACTGGAGAGTATGAACACAGGCATTTCATATGGCCAGGTCAGGGCTCACAGGGGAGTAAATTCTATAGAGCTTTTTATTTCTGTAAGGATGATTCATGCATTCCCTTTTCAGTCTTGTAGCAGTAAAGCATAATGTGACTCTCTCAACACATCATGCTGTGGATTAAGTTTAAAATGTGAAAATTTGTTTTAGACTCATGAGATCAAGATGGTGAGCAAGCCACACAGGAGTGTTATGACACTCATAAATCAGCACTGCAATACTTTAGACAACATAGATTTTTCTACAGTTTTAAGTTTAATCTATACAACTTAAAAGGACCATTGAAGGGCTGTATTAGTTTTTCATCTTTGTGGTTACAAATGACCACATCCACAACAGCTTAACACATTGCCATCACCAACATGAACTGACTAACAGGCTTCATTCAGAAGCCTGATACTTGTCATACTGTGCTACGTTCAGGTGTTGACAGGGCTATTCTGCTCTGTAACATCTATGAGCGACTGAGAAAAATGCTTCCTTTACCAAGCATAGGCACCTTATCTCTTCAGCCAATGGCAGCACCATTGTCCTTGACTCAACTGTCATCTCAGCCACTGTTAAGGACTTTTGTGATTATGTAGGTCCTATTGAGACAACAGGGATAATCTCCTTACCTTGTGTAACATGGTTACAATGGCTTTCTTTGTTATTAGTTACCGTCAATCTTTTTCTCTGCCTAAATTATAAATTATACTTGATTACAGATGTGTTTTCATAGCACAAGATATTGTATCTAGACTTTGGCACTGTAGTTAGTCTTTGGCATCGACTGGGGGTCGTGAACTATGTCCCCTGTGGATACAGAAGCTCTAGTGTACTACCTTTTGGGATAGCTTGCTTTAGAGGAATCATTGAAATTACTATAGCTGTACAGAATATTTTTAAGCAGTTTATATGATATTGGCCAAGTATTGAGCAAAGAGGAAATAAAACTACTTACATTTACACATGTTTTCCAAAATGTACAAACAGAATAGTAATTTGAAAGTTAGTTTTAACATTTAGAGGGGAAATTGAGGCTTTAAAAGTTTTACATCTGTGCCCCAGGAAGGGGAATTGGTTAAGATCTGAGTAAACTTGGAGGGGTGTAGTGGGAAGTGGGTTAGGGGTGGGAACATAAGGGTTTGCAAAGGTTGAGTTTGGGGAGGGACAGAGAGATGAGAAATGAAAGAGATATTGAGACAGAGTGAGCTATCATGGGTTTAGGGAGAAACTGGTGCTAGGGGAAGTCCATAAGGACCCACAAGAAGATCTCAGCTAAGACTCCTAGCAATGCTGCAGAGGGTGCCTGAACTAGCCTTCCCCTGAAGTCAGATTGGTAACTACACTAGTTGTCATAGAACCTACGTCCAATGACTGATACAAAGAGATGCAAACTCCTGGAGTTCAGTTGAAGAGAGGGAGGAGCAACAAGAGGAGCAAGGGGGGGGGTCAAGAGCACAATGGAGAAAACCACAGAGACAGCTGATCTGAGCAAATGGGGGCCCACAGACTCTGCACTGACGTCTGGAGAGCCTGTGTGGGACCAAAATAGGCCCTCTGAATGATGACAGTTGCATTGATCAAGCTGTTAAAGGGCCCCTAGCTATAGAACTAGGAATTATCCCAGATATGTGGACTGGCTTTTCAGAGCCCACTCCCTATGGTGGGATGCCTTACTCAGCCTAGATACTGGGAGGAAGGGATAGGTCTTGCTTCAACTTGTATGTTAGCCTCTGTTGACTACTCAAGGGAGACCTTACCCACTTTGAGGAGTGAATGGGAGGTGGGGTTGGGGAAAAGGAGAGGAGGGGGCAGCAGGAAAAGGGAAGTGAGGGGGAAATGTGAGGAGTATATAAAATAAATTTTATTAATAAATAAATATTTTAATAAATCAAAAAATTTTTACATCTGACAATTATGGACCTGTATGGGACTGAGCTAGATCCTCTGCATATATGTTATGGTCATGTAGCTTGGTGATCTTATGGGTTCCTAACAGTGGGAGTGCAGATGCCTTGGACTCTCTTGCCTTCTCTTGTGCCTTTTACCCCTACTTGGTTACATCTTCCAGCTTTGATATGAGGGTTTGTTTACTGTAACTTGGTATGACCTGTTAGGCTGATATCTGGAGGTGGGGGCGCTGGTCTTTTCTGAAGGGAAATGGAGAAGAAGTGGATGTGGCAGACAGTCTTAGAGGGGTGAGTAAGGGGTACTGTGGTCAAGATGTAATGTTATAAGAGAAGAATAAATTATGAAAAAGCCCAGAGAGGAAAATTTCTTATTAATTTTTATCTTTAATATGTGAGATATTAACATGAAATTCAGTCAGACTTCTCTTCTCCTTGGACACAGGAGTTTCCACCAAAGAGCCTCTTTCAGGATGCTGCTTATACTCTAGCTGTAGGGCTAAGGCTGCTAGTGGCTTAAAGCCTTTCAGAGAATTGCTCTGAGCCTACAGGACCCTCCCGCCCAAGTTCCCCTTAGAAGTGGGGCAGCCCACTGTAAAGTCACAAGAGGTAAAACAGGTACTTCGAGGGCTTCCGGTCACTACCAAGTCAGATGCAGCTAACTCCAGGGAGTTTCTTGGTGACCTTGACTTCTGTAGTTCCTGTTTCTCCTGGCAGAAAAGCACCTTATCAGTCAGCCTTGGGGTCAGACGACAGAAGCTGAGGTGATCAATTATTTCCCTAGGTGACCCACTTTGTTGTCCCAGAATAGAGCCTCCTGGGTGGAGGCATCACTGCTTTAGTACATTGTAGTCACATTTGTTACTTATAATATTTCCACTAATAGTCACAGGGCAGCAGCTTTCATTGTTTCTTTTGCCCTTTCTCAGGATTACGTTTCTCATACACCAAATGGGCATTTTTCTGTTGCAGCTTGGTTTGTTTATTTCAGGATGAAGATTAGCCCAGTGTCTCATGTACATACTCCACCACTGAACTATGCCACCAGCCATATTAATTTAGATACATAAAATGCCACTTTAATTATCTGTTTCCTGACTTTCAAAGTCTTGGCATATTCTATAGAATGTTCTGGAATTTACAGGGGAATGTTGGAGTCTTTAGTAATCTTGTTCTCTCTCAGATTTATTTTTTTTATGTATATGGTTGTTTTGCCTGAATATATATCTGTGAAACAGACATGAACAGTGCTCTGAGAGGCCAGAAGAGGGTGTCAGATCATTTAGAACAGTGGTTCCAAATCCTTCTAATGTGGAGATTCTTCATGTTGTGGTGACCCCAATCATAAAATGATTTTTGTTGCAAATTCATAACTGTAATTATGCTACTTTTATTAATGATAATGTAAATATCTGATATGTGACCCTTGGGAGAGTCATTTGACACCAGCCAAAGGGGTCATGACCCATATGTTGAGAACCACTGATTTAAATTAAATTTACTGATGTTTGTAAGCTGACTTGTGAGTGCTGAGAATTACTCTTGGGTCCTCTGGAAGAGCAACTAGTGCTCTTTACCATTGAGCCATCCCTCTAGTTTAATTTTTTTATGTTCTTATACGCAGAGTGACCTCAGTTGGCTAATATTTTTGCTTAGGCTGCTTGAATCTATGTTCATCAGCAGTGGTCTATGATTATTCTTTCTCTCATTATCCGTGCACAGTTTTTATTTCAAAACTTTTTTGAGTTTTCATGTTATCTGAAGTATGCTGGCCAGTCTAGTGGCCAACAGCCATGTGTGGGTGCTATTAAGAATGTCAAGTACCATTAGTAAGTATTAAGGCATCGAAACATGTTAGAGTTTGAAAACAACACAAAACACAAAAATATAAAATATCTCAGCAATTTATATGTAGGAATGATAATATTTGGGGTATACCAAGTAAGATAAAATTTATTATAAGGTTATAATTTAAAATACATATGGTGTCCGCAGGAAACAGCTTTTCTCTGATTAATATAACTCCCCTAACAAAGAAAAGGAATGGAGGAAGAGAGGAGTAAAGGGGTGTTGTGGGCAGGTCTCAGCTCCTCCATCTGTGGGAGCCTTGTGGTCCTTCTGTTTCTTCTTGGAATTCGCCCATGTCAGCACATACATTTGTGTTTCAGGCCTTTTGGTTTTTAGGAAGATGAAGGGGTGAAAGTTGTCTCTATATCAATGGAAAGCCCTTCCAGAGCCTTGTTCTGGTCTCCAACCAGTATTTGGAGGAGCCCCAAGCCACCACCTCTAAGAAAACAAGAGGAGTCAGTACAGCAAACACCTAGCACATAGCAGCTTGCTCTCTGGGACAGGCTCAACATGGATGGCATGCACACCACCTGGGGCTGTCAAGCTCTTGCATGGTGGAAAGAGAGGATGGTGACCTCATGACCTTGCTAAGCCAATTAGTCATCTTACTCTGAGGAGAAGGACAAGCACAGGTGGAGAAAGCAAACAAAAGAGTGTTCCAGCTGCTCCTAGAACAAACAGACCATCTTATTCGACATTTATGGGGAGCTATTAATTTCATCCTAGACAACCAAATAGCAAAGGATTTTCTATTTATCCTGACAGCAGGAATTCCAGGCTGATACCATCTTTTCATTACAAATTTCATCACTTCAGTCATTATGGAATGTCCTAGGCAGATAAATAAATAAACAAAAAGAATGAAATGAGAATCTGGTTCCTGGGGTGGTTGCAACTTTGATGTGTTTGCACTTTTCTCTGTGGAATGTCTTAGGTGATGGTCGTTATCCATTATAAGCTGGATCATCTTTATAGCAATCACACTCATTATACAAGTACTAAGAGTTGGTATCTGGCTCACAGGTCACATGGTAGCAGTTGGGAGTTCTAGGGCTCTGCATATTGTCTAAAGGACACTTGTGTATTGTCTAAAAGAAAAAAAAAAAAACACCAAAATGCCATGTCTCCACATTCTAGTTTGAGTCAGTTTGTAACTTAGTACAAAAATGGGTCCCAGGATTGGGAAGATGCTTTGGTTGGGATTGGAACAGAGGAATCTGTGGTGACTTCTAAGCTGTAGAGGTCTGTGCATGGGCATGGAACAGGTGTCTGAATTTTCCCAGAGAGTGAAAGTTCTTATCTCAGCCTCTCTATGTGCACAGCTGCACTTACACATGTGCTGGCACCAAGGGAGATGTGGATCAGGGAAAGAAAAGAGGCTTACTAGGAAGAGAGCACGAGGCATGGGTTTGAAAAGGTCTCTGCAAAGAGGAGGCTCTCAGAACATGAAAAGCAGCTCATTATAGGAAATTGAGGGTCATCTCCTGAAAGCGATTCTGGAGTCTAGGCCAAGGGTAACTTTAGTGGCTCTGGGGAGCGGGAACAGAAGGAGGCAGAAGAGGAAGCTTTGGTCTGAATCAGTGGTCAGATCATAGATAGCTTTAGAGGCTTACTATAAAGCCAATAGGAAGGATACATGTTGGGAAGCAGAAGTGGGGCTTTGAATGGAGGAATGGTATGACAAAATGTATGTAAATGATCACTCTGGACTGTGGTGGAATGTTCTCTGTATGCTGTTCTGTTGTAATTTTGCTATATGGAAATTGAAACCTTCCTTTTTGATTAGACAGAAAAGAGGAAGTGTGGTGAAAATGTTCTCTATATGATATAAATAAAATAACTGGTTTGGCCTATGTAGAGTGCCGTAGAAGTGGGTAGAAGATCAAAAGACAGGCAAATAGGAGAAGGGCGGAGTTAGTCAGTCTCCATCTGACCCCCGAGAAGAAGAGACATGTGAAAAAATACAAGTGAGCCACCGGCTGGGCCACATGGCAGACAGATTAATAAAAATAAGTTGATTTAAGATAAAAGAGCTAGCTAGTAATGTGCTTGAGACATGGGCCAAACAATATAAAGTTAATAGAAGTGTCTAATTCATTTCTTTAAAAGACAAAAGCCGCCATAGACAAAGTCCACACCTCCGGCCCAAACGGGCTGAAAAACCTTTTACAACACTGGACAATGGAGAACAAGGCATAACCTGTAAAAGGAAGGATGAAACGGAAAGAACACACTGGGAGGTTGTAGAAATGGTCCCAGGGACAGAGGAAGTCTGGGGCATGAAGGTGGGACTGTATGGACAGATTCTGTTGCTCAAAGTCAGCTCTGCCTTGGGCCTGGTTTAGAAGTGACTCCAGAACTATTGCTCATTCTAAGTTCCAAAGCAGTGGCTCAGACCCTCTTTCTTCTACCAGTCCAAAACTTTGTCAGTATTCACAGTCCTTTTCATTGGGACAGTTCTTGATACTCATTGTGTCATTTAAAACCCAATGAGCTGTTTTCTTGGTCCAGGAAGCTACAATAAATTGCTATAAACTGGATGGCATAAGAAATGCACATTTCTTACAGTTCTGGGTACTGGAAGACCAAGGTCAAGATATTGGCTGATTTAGTCCCTAGTGACAATCAATTCACAATGTTGAGATTTAATTCCTGCTGAATCCTCAAGTATCAGAAGCACAGGTGGGATGTAATGACTCTAATCCTTTTTGTGAGGGGCTACCTCACCTATCTAATACTATCACAGTAAAGTTGGTGTTTAAAATAAAACTTGGGAAGACCTATACAGTTCACATCATTCCAGTCCTATGCTTTACCCCACAAATCATTTTCCTTTTGTATACAAAGTTATTTATGGAATTCCAAGAACCTCTAAAATCTTAGCTCATTCTAGTCTAAAGTCTAAAATCCAAAATCTTATTTAAGTGTCATACAAATTAGATATGGGTGAGTCTCAAGGTTTGATTTGTCTGGGAGCAAAATTCTTCATTGATGACTGTATCAAGATAGATAAATTGAGTGCTTTCAAACTATAGTGATGGGATGGGTGTAGGATAGATATACTCACTTAGAAGAGAAGCTGGAGAGAAGCCAGGGGTGATAGATGAGACTAAGCATGCCCATACCTGCCAAGGTGAATGCTTAAGCCTGAAAAGTAATTCTCTGTGGCTTGATGCTTTGCTTCCAGATACACTGAGGCCGTGGTCCTCCTCCATCTCTGCTGAGAAGAAAGAGAAAGCCATGGCACTGGGAAAATGTCAGCCAGTTGCCTCCCTTTTGAAAACCAAGGAGACGGTCCTGGTGATCTCTGAATTTCCTTTGAGGTCATTCTTTTCTTGTTTTGAAGAAGAAAACACTTTCAAGGTCAATAGCCCTATGTACTTGTCTTGTAAAATTCTAGACATCAGATAACTTTGCTTCATTCCTTCTTACTCTTGTCCAAACTGGCAGTTTTCCTGTGGAGGGGGTAGCTGATTAGGTCTGTGGTTTACACCCACAATATCCTTATCAAAAGGTCAGTTGGCCACCCTCTCTTTGTTCTCTTCCAGCTGCATTTTCTCTCTCTTTTTTTTTTTTGACCATATGATTAGCATAAGACTTTTCAAAGAAATCTGTCCTGAAGTTACTTCTTCCTCCTGGCCTTGGCTAGAAGCTGCCAAGAGGAACCAAACCACTCTTTCAACACTACTTAGAAATTTCATCACTTACCAATTCATCCTTCACAAACCCTGACTTCCATAAAACAGGAGACCACAAGCATGACCCAGCCATGTTCATTCCCACTTCATAGAAACCATGCCTTTCTGCACTTTCCAAAACACATTCCTCATTTCCATTTAATACCTCACCAGAATGTCCTTTATCATCTGCCCCTTTGTTGCTTGCTATTTTCTTTCTTTGTTCATTTGTAGACAGATCTCATTCTATGGCCTTTGCAGGCATTAAAATTTTGATTGGTTTGGACTCCTAAGTGCAGAGGTTAGGGAATTATAAGCATGTACCAACATTTCTGGATTTTGTCTGTATTTCTACCAACATTCTGATCATAGTTACTTAGATGTCCTCTAAGAAGATGAAGGCTTTCTCTGTACCTCTCTCTTCTTTATGAGGTTTTGTTAGAACTGATTTGAAAACTCCTTTTGTTTTCCTAAGCCTTGTCTTCTTCTACCATATAGCCAAACTTTTCCAATATCTTCTCATTACCCAATTCCAAAGACATTTCTACATTTTTAGGCATTTCTCACAGCAGTGGTTCTACTTATAAAAATTAATTCCTTTCTTCATGTCCTAAATGAATCCATATTTCTTATGGTTCTAGAAATAAGAATGTTCAAGGTCAAAGTCCTGGCAGGAATATTATCTGTCCAGGGCTCTCTTGCTCTTCAAATGCTTATCTCTTCATTGTGGTAAGTGATGAAATTTCTAAGTAGTGTTTAAAGAGTGGCTTGGTCCCTCTTAGCAGCTTATAGTCAAAGCCAGGAGGAAGAAGTGATTTCAGGACAGACTTAGTAAGCAAAGAAGAAACTAGGCATTCAACCTTTGGAAAGTCTTATGCTAAGAGGATCTACTTGGTCATTGACTCTTCATGTTAGCCCCATAGGGTAGATTCTTCCTGGAGGGGAGACATTATGGACTTCAATGACATGACATGCATCCCTAGAGTCATGGAGAGGGTAGACATGTGCCACTCTCTGTCAAATATATTGCCAAGAACAAGTAGGTGACTACATGGCACATTGGTAGCTTGCGTAAGAATTTCTATTTGGAGACTATCTACTTCTTATGGAAAATTTTATTATCACTGTGTTTCTTGGAAGCCTTGTGCCCTGGAATATAGCCAGTGACTCTAAGAGAACTGTTCCATCTGTGGTCAGGACTCAAGCACCTTTTGATGACATATGCAGTACAGGAAGGTAGGTATGAGAATCTTGCCTGAGAGCTGATGTGTGGGCTAACCTCACTAGGGCAAACAGGGAAGGGGCATGTGCTCCATTTCCTCTGCCTCCTTCTTCAGGTCACTACATCTTGTTTTTTATGAATGCATAAACTGCATATACATGAGATTTTAAAGTTTATATTAGTCAGACACAAACTTAGTGTCTAAGTCATTGGTACTCCACTGCATTGCTATAGATAAGAGTAGACAGATAAGAGTAGAATTCAACATGAGACTCTCACACATAAAAATGTAGAATAGTAATAATAGAAATCACTGAGTATTAACTATTTGTCAGGTAATACACTTAAAATTTTCATGGTTTTTTCAATGAGTCCTTTTATCCACCTGTGGGGTAGATAATATTATTACCCAAAGCCATCCATCTACTCAACAAACTAGGACTACAATGTGACAAGCATCGCTCTGCTGTTAAGATAGACAACCTGATGGATGATCCCATGCTGAAGCCTAGAATGATCGGATGACTCACAAAGGCTAAGCAGTGAAAATAGTAACCCAGGCTACTGACAGGGCATAGCTGTGGTGATATATTTTATATTGAATAAGATCAGCTTAGAATATCTGAGAACAGAATCACACGGAGTCAAGCCAGGAGGGTCAGAGAGTGATAACTCATACGTTTAATCCCAGCACAGGAATGACCAAGTGGTGACCTATCCCTTTAATTCCATAACTCAGGAGACAGAGATCTTTCTGTGTTTCTGTGAGTTCTGGGCCTAATTACTAAATAGCAGTAGCTCACACCTTTAATCATAACTCTAGGATTATGATGCAGAGTTGAACTTGGAAGTGAAACAACTGGGTAAGGAAGATATTTAAGGCAAGCATAGACAAACACTGATGTATTCTGTAAAAGCAAGGAGTCAGGCTGAGGACTCTGGAAGATAGCTTTACCCTGAGAAGTTGGCTGGGTGAGAACTGACTGTGGTCTGTTTCCTCTCTCTGATATTCTAGCTTTTCCCCAATATCTGGCTCTGAGTTTTCATGAAATACCAACTAGAACTTGTGTTTCACATAGTGATTCAATTTCCCCTTTTGTTGGTTTCGAGAGTGAGAAGCGACACACACACACTGGCATTACCAAGGCCACACAGGGGTTTATTTAAGAGAGTTCCCAGGCGGGTACAGAAATAGAGAAGCAGAACAGAAGAAAGGAAGTGATCGACCAAAACATGGTGTCTCTTTTTAAGAGAAGGGGTGTGCACGGGTTTTCACAGCCACGCCCAGGGGCGTGCCTCTGTACGAGGTGCATTCTACCGGAGCCATGTTGGCTCAACTACATGGAGTGCCAGGAATACTTACACCTTTAGCTTAACTTGGACCCATGAAATTCCTGAAAGTGCATATGCCCCTGCCTTCATGGATCTGTATATCACTCGTTGAAACTCTTATCCATGTTCTTTGTATTTCTGTTAATAAATATAGAAGAACAATAAGCTATCTTTTTTATACAATAATTTCTAATTAATATCTGATAGCATTTGGTTTGCTGTACTGGGGAGGTGAGAATCCACTGGTCACAGCCTTTCTGACTACAGTGAACTTCCCTCTCCAGGCTTCTTCTCCTCTTCAAACAATGAAGTTTCAAGTTTCCAAAGAGTCTAAATTCCTGAGTCCCTGAGAAGATATTTCAGAAACCAGTGGGCAGTGGAGGCTTTTATTTGAGACCATTCTCTATGGGGCAGCTGAGCTGAGTCATGCTTATTTAAATGTGTTGTTGACTCTGCAAAAGCAAAAGAGTAGGGTCAGAGCCCATGTAGCCTGTGGCAAAGGGACATGTTCTCTTTTGGTGAGATGAGTTCTTGTAGAGAGCTGAGTCATCATGACTGCGCCTTAAGATGGCGCCAAGTGCTCTCTTGCCATAAACAATTCCTCTCTTGCCATAAGCAATTCCCTATTTGGCTTGGCCTTGGATTGTGGCTTGCTACTATACGTGGACCTATGAACAGTACCTACGTGGCTTATTTTGGTTTAGAAGCCCTGAGAATTTTTAGCTATTGAGCGGGGTCCCTCCCGGGGTAGAAGCTTCTGGAAAAGGTCCTGAATAAACTGCTGAAGGATGAAGCCTGATTGTGGTGCCTTCCTTGCTGGTGAGGTTGCGCACAATGAGTTCTTTCAAGCCATAGGCTTGCCGGTGAGAGCTATTCTAGAAGCATACCCAGTGCTTGCCAGAGTTTAGCTCTGCACTCTGGCTTCAGTTCAGGGTTGTTAGAATTGAGCTAAAGGTTTCACTTTCCATCAGGTAGTAGGAATCATGCAGGGACTAATGGTGAGGACCATTTTCTGGAAAGCTCTATTCCTGGGAGAACAGGACATGTGACAGATTTTAAGACACTGAGATTTCTACAGAACAATAAAATGTTTTTTGTCTCTGCTGCTAATCATGGCAAAGTGACCTGGTCATGAGTAATTCAACCCCCCACCCCAGTACATGTATGTTTGTGTGTTTGTAGGGGAGTTATGTATACTCATATTTGAACTACTTCTTAGGGACATTGTTTTACAGCTGAGATAAGAGAAGGTCAGGAATTAATGGCCAAACTGGAGTCAGAATCAGGCTTATTGTCCCGTCAGGACTGTCTACCACCCTATGAACTTCCCTTCCAGCAATCCTGTACCCTGGTTAAGATGGTTCCCAAAACAGCATCATCAATGGGGACCAAGCTTTCAGCATAGGAACCCATAGGTACATTTCATGTTCAAACCATAACAACAAAAGTCTTCGACATCAAATGGGCAGAAAGAAAATTTATTTGAAAGAAAGCAGTGAGCAGACTGCAAAGAACTATTTTGGGAAGTGAGATGAACAGGTGGCAAGACAGGACAGTTGACAAGAAACGGATGTTGCCCCTTCCCTGTACCCTCCATGTTTCCTGTGCCCGCCCTCTTTCCCCCCAGAGGATGGTTCTGGGAAATGGAGACAATTGATGTATGGCTCATTAAGATCCAGCATTTGTCAGGCAATTTATTTGGGCTGGTTAGAGAATCAGTTCATCTAATCATAGACATGACAAAGAAAAAGAACTGGGCTGGTTTGTGAACTTGTCATGTAAAGGGGGTGTCTACTGTCTTCTCTATACACATAGGAGCACGGGTTTATGCAGAAATCATCTCCTTTTGGGAAAGAGAGCATGTGGTTATTTCTTAGTTGTGGCTCTTTAACAGGTTTTCAGTCTCTGCCTCTTCATGAACTCAACATATGGGCATCGGCTTTGTATTTTTTATTCTTCTTTAAAAAAATCAAAAACAAGATTCACTTCAAGTGTCCTTTTTAGCTCATTAGTAAAAAATTCAGTTGGAAGAAAATGCAAAGTAGGGACACTGAGTTTTTACCCCCCCACACACACATACACACATACACACACACACATACACACACGCACATACGCTCAATCATGAAGTTGAATGTGATGGCACCTACCCATTATTCAAACCTGAAGCAGGAGGGTCACTATGAGTTAGAGACCAGCCTGGGCTACATAATGTGATCATGCCGCAAAATACCAAACCAATCAAACCCAGAATATCTTAAGTAATTTTACTGGTTGGTTAATGTCATGAAAGGCAATAAGTTTATATTTGGAATTATTTCACCACAGGTCAGAAATTATCGATGACTCGGCTAGATTAGCCCTTTAGAATCTTATCAGAGTTCCTGTTCTCTGCCTCAAATAATAATTTAATGGCAGATCACATAGGTGCATTTCTCTAGATAATTAAATGGTCTCTGAGTGGTCTGTCTAAACATTGCTCAATGTGGTAATAAAAGTTTATACCTACTTCCAGGCCTTCATTTAAGTGGCTTTTTAAAATCACATCCCTTGGATTTCTATACCAGAAAGTCTACTTGCAAGCTCACCAACAGAAAGTGTGTCTTAGCTGGAGCTGCATTCCCCGGAAGCACCCCAGGCCAGGATAGCATCCAGGCTCTTCCTGGCTGGCAGCAGCAGAGTGACAAGAATGGTGTTTTGTTGTTTGTTTTTCTGGATTTTGTTGGCCCTCTTGATTTTCCATAAGGGCTGTTTGGAAAACTTTAAAGTAGTAAGGGGTTGAGGGGGAGTATGATCCTGCCATTAGAGAGCAAAAACAGCTCAATAAGGTTCAAAACAAAAATATTTTTTTCTGAGGGCTGAACAATGTATGCTACCAGAGACCTAATGAATTAAGGTTCTGCTACAAAGTGCAGCCAAGAGAGGTTATTATTAGTTCTCTCATGACCCAGAAGCCCTTGTTTGCACACCCAGATGGGACCACACTTCCTAAAACCATCAGAGCTCACTTTAATTAGTCTGTTAATAGAAACTTGTTGTGAGCCTGGATACGCTTTGTGGCCCTTTTTTCCCCTTCCAATCTCCGTCAATTCAGCTAAGTATCACGGTAGCTAGAGGAACATAGAGGTTTTGTTAATACAAATAAGCTAGCTGACTTACCAAGAGGTAACAATCAGATCGAAAAACAGGAATTATTTGGTGAACTTTCCAGCTCAAAGGTGAATAATATTATGATGTTTATGCTTGGCAAACCCTTCAGCACTGTATACAATGTAACTGCCTGTGTTATTTATGGAGAAAGTCTTTGGGGGATTGGTATGAGACATTTAGGCTCCCTGAGGAGTGGAGTCAGCATTGCAGTAGGTATGGAGGATGTACACAGAGGGGCGTATATGAGGCAAAGGGGAGTAGAGTGTGAGGGCTCTACATGGGAGAGTTGAGAAGATACCCAGCTTCAGAGAAGGAAGGGGCCATTTTGAGCTTCATTTCTTGGTTATTCCTCCCTTCCAATGGCCGTTCTCCCTCACAGTACTTACTGTTTGCTGAAATTGGATATACTTTCTCTCCATCCCCACCCATCTGATATCAGTGTTCCTCATTTGAGGTGGATGATGTGTTAGGTCCTTGATGTTATAGTTCATTTAATTTTCAGCAACCCCAGGACGTCATGGATTTATTGACACTGGATAAGTGAAACACTGGGGTTGTGGGAGATGAAATGACCCACCCATGGCAGTGACAAGGCTCATAAGAATCACAGTAGGGGAGCTGGAGTGATGGCTCAGCGGTTAAGAGCACTGACTGCTCTTCCAGAGGACCAGGGTTCAATTCCCAGCACCCACATGGCAGCTTACAACTGTCTGTAGTTCCAGTTCCAGGCAAACACCAAGGAAAATAAATACATAAATGAAGTTAAAAAAAAAAAAAAAAGAATCACAGTAGGTTTTAGAGATGTCTGGCCTCAAAGATCATGCTAGTTAAAAACACCATGACACAAGGTCACCTTTTCATCAGTTTCTCCCTCAGTTGGGACAGTGACCATTAAGAGTTACCTCCATTCCAGGGTTTTTCCTCTACCCATTCCTAAAGGATGCAGGTTTCCCCCAGAATCTTTGCTATGTTTTGAAGCTTCCTTTATTGGTATTTTGAGTCAAGTCCTATCAGTTGTCATTGCTTCCTGCCAGGTCCCCACTACCTCCTAGGGCTTAGTGCTTTAGTTTCAGAATGCTTGTGACATCTGTTGGCTCAGGTCAACCTCCTGTGCCCCTGCTCTCCACTGGATGTCATTCTCTCTTCTTCCCATCCTCTCCAGCTCCAGAAGGGACCCCCACTCCATATTTTGTTTACCCTGGGAGGCCAGGTCTCAGACTCTTTGCTCTACCCTTATGACTTAGAACTTCTCTTTATTGTAAAATGTTGTTTGTCCCCTCCAAAGCTTGTGCTCAAAGCTTGTCATCAATAGAACAGCCTAGGTGGTGGGCCCTTAAGACAGTAATTAGGTTGGGAGGCTTCACTCTCCTGAAGGGATTAAGGCTATTCTTCCAGGACTAGGGAACTGCGTTGGTTCTAGAGGAAGAACATGAGGTCTTTTTTCATGAGACTCTAGTGCTCACCAAGTCATGGAATCCCAGCTGCAGAATATGAACCAAATAAACCTTTCTTTAATAAATCACCCAGTCTCAAATGCTCTGCTGCCATAGCAACAACAGATCAAGACAGTGTCTTTTTGTTATTGTCTTCTCTCTGTTGACTTATACAGGCTCAGAAACAGGTTTCTGGGTGGAGTGGGGGAATGGCCTTTAAACCCAGATTGTACCAGTATAGAATCCTAATGAATGGAGAATACTTTTCCCATAAGGTGTTAGAGGCTTGGACCACTGGGTTCATGCAATTCAGATGTTCTGCCCAAAGGAAGGCCATCTCAGCTACAAATATAGCTGACTGTTAGGAAAAGTCATGCAGCTTCAGTGCAAGACAGAAGTCCTTCAAACTTCTTGCACAATAAGTTTTAGTGGTACCTGCCACAGGGTGGTTGTGCCAATGCCCAAATTCTCCAGGCCCATGGTGTGGGTATTTAGAACACCCCTGGTTTGATAGACCATGTGGCCTTCTGTATCCAGGATAGCTGAGTATCAGCCCTCCCTAACCTGGTACCTTTTACATCACTAGCTATCACATGAGTAGAGTGGCAGAGGGAATAAGACACAGATGACTGAATTGCATGCTTGGTCATTTTTCACTGAGCCTAGTGTTGAGTGAGGCATTAATTTCAATGCACTTTAGTTTTTAAAAATGAGTATGCCAAATTTTTCAATGAACCTAAACTTGCTTTGCAAAATAAAGTCCATAAAAATAAAAGTAAGCAGATCTGACATAGATTATGAATTAAAAAAAAAAAATGAACAGATCATTGCTGTGTTTCCATGCAGTGTAGTCAGGGCTTATTACACTGCTGCGGCTTCCTTGCCAACAAATACAAGCAAAGTAAAATATTAATCTGTTCATCAGTAGCCATGCAATCAGGGGCTTACTTTGACCTTGGGGCTGAGTTCTGGGACTGCACAAATATTGTACATTCATAAGGACAAACATTCAAATTCTGATTTAATTTTCACAGTGACCCAAAAGCACATGACTCCTGTCCTTTGAACTCTGCTGGATCATTTTATTAGTGCTCTTGGCTGAAATAAAGATGTAGAAAAGATGCTTTTTATCTTCCAGAAGCTTTGTGAGGAAACTGTGATATCTTTTTTCTACTCCTTTACCCATGCATGTTATCAGAGTTGTTATAGGCTCAAAGTCTGGGCTCTGCCAGTCCCAACAAGCTAGGTGTGGCCACCTTCCCCTAATATATCAGTCAAAGAGGCACATAATAATGAGAAGCAGAGAAAAGAGATCATGCAATGTAGTCACATTGGGAAGGAAGCAAATAAAGAGATACAATGGCTCACTGAGTCAATCTTTGGGGTGCTAATATGTTCTGTTTTAGAGCAGGAAAAGGTATGTATAAATAAATAGCCCTGGTCAAGATATAGTCCTCTCCATCACTGATTCATCATTGTTTGGACTCAGGCATGTCTAGCCAGGTGCTCTTATTAGATATCAGAATTGTGTAAAATCTCTTCTTGGGCAACAAGCTTCTTCTCTGTCTGGTACTAGGAATTTAGCCTTTTCTTTTCCCCAGCATGGGCTGCTTAGAAAATTTTAACTCTTTGGCATGAATTGTTCAGTAGTCTGATTGCCTAATGGAGGGGTGCAAGTGTCTCTTTTTACTACCAGGGTAGTTACACAGGGGTTCCCAGTACCCCTTATTTTTTCCTTGCTCTAAGTTTATCCATATGTAGGGAAAGGCTCTTTTTGAAAATTGTTCGTAGAATCTTTCAAATTATTTACCAGTCAGAAATCTCATTAGATCAAGTTGTTATATGGAGATTCAATATCCAGAATGAGTTTAGAAAATGCTGGTGGGACTGATAAGGTGACACTTTAGACTGACAACCAGCCTCCCTAAAATTGCCAGCCCAGCTTGGCAGCAGTAATAGCACTATTAATAACAGTCATCATAGATGACTACTCCTCACAAATCATCATGCATTCATTTGCTTCTAGACATTTCATGACACAATGTGTCTGAATTGTTTGATCACGTGAGAGTTGAACTTTGCATTTGAACATAAAGGTTTCTTGATAACATTGCTGAAAAGTCTGTCTCTAATCACATCAAATTGTCTGGGCATTGTAGGAGTCAAGAATTTCTACTTCTGCATCTCTATCCCACTTGCCAGCACCCTCAGTGGTCCAGATGCAAGAGTGCCTCACTAAGTCCCAGGTTTTCTTGGTTGGGATCCCAGGTCAGTGCTGACCTTGCTGTCTGACCTCAGTAAAACACTTAGGTAGATTTTACCTCTTCATATGAATATTAAAACACTTGAATCAAAGTAATGAGTTTTCAGGGGGAAATGCTTTCAATGTGTGAAACTGAACTATTTGGGTAGACATTCCAGGAGGATATCCTGGAGTTCTCTGTTTCTAATTCTCTGACTTCTTTGCCTCCTATACCATCCATTCAGGCATATTTACATTCTCTAGGGCTCCATGGAAATGTCTCATCTCCTGGTATGTCAGTCTCTGTTGACCCTGACATTTGGTGACATTTTATTTCTTCCTCTATAAAAGCAAAAAGGACTAAATTCAGTTGTCTCTGAAGATTAGCTGATGCCTCTCATTCAGCACCAGGATATAGCACTGGATAGCTGTCACATCTTCTGGGGCATCCAGGCAGTGCAGTTTCCACTATGGGAGGTCAGGTGTTGGTAATCTATTCACCATAGTTTCTGAGCATGGGATTGCTTGGCATTAAGGGGTATTGCTTCTATGCTGAGATGTATGTGAGATAAAGGCCTCCTACAGACTGATACTGCTGCATGCTTAGGATCACATTTCTTTTTGTTTGTTTGTTTTCTTTTTATTTAAAATGTTTTTTTTTTCCATACCCACCACTGTTCCTTTTCTCTCCCTTCCTCCCAGTTCTCTCTCAGCCTCTCCCCACCCCATCCATTCCCCAGGGAGGGCAAGGACTCCCAAGGTGAGTCAGTTCAGTCTGGCATATCCAGTTGAAGTAGAACAGAGCCCCCCCTCCCCCCGCCAGTATCAAGGCTGAGCTAGGTGTTCCTCTGTAGGGAATGGGCTCTGAGAAGTCAGTTCATGAACTAGGAATAATAAACTCTGGTCTGATTGCAAGAGGCTTCACAAACTGCCCATGGCATTTGACTGTTGTCTACATTCGAAGGGCTTAGTTCCTTTCCACGAAAGCTCCTCAGCTGTCCTTTCAGAGTCAGTTAGCGCCCAATAGCTCAGGTCAGCCTCTCTGTGAATCTCCTACTCATGATCCTGATCCCTTTGCTCATATAATCTCTCCTCTTTCTCTTCAACTGGACTGGGAACTCAACCCAGTGCTTAGCTATAAAGGATCACACTTCTTTTAACAGGTCTTTTTTCAAGAGAAGACTGGTTTTACTCAGAATGTAGACTGATGGGTAGAATTCTAGGCAAAAGGGAAAATTTTAGACTAAAAAACGAATAACAACAATGCAAATGGACACAAATAAACAAAAATAATAGTTTTCAAGATCATAGCTAAGTTGAGAGTGGTGATGCATGTCTTCTGTCTCAGCACTGGGTTCATGGATCTTTGAGTACTCAAGGCAAGCTTGGTCTGCTTAGCAAGTTTCGGGCCAGTCAGGGCTATGAGATCCTATCTTAATAAAAGAAGGAGGAGGAAAAGGAGGGAAAGGAGGAGGGAGGGAGGGAGGGAGGGAGGGAGGGAGGGAGAGAGAGAGAGAGAGAGAGAGAGAGAGAGAGAGAGAGAGAATAAATAGCTATAGTAGAGAGCAGCAAGTGAGAACAAGAAAGTTCATGGAGGTATATGTGCTCCATGACCATCCTGATTCTTCCTTGAGAATTTCCAGGTCATAGACCAAGGCAGTAATTCCCACTAGAGCTTCCTTGGGTCTCTGAACTAAAGAGATTTAACTAGGAGTTCAAAGAAACCCAGATGGTTAGAATTCATTGGCCAGAATCTCCAAAAGGAAAAACCTGAACAGACAGAGACATGCTCATGGTCCCCTGGATATCCAGCTAGTTACTTCTGAGTTTGTACATTAGAAAAAAGTGCCAAAAACTGAGAAAAAAGGCTTCTGGAAGGCCAAGAGTGAACAGGGTCACTGGTCTGCCAAGAGCTGAAACTCATCCCTATTCTCACCTAAAAGGTTGGACAATCTTTGTTGAATTTAGTAGATCTTTGGAGAAATATTCACCCATGTTCTTTGTTTCTGATGCTTGGCTACATATTCTGAATATTCCCCATGCACAAACCTGACAAACTCTACCATTGTCTTCTGATCCCATATGCACTCATGCATATGTACTTACTTTACACAGTAACACACACTCAGATATACATGCTTAAATCCAAAAATAGAAATTAAGATCAAATAATGGAAAAGCCTCCATTTTGGGTCAGAATAACACCTTCTATTCATGAATGGGTCTTAATATTAAGATACCAATACCATCCAATGTAATTTGATTTAATTCAGTCTCTGACAATGAATTTTATTGTAGAAGTTACAAAATTCCATTCAAAACTTCATATTAATTTCAGTGGGTTTCAAGTAGCTAGAAGAATTTTTAAAAAGTGAGACAAAGTTGGAAGTCTTTCTGACTTTAAAACTTACCCTAAAGTTGTAGTAATCAAAAGAATGTGTTTGGGGGAGTAGGAATAGTGTGTGGACAAACATACAGATGAATAGAATTGAGACTTTAGGTTGAAATCTTTACATGTATGGTCCAGTGATCTTCAACAAAGGTGCAAAGACCACTTGATATGATTGGAGACAGACTCCTGAACAATGGTATTAGGACACGTGTATGTTCAAGTGTGAAAGAATGAATTTTAATTTTCACATGACACCATATACAGAATTAAGGAAAATATGTATAGAGAAGTTCTGTCATTTGCCAAAGATCCTATACCAGATTCAAATGCCAACATGAGTTGGCTAACCCTACTCCAGCATTCTTCATATTATGCATTGTTTTTTTCAAAGCTTAATTCTTGTTTACTTAGGGTGTTTGCTGGAGTTGTAGAAACTACAAGAGTTACATATCACATGTGCCTGGTATTTGCTTTCTCTGCCTGAACTAACCCCAGGGTAAAAGACTTCCTACCTGAGGAATAGAGGATCCTTAAATATCTTTAAACCATAGATAAAAATCACTTGATTTCCTTGGCTCCCAAGTGACCATTCTACAACACACACACACAGTTCTCTCCCCTGTAGGAATTTAAAAACTTAGCGATTGAGACATTTAGGTAAAAAGCCGTATCTTCCAACATGACTCACTTATCCATCCTTCCTCCTTTTACCATCTCTATTTCATTTATATCCTTACTAAATTTTTTTGGCATTTAACAGCTCAAAACCAAATCAACCTGTAACTCTTTTTTCAGAGGATCCAAAGGTCTCTTCTGGCCTTTACAGGCACCAGGCATGTATGTGGTTCAAATAGGTAGATTCAGGCAGATACTCATATACATAAAATAAAATTTTAAGAAAACTTTAGAGAAAAATTAAGAGTGAATTTTCTTGAGAAAAAACTTTATTTTCTCTGTGTAATCTACTGTCTATGATAGTTTAACACAGGGCATGTTAAAAGTGCTCAGGAGCTAACACTACCCTATAGTTGGGCAAAGTCATGTGAACCTGATCTTAAAATATTGAATCCCTGATGGAACTCACTGTGTACCATGATGAAGGTGAAAATAAGAAGGATTGTATGGAATGCTATCAAAGTAAAAACATTACCTGGTGAGTTGGGAATGACCTACATACCATCTGTAGAGGCAAATTCTACTCTGTTGATTTCTCATGACACTGCTTCTGTGGGTAGAGGCATGTCTGCATCCCCAGTGCATCTGATGCACCTGATACATCCCCAGTGCATGATGGGTGCTTACTTGGCTGTATCTGGAGCATCAGGTCTGACACTTGTGTTCATCACCCCCTCCCGACCTAACCTTCCTATATATGCTTGAAAAACTGTCTATGGAGATGCAAATGCGAGGATGGAGTTGAGGTCTCATGTGCTTGCTGAGGTTCCAGATGCAATAGGGTCATGTTTGTATCTTCTGACTTCAAAGAAGACTGAGTAGATCCAATCCTACCTAAGCCTGGCATAACTGTAGGTCCCGAGGCAAATGATCCCAGCCGTCCTTTATTCTTCTACTCTGTGAAATACAGTTACTGCTTTTCTCATTGCCCAGGGTGGCCCCAGCAACCCCTCTGAAGAGGACACTGACAGCCAAAGAGGCAGATTTGTAGTATGTCAGCTTCCTTGGTGGTCCCACAGGCCAGCATGTTCCAAAACCCCAGAAGCCCTTCAGTCCACCCACAGACCATCTGCTATGGCAAAACTAAGCAAACAAACAAATAGAGCATGCTATAGCCAAATACAAGAGTTTGAATTCCAGACTCAGTATCTAGTGTCTAACTAACCTTACTAAGCCCATGGAGCCTCCTTTCCCATCTAAATAATGGGATGGGCCCACTTTACCACAAAGTTCTAATCTACAGCCTGAGCACACAGTAGTAGCTGATAAATGTGGTTACCAATGTTCTAGGAAACACCATGGACATTGAAGATGAATGGATAAAGGGTGGTACTGAGGAGGACAGACAAGGAAAACTTACTGGGCCACAGAAAGACAAGGAGATTTTTAGATTGGAGCTTCAGCAAAGTCAATTATACAAAGGGGATCTTCTGAGAAAGATACTAGACCCTCAAGCAACACATCTTCAGCCTCTTAAGCACAGGGCACAGGGAAGCTCATTGTCAACAGATCTTTGCTACAGAGGGTCTCTGCTGCAGCAAGGATCACTAAGGGCAGGTGGATGAGGAGCTTGTGTCATGGAGGGGGACAGCATGTGGTGTTTGGTCTTGGAGATGCCAAAGGTTGGTAGCCACCCTTCCTGGTGCTGGATTGGATCCTGTCTGCCCTGTGCCTGACCCCAGGCAGAATCCTATATCCTTCTTTTCTTTTGAATAGATATATAGGTAATATTCATCTAAGTCTCTATTCTATCTTCTGTGTACATTGTTCCTTAAATTGGTGAGGGTGCATTGCTCTGTGACACTTACCTTAGGAAGGAGGACTACACCCTGCTTAGGATCAGCACGATGGGGATGTCTCAGTGCTTCAGGAAGGGTCTGTTCTGGTCCTTGAGGTCTCCTGGGTAGCTCTCTGCTCTTTACTCATCCAACCTCTACCCAGCCCAGCAATGGAACTACAGCACATAGTGTGTGGTCCAGGATCTGGAAAGAGACTGAGGGAGGGGACTAGACTGCAAGAGGTCACTCCAGTTCACGCTTGAGCCTCATGCACAGTCCTGCTGCTTTCCTTGACCTTTGCTATGTCCCACAGATCCCTTGGAAAGGTTTTTCCACACAGCTGCCAATAAGAAGAACTGGGCTCAGGGGACCCATCAGTAGAGACACCCACATACAGTTCTCTCTAGAAAGAGAAGGGTAGTGACTGAACAACAAACAGCCTTATTCCAGGCTTCTGCCTGATCCTGTCACCACTTTCAAGGGCCTAAGCCCTGGTTACCTGTGATTAGTGTCTCTGAATTTGTAGTCTCTATGCTCTAGCAGGTGCTCTGTCTCCCTCCTTGGGACTCAAAGCAAATAATCTGTGGTACTTGTAATGATAAGTAATCTTTCTCTGATAATAACTACTAGACAGTTTTAGCCTATGACATGAGGCATGCTCTACATAAAACAGCACTTTTTTCAGAACTAGGGAGTGATACCCTCATTGTTAGTTGTCCTTTTAGCCCTGGTCACAGGTGGGATGGTGCTGAAAGAATCCTCCTGGAAAACTGGCAGTGGAACAGGATTTTGAGAGCAGAATAGGGGTCTCCTTAGTGTAGTGAACATGGGAGGAGACATCTTACAAGTCTGTTCAATGACATAGGTCAAGCTTGTATATTTAGGGATGTCAGCCTATAGAATGTGTTGATGCATCTAAGCAGAACTTTCAGGGATGATGCCCAGCATTTGCAAGCACACCCTCCTCAATCCACCATCACGTAACCTCTTTGTCTAGTCACCTGGAATCTTCTTTGGCCAGCCAGAGAAGTGTTCTAAGTTGGTTTAGACACTCTGGACAAGTCAACTTACTCATTAGTATTATTAAATCACACCTGCATTCCAAGATGTGGCTTCACAAGTAGAAAACCCTTGTTGAAGGCCAAGACCACACATCTCATGTGCGAATTATTCTGACTCTCACAGCCATCCCTGAGGGATAGGAATTTGGAGACCCACTGCCAACTGAGAAAATAAGAGACTCAATAATAACAATGTGTTTGCAGCTAGCTAGCCAGGAAGCACAGAAGTGGGTCCTGAAATCCAAATTTTGGAAGAAGTATGTTACTCTATCCAAAGCACCATCAGGGATTTAGTATTAGCCCAAGATGATTGTAGGGGAAGGAAGACACTAGAGTCCCTGGAAACAATCCAAGACCTGTGAGTCCAAATTCAGAGAGTGGAGGCAAGGATGTTTGTGGCTGGTTTTGTGGAAGGCCATCCTGTGTGCTTCTTACCTTCCATAATTTACTCCTCCCATTTTTTTTAGGGTGAGGAGGTGTGATGTTCCTAATTCTTGAGGTAAGAGCTCTGAGAACTGGCAACTTAGGTCATTTGTTTAAGTCTCAGTGAATATCCCATTGCCTTCCCAACAAGACAGAAAAACAGTGCTAAGGGCCTGTTGCCCCACAGCAACCAGACCAGGCAGCAGCTGCTGAGATAAATAAGCAGATAAACTACTAGATCCTGTCACTGTCTCCCTGAGAAGTGGAAGAAGAGAAAGAGCAATAGCCCACAGCTCCTGGGCCTGCCTGTCCTGGTGACTGCCTCCATTGGCACTTAACCATAGCAAGATGCTAGATTGGCTCTAATTAGGGAAAAAATAAAAAAGCATGCACTGAGCTATCATGTGTTTGCTGCTAAGGAAAAAGCTCCTTAGAGGTAGGGTGCTGAAAGGAAACATTCTTTCCTCATTAACCCTTTCTCCTTTGAGGGAAGGTGGGGAAGATGTGTGAACTAACACACTGGTCTTCCAGTCCCCTCTCAATTCTTTCAGAAGACTCATTGGCCCTGAAAGTGGACCAGTTATTGGATATTTTAGGTACAATGACCAAATGAAGTGGACAGAGTCAGTAGGAGGACTTGATGTACAGACCCTGTGATGGTTTAAGTGGTTGCTACTTGACATTCTTAGTTCAAGTGCAGCAACAATCATTTTTATGGCGGAAGTCAGTTTTAGGTACAATTGGTCTAATTCATCATTCTCATAGTGGAGATAACAGAGGCCCAGAGAGGCTGTGATTTTTGCTCAGGATGGTGGTTCATTGTCTTTATCTGAGTGTGTTGGTACCTACCTTGTCTCATTATGGCCAGTAAACCTGCCTGTGTAAAGGTCAATAAACACTGCTGAGCCGCTGATAACATGTCTATAGTGGGTTTGGTTAATGAAGAGAGTGGGCAGATGCAAAGGCAAAGAATCATGTCTTTTGGCTCTCAGAAAAACATATGTAGCAACCAGGGCAACTATAACTCAGCTCTTTACATGGCAGAAGGAAGCATTCCATACAGAGCTAGAGAAGATACACTGGTTGAGCTTTCAGCAAGATAGACCATGAGATGAGAAGAAAGGGAGAAACCTAATATGAAGTGTGTTCCTGAGATCACCTGAGATGAATGAGGAAGATAGAAGATGAGGTGTGGGAAAGTAGCCTCTGATACATTCCTTTGAAATTCTAACCCACTATGGAGTTCTGATGCTTGGAGGACTCTTCAGAGCTGTTTTAAAAACAAGGGTGTTTTTGTGCTTCTTCTAGAAAGGCTCATGACTTTGGGAGAAGGGGTTCTTTCTAGCCTGAGCAATGTCCAAGGGGCTGGCCATCTAGCTGAGGCCTCTGGGGTCAGGTGTTTGTCTTTTACTTAGGGATGAATGAAACATTGCAGGACTGCATCCTTTGTACAGCTCCCCTGAGACATGAGTGTCTCACTAGCAGCCATTTGGAGCTACCTGCCTCTTTGCAGATTCCATGGTTGCCTGCATACTGTCATTTTTTGTTCTAATCCTTGAGTTTGTCTCTCCAGAGTGACAGGAATTTGTAAAGAACCTCCAGAGGCTGGAATATGTGAGGACTGAGGCAGGAGGATATGACATCAAGCTATCATAAAAGGAAAGAGACACTATTTATATAGTTGACAGAATATATCCCTTTGAAGTTTTCAGAAGGAGGTCTATTCTGAACATGGTAATGAAGGAAGTATAGTGTATTCCATGACAGGCAGATGTCAAATATAAGAGCTGATTACTTCGTAACTGAAGTATGTTAAGTGCTTCTCTTCAGTTTTAGGACTATCTTGTAGGGACAAAAGGAAGTCTGATTCTCATTCCTTTTTACACAATAATCTTCACAATCAATACTAAATACCTGATTATATCTTATTCTATTATTAGAGTCCTTTGCCTGGAAGTTTAATATTTAAAGGGAGATGGAAGGTGAGTCTAGAATGGTTGCTGAGAACTCAGTATGTCACCATATAGGTCAAGGTAAGAATCTCTGATTAGTTTTTGTTTTTCTCCTCAAACTGAGATGGAATCTTAAGTTTTGGTATTTTTCTCTTTTCCTTTTTTTTTGGTTCTTGTTAGTCAAGTACAAAATACAACTATGAAGTAAACAAATTAGTGTATATGTGTAGTATGACCATCACAACTATGAGTTCTTCAATCCATGAACATGGGCTGTCTGTTCATTTGCTCAATTCTTCTGTCATTTATTACAATAAGATTTTCTTATATTTTACTTTCTCAAACTTAAGCCTATTACTAGGTAGCCTGTTCTCCATCTATAGCAAGTAGAATTAGTTAGAAATTTCATTTTATTTATCTCTACACATTTTCTAATATATGTACTGATCCTTTATTCTACAACTTTCAGGTTATAGTACATACCCTCTTCTTTGCTATTGCCTCGTTCTGGTGGTAGTTGTCATCAGCAGATGACCCCACCCTTTGGTAGTTTTCAAATTGCCAAGATTTCTGCCTGTTTTCTCCTGTGATGGGCATGCCAGTTGGCCCAAGCCTTCTGAACCATCTCAAGTAATATTGAACATTGTATCAGGGACTCTATCTTACCTTAGCCATACTGGCCAGATAAAATGTACAAACTAAACAGAACACAACTAGACAGATTTCTTCTTCTAAAGATACAATCACAGTCCAAGAATGCATAGAGCAGTAAACATAGGTGCCTAGGGGTGTAGGAATCCAAGGAGAGAAGCCATGCTGTATCATGTGTCAGCAAGAGACACAGAATAGGAACAGGTGGAGATCAAAGGCCTCATAGCATGGAGACCAGAATGAGGAATGAGAAAGAGAGAGAATAAAAACATCGTTCTGTGATGCACCATCACCCCAGAGTTGAGCAGACTCTCCTGCCCCTTGCCATCAGCAGCTGCCTGTGCCCCTCTGAGGAAATTTCTCTTGTTTCACAAGTCTGTTTAACTGCAGTCAAATCACCACTAATGTGATAAGCTGTTATGAAAACACAGTTTAAAAAAAATTGGCATAGAGATATTTCAGACAACCATTTTTAATTTAGATTTTTCTTTTTTATATGTTATTTGTAAAAATGAAGTGAGACCACTTTGAAAATAGATTATTAAAATCAGTTTATTTATTTTGCAATGCTGAGATTGAACTCATAGTCTCACCCATGCTAATCATATCTTTTTTTTTTTTTCTAAGCTGTGTCTCCAGACTCAAGTTTTATCTTAGTCATTTTCTTTTCTAATAAAGTTTGGCTGAGGAGCTTCATCTTGGATCAACTTCTAATCTAAACTGGAGCACATCACCGCTTTCCCTCCTTCTGCCCTTTCTAGTGTTGCCGACACAAGATCTTGAGAGGCTGACAGTGGGTTGATTTCCTCCTTCATCTGGGGATGTTTTGCATCCTTCAGCTGGGGATGTTGCTTACCCCCCATCCATGTCCTTCATCTGACACACACTTCCAAGCAGCTCTTGAGATCAGGTTCTCTCACGGTGGCAGAGCTCAGCTCCATCAAGCACAGGGCCATAACTTGGCACAGCAAAGCTGTGGTCTGGGTAGAGCGTCTCTTCCAGGTGAAAGTCTGCTCGGAATTCTGTGTTAGATCAAAGCTGCTTTCTCAGTTACTGCAGCCGAGAGCTACACAGGGTGAGACAAAGGGCTTGAATGTATGAGCAGGTTCCTGTAGAGCATCAAGTCTACTGAAGAACTGCCAACTTACTTAGAAGTAGGGAAGAAGTGGAAAATTCAGAAAAACAAAACAACTTCAATGACAAACAAAAACCAACCCAAACCAAAATCACATTAAACCTCCTGAAGGGTGTTTTCCTGGCAGGTTGTAGTATTCTCTGTCCCAAATTGCTTTTGTCTCTGGTAGGAGAGTTAATGACTCTTAGTCATGTCAGATGTTTTATGCTTGCTTTAAGATGTCTCAATTGGAGTTTATACAATAAGAACATTTTAGAAGAAGAACTAGGGCAACTGGAATGTAGTAAAAACTGCACACTAATTATCTTGCCCAGGGAACTTCACCTTTGTACACCATTCCCTGCCGCCTGCCATCCCTGGCCCTTCTTGATGGTGTGGACAGGAATCCGGCCTGAGTTTCAGTGGGGATGCTCTTGCTTTCAAAGGCTCTTGCCAGAGCTGTGGGGCTGCCACTCCCCCCCCCCCCCCAGTGCCCTGGCCTCCTCCAATGTCTTGACCTTGGTCAGAATGTCTTTGCAACTTGCATTTTCTCGGAGCTCCTTGTGTGGGACTAATCTTAGCCACTCACCTATTAACATTGGCTTGTGAACTGAAGCTTTCTGAACAAGCTACATCTGCATTAGGCACCTGAAGACTGTTGACCTTAGCTGACTAGAAAGTGGTAATTTCATGATGGAGCATTGCAGGTCTTGAGTCAATGTTATCTCTGGCCACCTTAATGCCTTTAAAAGGTATTTATTCTCAACTGCTGTATCTGACCTAATGTGTTTGTGGCTGGGAACTACAATTCTTAGAAATATTGGCTGTACTTAACTGGTCTTCAGTCTATATCACTTCTAAAGTCAAGAATGCTATATCACCTCCATCTATGGGAGAGAGGCCTTGCTCTGCTGAATTCCACTTTCCTTAAGCTGCTATCAGTATGTTCAATAAATGTATTGATTTATGATCTTCTGTGGCCATAGTGTGCACGTCACTTCTCCCCTCAAAGCACATGGCTCAATATCTACATAATTGAGTTTGTACTCCTGGACCATGGCCATTCATATTGCATCAGTGTAAATGAGTTTCCATTTTGAAAAGATGTGTTTACATGTGAGTGATCAAGGTGTGTGCACATGTATGCAGTAAGTGTCTTCTTTTATTTCTCTCCACTTTATTTCTTTGAGGCAAGATCTTTCCCTGAGCTTGCAGCTCAAATTTTTTGATTAGGCTGATAGACATCAAGCCTCAACTATTTTCCTGTGTGAATCCCACAGTGTTGGAGATACAGGAATATCTGCAACCATTCCAAGATTTTTATATGATGCTGGGATCTAAACTCAGGTCCTTACAGTTGTAAAGAAAGTACACTTAACTATTGAGCCATCTCTCCAGTCTTAATGTGTCTTATTTTCTTTAAAGCAAAGGTACTGTTTTCTGACTTAGGGGGAACCCAGATGTGGCTTGAGTGAGAAATGTATCTCATGGATTATGATTTGAATACCTGGTCCTGTGGGTGGTACTATTTGGGAAGAACTTCAATCTGAAAGGTTTTTGGTCTGTTTCCTTGATATTCTGCATGCTGTCTCAATGGCTATAAATTCATATATGAAGCTCATCTGCTGTGTCTAAAAACACTGTTTCCTTATAGCCATGCACCCACTTCTGGCTCTGACAACCTTCTCAATCATCTTCCACAGCCATCCCTGAGGACTGGTATGGTTCAGATGTCTCATAATGGACAGAATATTTATGGTCTCATTCTTTTCAGAGAGAAGGTGTCCATTGAACTGGAACCTGATATGGGAATGACCATGACCACTTGTGATTCTCTATGTTAATTGTCATCCACTGGAAAAAGAGGCTTCTGGAACAAGTGCCACATTTTTAATGTGCTTCTTGGTCTGTTAGTTAACACCTGTGTTGCTTTGATAGGTTTACTTTAGTGACAAGTGCCTCAGTAAACATGGACGTGAAGGTGTCTTTGAGGTATGGTGACCTAGAGTCATTTATACCACTGTAGATGAATCCCATGATGGTTGTATATTTAATGTTTTGAGGAATGTCCATGTTGACTTCCATAGTGGTTTTACCTGTTTACATTCTTGATCCTTTATTTATTACCAAACAGGGCTGACATTGAATAAAAATTTGGTTTCAAAGACAAGCTAAGTATAAGGTTGAGTGTTTCTTTTGTTATGACCCATCTCCATAGAGTTGCTAGTATAGACCTTCCACACAAGAACTCACAACTCATTGCTGGCCCAGGCATAGACTGTCATCCCTCTAGTTTATCATCAACCCTAAAAAGAATGCTAGAATGTGCCTGGTGCTGGACAAACATCTCTCTTGATAGAATCCGGCATTGTGCTTTAACACATTGGCTTCCTTTTTGCTCTTTAACATTTCAGCCCCTTTGGCCTCTAGGTTCCTTGAATTTTCTGACCACAGCAGCTCAAGGCCCAGCTCAGTACCTTTGCAGTTAGCCTCATTCCCATATCAGGTTCCAGTTCAATGGACACCCTCTCTCTGAAAAGTGTGTCTAAGCACATTATATGCAGTCCCTACCACAGAACACCATTTAAACTAGTTTTGGGGAAGAACCCTGTAATCTCTGTGTCTCCTTAACAGAGCTTGCCTGCCTCATATTAGGCCTAAGAGTTCCTGAGTGAGTGTTGGCTCTTATTCCTACAGCATTCCACACAGAAAATAAAGATAAAACAGAGCCAGATCAGAGTATATGCTGACTCAAGTCCCATTGTCTGGCATCCTTAGGTTATATGGGAAATTTTCCACATGGCTGAAGATGTAAAATGTAAGTACATTTGCAAAGTACAGCACCGCTCACAGATGTTGTTCTGTGATATAGTAAAACAGACATCTTGTAAATAAGCGAGCTTTCTGGATGTCTGCTTTTCCTGAGTGATCCTTTCTAGCCCATCACACATCCTAGGCATGGTCCAGAAAGCCCTACAGACCAGACAGGTACAAAGCTTCGTGTTATGATTTGAGTGGTGAGATATCTTCTTTGTATTTCTGGTCACTACCCCCAAGAGGTTCTTGGAAGAGCCTGTAGTCATCTCACCTGCTTGTCACCATCTTTAGCCTGGGCTGGTAGCCACTTAGACATTGCCAAGGCCTACGAGCATACTCATGCTGAACACAAGAGGTACTTGGGTGACTTCTGAAGATATAGATCTGCTAGGAATGTCTAATAAGAAGTGATGCTAGGGGACAGAGTAACTAGCCTGGCAGAAATGAACCTATTATAAAGAGATGCTTGTGTCCTTCATTGTTGAAACAATGTACCCAGAGAAATGGGAATTTCTTTAGAAATCTGATGTTAGAAGAAGAAAAGGGACCCAGCCAGAGGGGCAAGTTGTTTCCCCAAAAACCTTGCACACAGTTCTAACAACTTGTCAGACCACCTTGCAGGATACTAACGCCCATATGATGATGGGCCAAAAGACGGTTGGGACCACACATTAACCAAGACTGGCTGTGCTTAGATGATGTACATATCCTTGAGCCTGTGTTTAAACTTCAGGAAACTAAAGACAGACTTGGAGAATGTGTTGGATCTCTTTGTCCCTTTCCCCAGTGTGGCCACATTGAATAAATCTTCCCCTTCTGCTTTCTGCTATTAATTTGGTCCTTTTTAATTGCTGGATTGAATTTTTAGACTGAACCTGAAATTAGGCACAGGCTGTGATCACCCAAATTGAGGACAGTAGGAGGTCTGGGAATGTTCTAGACTCTTAAGGGCTACTGAGCCTCCCCCCATAGGAGCATTATTCACAACGGCCCCCATCCTCTGGGTGGGCAAACCCACTCACCACTCGAGAAGGCATTTCCACCCTTTTTGGTAAAGGTCAGTTTGAATGTAAATTTTGTCTATCTTCCTCTTTCATTTCTCCCTCTCCTGCCCCCATCTCCTTCTCCCTGAAACCTGCTGAAAAACAACTTAGTTCCTTTTTGAGGCTGAACGTTTCAGTGGAGAGAGAGATAGAGCCCACGACAGAAGTACAAAAGGAAAGAGGAAAGGAGATAAGCAGAGAGGGAGAGATGCAAAGGAGGGGAGAAATGGACAGATGGACAGATGGCAGCCCTGCCCGGCCATCCTCCCAACAGAAATGGGGAAACCAAATCACATCCACACAATGTGGCTGGCAGGATGGATCACAAAATAATATTTGTTCATCAGATAGCTCAGGAATGTGCATGTGCTTTCTCATAGTGAGTGGAGGCCATTTCTCCTGGAAAGCATCCCAAGTGAATAGAGCTGACAGAGGCTGAAAACACTGGAAACCAGGGCCTTACCCCTAGCACTGCCTGTGTGAAGCCTGTAGTTTTTACTAGCAGAGAGGCAGCCCTCTCTACCACGTAAAAATGATTTTATCACAGGATGTGTTTCTGTAAGGTAAATGCACCACTTTACTGCTGACAGGCCACTCTCAGCTCATTTACTGCTGACAGACCACCATCAGCCCATGTACCCCTTCATTGATGACAGACCACCATCATCAGCCCATGTACCCCTTCACTGCTGATAGACCACCATCATCAGCCCATGTACCCCTTCAATGCTGACAGACCACCATCAGCCCATGTACCCCTTCAATGCTGACAGACCACCATCAGCCCATGTACCCCTTTACTGCTGACAGACCACCATCAGCCCATGTACCCCTTCAATGCTGACAGACCACCATCATCAGCCCATGTACCCCTTCAATGCTGACAGACCACCATCAGCCCATGTACCCCTTCACTGATAACAGGCCACCATCAGCCCATGTACCCCTTCATTGATGACAGACCACCATCATCAGCCCATGTACCCCTTCACTGCTGACAGACCACCATCAGCTCATGCCTCACCATTTTCTATAGTGTGACAGGTAGTTTGGCACACCACCAAAACCCAGCCCAGGCCCAGCCCATTTGCCCAGAATGGATGCTGGAAAAGGCTGGTTTGGAATTCTTCTTCCTCTTTAGTCTTGTGTGAGCCAGAGAAGAAGCAAAGAAACAACATGTTATCTGCAATTCTGAGGTCCCTGGCTTAGCCTTTGTGTTGTTTTGGCAATGAAGACTCCTGCTCCTATAACCACACTGTCCCTAAGGGGATCTCTCAGGCTGAAGGTGCCACTCACTTAACATCAAAAAGCTTTGTAGAGGCCATGGTTCTCAAGCCTCAGTTTCATAAGAAGAATGTAGGTTAAATACAGGTGGCTAGGCATCAGAAGCCAGATCCTTTATAAAGCTTTCCAGGTAATACGGTATTCAGTACACTAAGATGCTGGCTTTGCCATGAAGGGTGACATTTGCCACCAACACATCATTTCTAAGACACAATGTCTTAGGCTCTGTTCTCATTGCTTCCACTTGTCCTTCCCTCGGCTGTGAATGGGCTGCTTCTTTGTTCTTTTGGCTCTCTGTTGCAGCCCTGTGTGACCCTCTTACCTCATCTCCACACAGGAGGAAGAGAAATCTTTGCGAAGTCATATGGCAAGGTCTAGCAATGTTATCCAGATGTTAAATCAAGAATGGGTTATGTACTGGGTCCTTTCCTTGATCATCCCTGTTGTGCAGATGTTCACACTGACTCATATTTTGTTTGTCTGTGGGGCTGACCTGCAGATGTACTTTAACTTAATTGTGTCTGTCTTTGACATACTTTGGGCTGCTAGCCCAGGGTTGTAAGAGGTTCATGCTTGACCTCATCAGAGATGCAAACCTAGGGAAGCTTTTACAATGATGTTTCTGGGGCCCCCTTTAAGACTTGCTGTCAAATTTATGGCTTTTTCTGTTCAATGTCTTCCTTGAAACTCTGGAAGACAGAATTTCTGTTTTGCAAACTGCCAAATACATTTGTGAATCTAAAAAGATGGATAAAAGAAGGCTCTCAATAGGCAATGCTGTTTTAGAAAAGGTCAACTATGGCTGCAAAGGATCAAAATGGCTTTCCTAGGAGGCTTATGAATGGATACAAAAGTAATTTCAAAATTAAAGAGTATGTGTGTGCCTCCAAGTTCCTTTGCAGCGTGTGGGCTTGCTGTACAGGAAATGAATGGTGCTTGCAGACGGCCACTGTATGCCAGGCACTCAGAAGCTACTCTTCTATGGCCTGAATTCAGAATTTCTGCCTGGACCAGCTGTCTGCCAAACTGCAAAGGGGTTTGCCTCTTATCTCTCAGACAACTCCTTCCATGTCTCAGGAGGATGGGCATTGAAAAAATGGACATTTAAATGTGCAGTCCTTATAGACAGGTTTTCGGGTTTGAGCAAGGCTCTGCCAGCAGAGGGCATGGTTGGCTTTTTTGTTGCTCAGATCTCTTCAGGCTGTTGAAAATAGGCAGAGAGGAGCCTGACAGGAACTATGACACCTTTTATACTCAACATTCAGGGTTCCAGATCTCTCTCGCTCCCTCCCTCCCTCTCTCCCTCTCTCCTTCCTTCCCCCTCTCTAATTCTTCTTTTATGTATTATGTCCTGACCACAGTTTTCTCTCCTTCCCCAGTATCTACTCCTTTCCTCCCTTCTCCAGATTCACCCTCCTCCTACCTCCCCTCAGAATAGAACAGGCCTCCCAGGGACATCAACCAAACAAGGAATAACAAGTTACAATAAGACCAGGCACACATCATCACATCAAGGCTGGACAGGACAACCCAGCAGGAAGAAAAAGAGTCAGAAATAGGCTTTACTCCCACTGTTAAGAATTTCACAAAAACACCAAGCTAGTCAGCCATAACATCTATACAGAGGACCTAGGTCACACCCCTATAGGCTCTCTGATCTCTGTGAGCCAACATGAATCCTGGTCAGTTGATTCTGTGGGCTGTGTTTCTGTGGTGTCCTTGGGATTCCAGATCTTAAGGTCCATCTGGGATGCAGAGCACTGCCAGGTAGTAGGCAGACCACTGCATAGCATGGCTAGACTCTTTGTAGATAGCAAACATGATCCACATAGGTGATGGTAGGGGCTGAGGTGTTGCTCCCAGGGACTCCCCCTCCTGATTGTGAAAAACCAGCCTTAGCTGCCAGGTAGATGCATCTGGGTTCTTTTTCCCTTTGGCCCTGAGAAATCTTGGCCTCTTTTATATCTAGCTTGGAGACCTAAACTATAGAACTGCCACTGTCTTGTGCCTCATGCCTGAAGTCTTGCCCACACTGGAGGTTCTCTTTGAACTCTATTATTTTGTCAAACCTGTGTGTTACTCTGCTTCCAGCAGACCAAAGGTGAATCCTTTAAGGACAAGGATTCTATATCTACAGGGCCCATGTCCTGTGGCTGACAGAATCACTCAACACATTATTTAATGAATTTCTGTTCTGTGCCAGCTCAGCAGAGGGACCCCAGGGTAACACTGTAGTGATTTCAAAGGCCTGGTCTCACAATGGTCCTTCTGGAAGGTGGTGGAACACTTAGGAAGTGGAGCCTAGTGAGAGGTCTTTTGGCTACAGGAGGCATAACATTGAGGGGGATTCTGGGGCTAAGCTCCCTTCCTTTTCCTACCATGATATGAGTGCCTTTGTCCTTCTCATTTATCTTATCCTTCCCCAAAGCGATGGTACCAACTAACTATGTACTGAAACTTCCCAAGCAGAGATAAACAATCCTATTCTATTAGTACATTGCATACCTGAGGTATTTGTTATACCAGTAGAAAGCTGACCAATACAAACAGTGAACCAAATAAATACCAAGAGGATATGACAAGCACACAGATTTTATTAGGGGTGACACCTACGTGAGTTTGGTTAGGGAAGGAGCCAAGACACCTGGAGTGCTGCCATCTTCCTCTGAGGATTAGAAAGCCAGTGACATGTATGTTAGGTTTTGTACCCACACTTACATGCTAGCATTGCTCAAGCATATGCATAGTCATACCCTGAGCACTTTCTTTGGGGCTCCCTTATGGTTTGCACAGAATAGAAGTTTAGATCATGAAGTAGTGACAAGAAGTTTGCAGCCACAGGGCATCACAGTACCAGCAGAGGCAGCATAATGGCCACAGACGCTTTGAAGAATTGACAGGCAGCGAAGTCTTTTCTATGAATGTCCACAGGCAAAGACCCTGCCTGAGCCACCAGATAATCTGAGGTCTGGGAGAAGCATGTGGATTATTAGTTTAGGAGAATCTCAGAGATGTCCTAGAGGGTAGCACTCATCCCAGGAATCTTTGTGTCCAGGGGTCTCACTGTGAGTTGTGTTGCCCTGGCCTGGACCCATTACCATGGACTTTTCTTTGCAGAGGTTTACACAGCTTGAAATGGGAAGTGCTATGACAGATTGACTCACATGAAAAATAAGTTCCCCAAATTTCTTGCCCTGCTCTTCATGGCTTTACCCAGTGTCTTGCATCATAGTCGTAGCTGAACCTTATCCCTTGCTTGCTCCTGGGGAGCTTGGTGTTGGATCGAGAGGCACAATCCACTGAGGGGGCAAAGGCAACACTGTATGGGGAAAGGCAGGGTGGGAAGGACTCTTTCATCTTGGGTCAGCTCGGTGAGTCCTTTTATGTTTTGATTATTCAATTATGTATCTTTGTTGTTGTTAGTGTGTATGTGTGTGTTCTCTCTCTCTCTCTCTCTCTCTCTCTCTCTCTCTCTCTCTGTGTGTGTGTGTGTGTGTCTGTGTGTGTGTGTCTGTATCTGTGTGCATGTATGGTGTGTCTGAGGACAAGTCTGTGAAGGTTATTCTTTCTTTTTGCCTTCATATGGGTCCTGGGACTCAAACTCGGGTAGTTCAACTTGCCCAATAATAACTTGTAACTACTGAGCCATACAACAACTTCTGTTTGGAAGAGTTCATGTCACACACAGAAAAGGTGGGATAGTTTTATTACTCATATAACACAGACAAGGTTAAGTAGGAAACACAAAAATGCAGATGTGTGAGTGACTTTTCGTCACCTCAAATGACTGCAGAGTTAAAGGGTTGGGAGACTGTTAGTTCGGTGTTATTGTGGTTTACAATACAGTCTAGTTTCAGACATGAGAGTGAACACTGCAATTACCCTTTCAGACTTATGCTTTGGGATTATGCTTCTCTGACTGACTCTGTGTGCTGGGCCACATGAAGCTCCAGTTTATATGTAATTCACATCCATGCAAAGTGTGGAATCAGATCTCAGAGGGACTGCCAGTGACTTTTGTTACACACACACACACACACACACACACACACACACACACACACACACTTCGTAGAGAACAGCTGGGAGTATCCATCATACTATGCAAATGCGTGCATGCATTCAGAAAGCCCTCTTGTCTATCTCACAGGCTGATTCAAGTTCAGTTTTATTCTATTTCTTTTTTTCCACCTTGTCAAAGGCATTATACTCATTACCTTTAAAAGTTGTCATGCCTAGGCTAAGGGGAAAGTCTTCTTTCTACTGTTAATTTTTCAGTGAACCCTGCTATAGAAAGTAGTGGTAATAAGAGAAGCTCTGTCATCTACTAAAAGCCTACTACATCTAGCCCTATCCAGTCAGTGCTGCTGACTGGGGAGACCATGGCCTCCTGGGGACACCTCCTAATGCTCATTAGGTTTGCCAGACTCCCTGGGATTTGTGGAGAGAACTGCATCTCAGCCACTGTGAGTTGAAACTGGATGAAAAACCTGGAGCCAAGATGTGTGGGAATCCTAGGCTTGCATTTTGTGTTCTATGGAAAACCCAACAATGTCTCCTGTAAATTTTCCTTGCAGTATGATCCTGGGAGTGGCTATCCTTTTTCTGTCCCCAGTCAAGCCTGGCCACCTACCCCACCTCCAGCTGGCTTCTCCCCTGAGCTAGGAGTGACCTTCTGAGCAGTCAGTCCCCTTCAGGGAGCTTCTGTTCCCTCCACCCTGCCCACACTTCCTCTACATTTCCCCTCTCCAGACAAGGCGTTGCCCCTTTCCTGTTTCCCTGTCACTAATGACTTCAGTCCAGGGAAGGGAAATGTCACACTAAGCCCCTTCCTCTGTCCTTGCCCTCAGACTTTGATTTCAGACTAAAGCTCGTGCCTGGAGGGGATGAAAGATGAGTACATCTACCCAGACACTCTCTGATGCTTACTGTTGGAAGATCCAGCCATGTGGCAGGACCCCAGACTTCAAATCAGCCTTCAGGAACCCTGAATGCTGACATGGTGCTCCAGGCAAAGCCTGGAATTGTAAAACATCCCACATGAAAATCCTGTCAGTGTGAGAAACACAACTTACCTGGTCCCAGCCTCTTATGCCAAAGTGAAACACTGGAGATAAAGACAATATGACTTCTATTTTTAAGGTTACAAGTCTTTGTTAGAACACTCATATTGTCAAAGACAGTATTGGATATTTGTGTAATATATGTGTAATATCATTGCTTCCAAATTGTTGGCTCCAAGGTAAGTTTCCCCAAGTTGCTTCTTTGTCTGCTGGGAAATGGCCACAGCCTGATACTTCCCAAGAGAGATAGAGTTGTGGAGGGACTGGAACAGGGTTCTAGCTCAATGAAGAAGCAGGTTTCTTCATCAGGGAGGATAAGTGGGTAGATCTTCCATTGGTTATGGCCTGCAGAAACTTAGTGCTCCCTAGAACACCATGTTAGAAGGCCTAGTGTGCTATTTGACCTTTTCCCCACTGCCCTCTGGGCCTGAACTTCTGTCCTCAGTGGAGAGACAGAGCAGAGATTCCTCCACTGTCCCGTCCTCACAGCTGCTTTCCCTCCTGAGTAAAAATGTATTGCTGCAACTAAAGGAGCCTTGGGGTCAGTGGAAGTGTGGTTTGTTCCTTCAGAGGACACTTTTCTGGGCTTTTGAGTATGTGTAACAAAAATAACAATCCTTTGTTTCTTTCAGTACTGTTGATGTGGCAAGACATCTTCTGTGAAACACTTTTAATCCCTTTGCTTAATGCTGTCAGGGACCCTAAACTTAGTTTTCATTTTGTTGAAATAAGAGCTGAGAGAAGTCAAATGACTTGCCTAAAATTACACAGTAATTTGTCAAATATAACCCTACCATCTGTGAAGGGAATCCCAAGACTTTGATAGGAGATCTGAAACCATGGGTAGTATCAAATCCCAAGATGTTTTCTCCTTTATACTCAGATTTATAAAAATTTTACTTTATGAATCAGCAACATTAACATTAGATAACGAGACTGAATAATCACGTTAATGCTATTTAAAATAGGTGAGTTGTTTGTTCCTGGAATTTTTCATTTAATATTTTTTGGGAAGGAAGTGACTGTATTTGTGGATTATCTACTCTACTAAGCACTGTTACTGCTGTCACATGGTATATGACAGTACAGGACAGAAGGTCCCTTGTCCTGGCATGCACAGGCTACACTCAGTGCTTTCAGAGAATGACAGGTTGTGACAGTTTGTCCTAGAATGGAACCAGAAAGAAACACAGCATTTCTGAATGTCTCCTTTTTGAATGAACCAAGGAGCCTTTGCTGCCTCATCTTGACACATGTTAGAGCAAGAGGCACCTTGATGTCCCTGGATGGCAGTGTCTCTGATTCACAACTAGCTCAGCTCATAGCACATAGGGTTTCAAGTGAATTAGCAGTTTCCAGAAAAGTGGAACTCAGTGAGCAGCACTAACCAGTACCCATAGTGAGTGTCATTTACCCTCTGAGAGAGGAAAAAAAAAAAAAAAGAACTCTGGGAAGTATTCCAAGATTTAGGAAAAACTATATGAATCAGCTCTGGGATCAAACCTGGAGAAGTACATGGGTTAGGTATGTGCTGTGTTACTGAGCTGCATACGCATGCAATCTGTACTGGGATTACGTTGTTGCATTGTAAATAGTTGTCCCACTTACTGGTTCAATAAAAATGCTAATCAGCCAAAGGCAGACAGGAAGTGTGGGTGGGGCTACCAGACTAAGAATACTCTGAGAAAAGGAAGAACAGAGCAGAGATGCCTCAGAGAAACCAAAGAGATGCTACAGAGACAGCACAATGAGATGCCAGGAAACACAGAGATAAAGTTGAAATGCTGTTGAGAAAAGGTACTGAGCTGCATGGCTGAACAAGATAAGAATCATGAGTTGAGTTAAGATGAAGGAGTTAGAAAGTTATATGCCTTGGGCCTAGGTTGATCCATATAAAATTAATATAAGCCTTTGTGTGATTATTTGGTGCTAAGCAGTAGTGGAGCTATGAGTGGGTCTGAATCTCAAGGCTAGGCCTGAAAGTCCAGGCCAGAAACATATTACAACAGCAACCCTGTGAAAAAGACTTAAAACCTTCTTTCAATGTAGTACTATCCTATTAAAAAAAAAATCATCAAGATGGAGAGGGAGAGAAAGATACAAATTAAAAATACATGCCCTTCATAAAAAGAAGATGTAGCTATAGCTATTAGACTCTAAAGAGTGAAGCCAGTATGTATTGTACATCTGAGAGGGTAGGGATGTGTGTGTGTGTGTGTGTGTGTGTGTGTGTGTGTGTGTGTGTGTGTGTAGATGTCCTCCTCCTCAGTTGTTAGCTAAGGTCAGGCCAGTTTCAGATCATCCCTCACTGTGCCCTTCATCTTGGTTCCAGGGAAAAGACAGCTGTTCACACTTTTCTCTTTAACTAGAAATATTATCCATGAGATCACATTCTATAGGCAAACATTGCTCCCTGGTATCATGCTGACACTGTCCTGGTGCCTGAGGAATACCAAACTTGGTATTTTTATGTTAGATAGGAGGTTGGAGGGAGAATGGAAAGGAGGCTTCTTTTGTTTCTCTGTTAGATGGGGAAGAATGGATGACCAGGCCTCTCCTGCCAAACCATTTTTTGTGAGCAGCCAATAGATGTGGTTGCCTTAGAGCATTTGGAAGTCCCTTGCCAGAGCTACACAACCAGAAGGGAGCTTGGCTTGCATGGGCACATTTTTTTTTTCTTGCATTCCTTCCCATCCCTTCTTCTTTTATTTTTTTTAATTTTAGTAAATAAATAATAAACTGTGTGTGAATGTTTGTGAGTGTGTATATATGTGTGCATGTGCACGTGGAAGCCAGAAGTCATCCTTGAGTGTAGTTTCTTGTGTACTGTCTGCTTGTGTTTTGAGACAGTCTTTCAGTGGGGCCCTAAGCCCACAAATTAAGCCCAGCTTGCTGGCCAGTGAGTCCTACAGATTTTCCTATTTTTGCATCTGTGATGCCAGGACTAAAGAAACAGGCTGCCATACTCAGTTTCTATACATAGGTTCTGGGGCATTTCAGGTCCTCACTTTGCTTTCTAAATTCTATTCCCAGCTCCTTTTCCTTTTTAGGGTTTGGCAAACCAGGCATTCCCACCTTAGAGTTCCCCTGGGGCTGGTAAGAGGGTGCCTCTCCCTTTTCCTCATCTGCCCAGCAATGTGCACTAACACATTTGGCTTCTTATTTGGGGGCCCTTTATACTCACTCCCATGCACATCTACTACATTTTAAGGTGGAACCATCCTAGGGAGTCCAGTGGTTTGAGTGGAATGACCTCTGCCATTATGCTATGCTGTGGGATTATGTTCTGGTGCATTGTAAATATTTGTCCCTCCTACTGGTTTAATAAAATGCTGATTAGCCAGAAGGCAGACAGGAAGTGTGGGCGGGTAGAGCTATAAGACTATGAAAACTCTTGGAGAAGGAAGAATAGAGGAGAGACACCAGCAGATGCAGGGGAAAGGAGACCAGAATGCTGCTCTGAGTTAAGGTACCAAGTCACATGGATTAAAAAGGTAGGAATAATGGGTTGAGTTAAGATGAAAGAGCTAGCTGGAGACATAGGCCAAGCAATGTGAAATTAATATAAGCTTTTGTGTGGTCAGCTTATTTGGGACAGCTGGTCAGGATCTTGGGGCTAGTCTGGGTCAGAAACTTATTAGAATGCCCTCCTCCTTAGTCATCATGCCAAAGTCCCCACTTCTAGTATATCAGAAAGTAACTGGTTTGAATACCTGCCCTTTATGGAGATGATAAGGCCGAATGAGGTTATCAGGACAGGTCCTAATTTGGTATAACTCTTTTCTTGAATAAGCAGTGAGCAGGACACAGACACATAGAAAAATGTGTCCTAGAAATCATGAGGCCCTAGCAAGGAGAGGGGCTGCAAAGGAGCCCAGACTGCCTCACCTTGACCTCAGAGACTTCACTTCCAGAAACACCAGCAAACAAACATCTGCTTCAAATCTAGAAGATTGCTAACCTGTTGTTTGTGAAGGTCCCTCCCCTGAGCTTTGTCTGACTAGTGTTTCAGATGCTAAATAAATATCACAGGAAGGGACCAGGGTGCAACTCAGTAGCAAAATGGTTTCCTAGGAGGCTAGGTTTTAGATAAGGCTCCTGCACTGAATCCTGACAGACAAGAATAAAAATTAAAACAGAATTGAACATGCTCAACTTTCTGGTCATTAACCTGAAATGAAGCAGTCTAGCCTTCTAAGAGATCAGGGTTAGAGGTTCCTTCTGCCTCAGCCCTCACACTGTAGAAGTGGCTCACGTGACCTGATGGTAACTAACCAGCTGACTTCCCACTGTTCTGTCTCCTGGGCTATGAGGGACATTAACTTTGAAATAACTAACTCAGTCTTCACTTTTTATCTCTTCTCTCTTCAGCTCTTCTCTGCTATAAAACCTACCTCCTTCACTGGGTACAAGAACCACATGACCTATTTCATGGGATAAAGTTTTACTTGATTCTAGAATAAAAATTAAGTCAGTGGTACCTTGGCCTTGTAATATTGTCCTCTGATGTAAGATTACTTCCCTGGCCTTTGTCAAACATGTAGGTCAGGAAAGGGGGTTTGAGACTGGGGGCTGCTTGAGGACCCTCCCCCACAAGCTTCATCATTCTCTTTAAAGACATCAGATCAGTCTTGCTTTCATGGTTCAGATCAAATTCCAAGTTTTCTCTTTGAAAGCTGAGGGCTTTTCTGACAGGTTCTCTTCATTGCTGAACTTCTGATTGCAGAGAAAGTCCTCCCAGTAGATCTCCACTAGCCGCCTCTCCTCTCTGAGCATGTCTAACACCTTTCCTTCTTGGAACCTGTTGCTGACCGGGACCTTCATGGCAAAGGTGAAGGACAAGGTTAAGGACAACAGAGAGGAAAGCACACCTGGTCCAGAGTTTCAATGGCTTGTGGCAGCAGGACCCTTTGGTGGAGGGACAACCCCCCTCCTCCTCTGCTTGTTCTCTTAATACTGTGAAAAATAAGAGAGGGTTACACACTAGTCTAAGTTGCCATGGTAGGAAGAGGCCGCTATGGTGTGTTAGGTGGCTATTCCCTTCACCAGAAAGAAAAAAAAAATGCATGAGATTCTTAAGATGGACCACATTTGTTTTTACAGGGCTCTCATTCTTCTGTGACCTTTAAGGCTAGCATAGACTACATTTTTCCATTTACTGACAAATGAGAACTGCAGTGTCACCAAGAGAAGCAGTGCAGCTGATGGCCTGTGATGGCTGTTCTTCCTTGTCCATTTGACTGCACCTGGGATTAACAAAATATCCAAGTGATTTGGAACGCCTATGAGGAATCTTTCAATGAAATCATCTGAGGTGGTAGGATCCACTGTTGATCTGGATCTTTTGAGATGGGAAGATACATCTTGAATCTGGGCCACACTTTCTGCTGGTAGCTTATGTAAAGGACATGGGAGAAGGAAGCTTGGTCTTTATCTGCTTGCTCTTGCTAAAGTCCATTCATTCACTGGCAATAAAGCCTACTTCCTTAGGATTCTGGAATCCTGAAGACCAGCTGAGCCATCCAACTTTGTGGACTGAGCAACTACTGGATTTTTGGACCTTCTGTTGGTAGATAACCATAATTGCATGTTCTAAGCACACCACACCCACATTTCTTTTCTTTTTTTCTTTTTTTCTCTAAAATAATAGTTTAGTATTCAGTGAATATGCTTATGCCCTAAATGCTTAAATTTTGTTCATAATAAAATCATAAAATGGCTTGAGTTACTTAAGTGGGACATGATTAATGGTTATTACCTAAGACATACCCTCCAAAATGAAATGCTAATGCCTTTAGTCACCATCTGGGCTTGCGGAGAGGGGATGGAATTGCTCATTTTTTCACAGGACCAGGTGATGCCCATGACACGGGGCCCAGTGTTTCTGATTCAGACATGCTATTTTTGCTGGTCTTGGCTAAGTGACTTCACATCAGACATGCTATTTTTGCTGGTCTTGGCTAAGTGGCTTCACATCACGTACCACAGTCACTACGCTTATTGCAATGGTTTTTCTTATGACCCAGTAGGATGCAAAATCTACCTCAAAGGCTGACACACACACACTATGACAAAGGGAGACATGCGTAATGACTATAGTGGGGAAGCACAGTGTCCTTTTGACACAAGTGCTGCCAGTAAGGAGACTCTTTTGTTGGGTGGTGTTGGCACACAATGAGAGGTTTTCTAAAGATGTAAGTAAGTCCTGTCTGGGTCTTTAGGATTACAATAAATCTGTAGCCCAACTGCTCAGCAAACAGAATGACAACTGGTCTTTTTCTAATTTTTCATGGTCCCTCAGAACAAGCAGGCTTGTGACAGCATTGTTTGCTTCCCACTACTTACACTGCTGACCTGTTGTCTCCTTTAGTGCAAACTGGGCTATGGCTTTGGATTAGTGCTGCCAAGAAATGCTAAAAGATGAGCAGGGTCAGGATGTGGTAATGCTCACCCATAATCTCAGCAGTCATAAGACTGAGGCAAAAAGATGACAAGTTTTAGGTCAGTCTGGGCTATGTACAGAGGACCTATGCTAAAACACCAAAAAGAAAGAAAGAAAAAAATAAAGAGAAAAATGTGGTGGAAGAGATGGCTTATACTGAGTCTAAGCCTTTAGAAGTACCCATGGAACTATGCTCTGGGACTGTTAAGTTCTGGAAAAAAAGTAAAACAGAGCACAGTAGTGGCCACATGGAGAGGAATATGTTGAGATAACACAAGCCCTGGTAGTGCCCAGCCTTGTGGCTAACCCCATGGCTCTGGCTTTGTGAGCTAGATCTCTAGATATTTCACCTTGGTGATCTCCGAATGGCATGACACATCTAGTATTATGTACAGAAAAAGAGCTACACAGCTAACTCTGGGAAAGTGGCAAATGATTGTTACTTAAAACAGTGAAGTCTTGGGCCTGCTTACTTTGTAGTAGAAGTAATGACATCTATAAATAAATAGCCCAATGAGCCTTGGGCCACATTCAGCCTCAGTCTTGGAACCTGTAAATAAATAAACTCTAGCAACGTATCTGTATGACCTTGGTAATGTGAACATAGTCATCAGGGTCAATAAAAGAAGAGACCAGGCCAACAGGGTTTGTGCAGGCGGTTGTCATGGTGGTAGCTTATATATGCATTGCAGTGAGTATATGCCCTCATCCTTCAAGCTCACTGACACCAGGGTAAATTGTGGTCCTGAGGATTCCAACAGAAACAGAAGTGAAGGTTATGGTCTGTGTAGTCAGGAGCAACAGGTGGAGATCACCATGTTTAGCATCCCCTGTCCAGTCAATCCTCTTAGCCACAACCTAGCATCAGAATGGTCCACTCCCATGTCCACTGTTTACGAAGTCACTTGTGTAAGATTTCCAGCAGTTACTAAAGAATGCAAAGCAAATTGTGTGTGTATGTGTGTATGTGCACGATTGTGCGTGTGTTTGTACAGGTGATGGGGGGCAGTGTAGTAAGAGTTTTTGGCTAGCCTTTTTGGCCTAGACTTGAGGTTTCTAAATTCTTTTTATAGGGGGAGGGATTTTTCTTATGGACAATATCGTCTTTTTCCTCTATTGAGAAAGGTCAGAGTTTCAGGGACTCTGTTCTCTTTGGAACAGTGGTAAAGACTTGCTGGTTGTGGTGGCATAGGATGGCCTGCTATAGGAGGGTTGCATGGAATAATAGGTTCAATAATCTGGTTTCTGCCCATCTTTACTCTCTAGATTAATGTCATCTACTCAGGTTTCTTCTTTCCACATGTCCCTTCTGATTGTCCAGTTTTTAAATAGTATTCCTACCAATTAAAGAAAGTATCAAATGTAGAAGATCAGCTGTGGTAAGGGACCACTCTCTGGGAAATTAAAAATGCAAAGAAATGCTTCACTGAACAGGACAATATGCTATGAATTTTGCATAAAAAATTATTATTCTAGACAACCATTAGGTTTCAGAAGTGAGGCTAGAAACACAGCTTTTATATAAAGTGATAAAAATGGATGTCTGGGCAGCAGTAGTGCTGCTGGCTAGAGTCAGTTCAGAGGCGTGTACTCTAATAAGTGAGCTGAGGCTTGCCTTTTTCTTTTGCTGTGGAGAACACAGGATGTGGACCTTTAACAGAGCTGGGGCTGAGGCCCACAGCAAGTGTAGGAGACAAGTTGTATCCTAGAGAATCTGCCACCTGGGGACTTGATTCTAGATGATGTTGTCCCATGAAGAGTTAGCTCACAGCATGGTTCCAATGATGAGCCAGCCTGGCCCTGAGATAGCTGGCCCTGACCCTTGCTAGATACTGCAGCAGGAGAGCTGGCTTTGCCCCTCAGGGGAGAGCTGCCCTCCACCCCTGTACTTGGAAGAGATGGCCCCACCACACACCACAGGTGTGTAGTTCACCAGAGCAACATGCTAGAATTGATCTTGCCATGGGGACAGAGGTGAGCTGACCCTGAGGACCTGGGTCAGCAATGGAACTGGCCCTGACTGGTCCTTGATGCAGGTTGCATTGGGTGAGCTAGGCAAGACAGTGCTAGAGAGCTCACTGTGGGTAGACGCTGAAGGACTAACCAACCCAGATACCACCCAGACCTAGAACCACAGCTAGGAGTTGGCCCATCCCAACATCCAGCAAATCTGTGAACTGTTAGAACATATGAAGGAAATGAACCTACAGATACAAAACCGCAGGATCTCTGTGACACAGGACAAAAATAGGATATTCTAGAGGAGCCCCAGCCCATTATCAGTGGGAGAGTAGAATCCAGAGGCCTCAAACAAAATCAATGTCTCCTGGTAATGAATATTTTCAGGTAAAGATGAATGGGCTAAAGGGTACACTGTGTGACTCACCGGGCCACACTTCAGCTTCTACAACAAGATTCTTCTCTTTTATTTGTTGTTTTTGTTTGAGTTTGGGTTTTTTCTTTAAATTTTTTTTTTTTTTTTTTTTTTTTTGGCGGGGGGAGGAGGTTCAAGGGCAGATGGTGGATTTGAGGGAACAGGAACATAAGTGGGATTGGAATGCATGATGTAAAATCCATAAAGAATCAATAAAAAGTCATTTAAAAAGAATTGGCTCACAGAGGATGGGTGCATGTCAGAGAGAGACTCCTGGAAACAGCTTGTCTCCTAGATTATGCCTCCCTCTGATTGCTGTACCTTCAGAGTAAGGGAAGTAGCAGGACTTGGGCTTATGTGAAAAGATTTTGGCTGGGAGCACAGACATGACCGAGCTCCTGGAAGGCTGAGAGGCTGTAGCTGTTCTGAAGTCTCCGTAGATTGCACCACAAGTTCTCAGCTCTCCAACACGGCTGCCACCGCCCTCATGGGAACCTCTGGAAGTCATAGTGTGGAAATAAGGAACAGTTAGCTAGAAGTTGATACACGTCATTGTGGATGCAAAGGCCACCCAACATGCATGTGACCTCAGTTTGAGGGACATAATACAGGCTTGCTGACCACTCTGAGCTCTGCTTACAGATCCTTGTGTGCTGGGACCTCAGAAGAGAAAAATGTCTTCTTTGGGCCATGAATGTCTATCTTGTTTATTCAGTTGTTAAGAGAGGGGCCTAAGAAGACACAAGAGAATTACCCACAGGTTTTAAAAGACTGAGCTTAGAACAGGGAAGAACCTCCCCTGTATACTCTGATACTAAAGCCAAGGGTGAGGGTGGTAGTGGTGGTTGTGATAGTGTGTTGTGGTGTGTGTGTGTGTGTGTGTGTGTGTGTGTGTGTGTGTGTGTGTGTATGTGTTGCTTTGTTTTCTGATAATCTGCTTTTTCTCTACAGGATTTGAGAATGAAGAGGAAGCAGAAGAAAATAGCCAGTGTCAAACTTGTATTTGGAAATCAGTAATTTCAGTGTGTGGTATTGGATGGAATGTATAATGTACATCTTTATAATGAAACATAATTCAATTGTCTGGAAATGTAACCAAAATGCAAATTCCTTGACCCATCCCACACTTAGTAATTTGTATGCATGCTCAGCTGCAAGGGGCACACTTCTAAGAATAAGGAAAATCTCTTTTTAGAAATAGATACAGCTGTCTAAAATGAAGCAGTGAGTCTCATGCCTCTGGAGAGCATTCAAAAGAAGACCTAGCAACCATCAGCTGAATATGTGGCTAGGAAAATGAACATACTCCACAAAAAGTTAAATTGAAATCCCTATTTCATTGCTTTTCTATTTAGCGAATACTGAGTGATGTGGCTCCACTCAGTGTGACAGGTGACAGGAAGAGAAGACCTTCCATGCCTCAGGAACTCCGAATCCCAGCATCCTCCTTGTCATGCTGTGTCCCTGACTGCTGCTTTTTATTTTGACTACCAACCTTTGGCCAGTCTGTGTGACTACTGACTGTGCTTGCGTCTTAATGTAATCATTAAGCCTCCCCCACAAACCACCGCCTTCCTGCATGCCCCTGCTTCCTACTCAGAAAAGGAGCATAGAGAAAGAAGCCATGACTCCTGGCTGTCCCCTCCATGCCTGGAAATCCAAGTGAGAGGGCTGAGGCAACTTCCTGGCCCATGCTCAATGACGTTACTTTCTCTGTCTTTTTGAGTCATATCTTGTCACCTTTGTGTCACTGATTACTCAACTGGGATAAGAAATCCCGTGTTTGTAATTTATTTGTAGGGCTAAGTGGAGGCTACAGAGAAAGCTGCATGCCTTACCATGAGTTTGATCCCCCGGGGCCCAATCGGCCAGGCAGATGGATGTTCCAGATTCCTGAGGCTTAGCACTTACGCCAGACAGCAAGCCTGGAGTGGATGTTTCCATTTCCTTAAAAACATGAGCTATTATACAAGTGAGACACATTTGTTGGAGAAAAATTAGTCAAAATAAAGAAATAAACCCAAATTCTACCCCCAAAACAATGGCCGAAAAATGGATTATCATGAAATCCAGTCCACGGATCTCTCTCTCTCTCTGTATACAAACATACAAATGTAAATGCATACCTGCAAATTGGTACAAAAAGGGAATCATGCTGTCATGATGTTTCTCTCCATGGAAAATTTAGAGAATATCTTTCAATTTGTAAATTGTAAATCTATGAAGCATTCTGCTGATGAGGATGTTTAATTTTCCAAGACTGTGATTACTTTTCTTTGTATGTGTGCATGTGCATAGTGTATACACACACATACACACACACATACAACGTCCCTGTATGTATGGTGCATGTGTATGAATATATGTAGAGGCCAGAGGTGGTAGTTAACTGTCTTCTTCGATTGCTTATTTTCAGAAACAGGGTTGCTCACTGAACCTAGAGTTTGCCAATTTGCTAGACTGTGGTGAGCTCCAGGGATTTTCTGTTCCAAATGCCAGGATTAAAGAGTTTCCATACCTGGATTCTTACTTGTGTGCTGGGGATCAGAACTCAGGTCCTGATGATTGAGCAGCAATCACTTTACTGACAGTGGCATCTCCCCAGCCTTTGAATTAATTGATTTACTTTTACTTTAAAAAAAAATATTTAGAGCTTGATGAGTGGTGGTGGTGTACATCTTTGATCCTAGAACTCAGGAGGCAGAGGCAGGAGGATCTCTGTGAGTTCAAGGCCAGCCTGGTTCTCTAGGACTGTTAGAGAAATCCTGTCCTGAAAAACCAAAAGAAAAAAAGAAGAAAGAAAGGAAATCTTTGTAATGTACCTCACACTTCTATGCCTTCTTTCCATTTTCTAACTGGAAGGTAGGAAGTGACAGAGATTTATCTGTGGCTGCTTGGAGAAAGTTATTATCCTTTAAACCAAGTAAGAGTAAAGTTGAAAAGATTAAGTGGTTTAGGAAAAGGGGGGGCTCTCTTTTTAGGTATCAGCATGGATTCTAGTTATATCCATGTTATGTCTGGCCCTTTGGCACGTTCTGGAACTGTTCCTGTTTCTGCTACCCTAATTTAGTATGGACTCACCTAGAGATGCCTGTTGGGCCTTGTGCATATGAGGAACATTTTCAGGCTTACCACTTGCAGGGTGTGCCCAGGGTTGAGTCCCTGGCTATTAAGTCATTTTAGATGCTCAGCAGAACCAGTCCATACCAGAGAAGACAGAGTCAATCACAAAGCTAACTGCATCACATTTTGTGAGGGATACACCAAAGATGTAGACTCTTGGGTCCAGCTCTGCTTCTCCAAATTCAGCCTCTGTGGATGGGTGGGACCCTGGAAAGATGCTTTTTGATAAGCAACTCTGAACTCTGCCAAAGAAAGTTTAGCTTATTGCACCACTCCCGAAGTGTTATTGCTTCTGGGATTTTGGAATCAGTTTTTTAGTTCCCTTCATTGTTGATTTTTTGCTAGATGCCTAGCCTGGAGTGAGCAGGGGCAAAGAGGACACAGGAAAAACTTATCATTTTGCAGTTTTCTCTCAGTGTTCCACAAAATATTCATTCTTTATGCTTTTCAGTGGCTTTTTAATCCTACACCAAGAACCTGTCTTTTGATTTTTTTCCCTTCTCAGAAAGTTGTCTTTACCCACATATTCCCTTGTTCTAAACCTCAACCTTCCTGGCTGGGGATTAGCCCTAGTTCCTGGTCTTTAACAACTATGTGATTGCTGAGATTGCCATTTCCCTAGATGGAATAGTATGAACAGAGAAAATGTGAGATGAGTGTTGTGCTATATGCAGGTTGCCCTGATATTGATAACGTGGCTCACTGGGACAGATATCTCTGTAGGGAAGATTTTAAAGGCCTGTGTGGTCTGTGCAGATTCCAATGGGTTTGTCTTGGCTCTGCCCAGTGGTAATGTGGCTCTGATAAGGAGTCCTTTTGCTGAATTGTTTCAGTTTTTGAGAAGCTGGCAGAATCACTGAGTTCTCCAATAGCACAAGGCCATGTCTTGTCTGGTTCTAGCACCCCCTTGAGATCTTGGAATAGTGTGATTTCCCCACCAACTAACATTTATTGATTAATCACACATCTCTTAACCCTTGAATAATGCCAAATGCTTTAGCAGGAGGCAGTTTATTCAGCAAAGTCACTGTGGGACACTGTGATACTCTCCAGAGAATTGAAGAAGTAATTCAAAACTGTTCCAAGGAGATTAAACCAACTCTATATATGTCATTATAAACTACAATTAAATAGATAGGATTATGACCATCCACTATTCACAAAGGATCTGTTTTTCATAAGCATATTTTTTATTTTAATAAAATCACTTCATTTCTGTGAAATCCATCTCCACGGAAAACTTTCATAAGCAAGTTATAGGCCTCTTTTATTTAAAAAAAATTACTAAGCAAGATGTTTTGCTTGTATTTAATTTTATTTTCCTATTGTATATTGTGTTGCCTGGGTTCAAAGGAATGACATGGCTGCCTGCCATCAGCATATCATATCTAGCCATGCTTTGGAATCCCCTCTTGGCCCCTTCCTGATCTGACATTTCTGGGGCTGTCTGTCTCTTGGTAACCACCTTCCCTGGAGCAGTGGCTCTACACAAAGAGTCCACAGACTCTCCATTGTGACCCAGTTCTTGTTGTGTGACTGTTCCCTCTCATTTGTCTCCTATGAGCCCTTTCTGCCTCCAGTATCTTCTGCTCCCATCCCCTCCTCACTTCCTTTTTAAATAATTGTTCAGGTCATTTCATTTGTCTGTGGAAGAGCCTATGTTACTCAGGTGCCTGTTACAAAAATTGACTCAGGTCTACAATGAATTACTTCCCGTAACAGAAATCCACACAGGTCAAAATGCAGAGAATAAATAACTACCGGTCATATCTGGAACACAATCCTGATACCCACGTTTCAGGGAACATGAAGGAAGGAGGCTAAGAAACAATTGTCAGAGCCCGAAGACCAGGATGTCACTGTAAGATAGGGCTTTCTGGACAGAACAGAGATGCTACACCTGTGATCTTTCAACAACATGGCTGCCTGCACAAAGCCTCCAAAATCCAAGCCAACTGATATTCCCACATGGGTGAGATAAATTTATCCAACCTCCTGTACAGATGAAGAACTATAGACAGTCAATAGCTACTGAGAGAGAAAGAAGTAGTTTTTTTGTTTTTGTTGATTTGTTTTACAGGGATAAGACCCTAATCCTAAACCGCAAACACAAGCAAATAAGGACAAGTCTAATTGGACTCAGTAAGGATGGAGTGTGTGTGTGTGTAACAAAAATATAGATATTATGAATTCAAGAGGGGATGGCTGGAGGGACATGGGAGGAGTTTGAAGAGGGAGGAAGAAAGATGGAAATGGCATAAACACAGTTCTTATGTATGAAATTGTCAAAAAATAAACAATATAAATTAGAAAAGAGAAAGGATGCTTTTGGCTCACAGTTTTGGAGTGATCAGTACGTGGTCAGAGGTCTAGCATTTGATGACCTTAGGGAGGTGGTACATCATGGCAGATCATGTAGCTGAGCAAGCTACTCACTTCCTAGTGGCTGAGAAGCAAAAGAAACCAAAACCCCACAGTCACTTTCAAGTCTCCCGCAAAGACCTAATTTCCTCTCACCAGTTTCCCCTCTTAAAGACTCTAGTATCTTGTCGTGTGCTAGAGACTAAACCTTTACACATGGGTCTTTAAGGGGCACCAGTGAAAACCATAGCAGGCCTACAGTCATATTCCACAGCACTGATGAAAATCTTCCTTACCTGGCCTCTCTGTTGTAGCATCTAGTTGCTTCTGGGATCACTCACAAAACTGGTCTTCTTGGCTTCTGTCCTTATATATAAGTCAAGCTGTTGTCCAGACTCTTCTTTCTTCGTGAGCTTCCCTTTCTCCTGAGTGCCTCATGCCCAGTCTCTTACTTGCTTGACTCTTTACTAAAACAGGCTTTCCCCAGCCTTGATTCAGGCCACTAGCCATGCTCTGTCACAGCCATTTGTTTTTTTTAACCAATGACACTGACTTAAATCCTGACCCATTTGTACCTATCACCTGAAAGGAAAGGAACTTACTGACATTAGCAGCCCCATGAATGGCAGAATATGTGTGTGTATGGCAGGGGTGGGGGAGTGATGGAACAACATCTTTGTGTTCCAAGGACAGACCTGTATCTATGAAGCTTAGAGGGTATTCCCAACAGCCCACAGCTTGCTGCCTGCACTTGTCTGGAGAGAGTGATGACCTGCTTACCTGCTTCTTATACCTGCTAAGAGAATGTTTGTGAAAGAGGTTACAAGGCAGTGGACACAAGGCAAAGTGATTTTTGCATAAGAGAATCAATCCTCTTGGAGTTTTAGTGAGGCTAGAGCATGGTTAGAACACCAAGTTAAAGGAAAGTACATCTCTCAAAACTTTCTAGGGTAAGCAAACACATACTTACTAGAGTGTTTCAAGGGACTTTGGTTTTGTGGACCTAACTTTGGTCAACAGTGTTTTGATGAAGGAAATGACATGATGCCTGGATAACAGTACTTCCAATCACATCCTGTTTGAGACAAGGGGAGAGAAAACAGATCTGGAAATAGATGCTAACAGGTTTGGGCAGCCAGATCAGGAATCTCTAACTTGGAAAACACAACTTCACTTTCTTCTGGCCTGTGGCCATACAAGGATGGCCTGTTCCTAGGGATAGCAGGTCTGACATCCATGCACCTGAAATCCCAGAAACAGTTGATACAAAATTCTGCTCAAGTCAATATCACACTTTTATTAGGAACAAACTATTTGCTCTAGGTCTGAGTCTCAAGTTTCCTAAAAGGTTAGTTAAAACATGTAGTAGGACATGATGCAGGTCACCCACAGGATGGAATTGGCAATAAGGTGGACATCTTGTGAAGGAGAAAAAGGAGGTCTGTTTATCAGAGCTTGTGATGAACCAGCCAATCCAGTTCCCTCTTCATTTCTCAGCCATCTCTGCATTGTGCCTGTCACTTGGGAAGAAAGGCAGTAAGCATGATTCAGACAGCAGTGGGGCTGATGTGAGATCTAGGAGACATCACAGAGATATGCAGATGTATGTGCACATAAACATGCACATACAAATACATCTATATATACATCTGTGTATACATCTATGTGTATCTCATATATTTATAACTTTCCATCTATCAAATATCCATTAATCATCTGTTTGTCTGTCTGCCATTTCTTTCTTTCTGCCTTCCTTTTCTCTTATCTCTCTTCTTCCATTATTTTTTCTAGAAATAGAACTTTCTTCCAAAATCACTAGTTTCTAAAATTCTCATTTTTTATTTTCTAAATCATTTTGGTTATAATAATTTCTGGACTCCAAAAATTGTGTGCTTTCTATACAATCTCAAGCTTGTATACATCAAAACTTAATTCTGCAAGTTATAAAAAATGTTTTCTTTGTTCTATTACCATTTAGTAGAATTCCAAGGTTAACGGAAGCTTTCTGAAGATCTAAAAGAGTGTACTTAAAATGACTAAGGATTCCCACAAGACTCAGTTACTGGCATTCCCTTCAGATGGTCCCTTTTATTTGGATTTCTACGACCTTTAAAGGAAGATAAGCCACCACACATACACACCATGAGATGACAGACTGTCACACACACAGGATTTAAGTTGACTTCCTCTCTGCTAGCATCAGAGAAATAGACTTAGTTTCAATATTTCAAGTCATCTGGGATTTTTTCTGATTATCTACTGCAGGTATGACCCCTTTGCTTGCTTTGGGAGTGTTGACATGTAACATAAGCATGTATGACAAATGGTTTCTCTTTTGAACAATACATGCTCAAATAAAAGATTCAGTAAGTGTTGAAAGACACAGTCAAGCTCTAAGTATTAGGCATCTAGCTCTGAGGCAGAGTGAGGTTGTTTAAAGGTGGCAAGCCTGTGGCTGGCAATCAGTGTTTTTGAGACACAAAAACTGTTATTACCTTCACAATGTCACTTTTTATTGGCTCAGTCTACAACCACAAATTACCCAAAATGCCACCATACAGAATGTTCAGTTGATACAGACTTTTTATCTAATATATAAGTTACAGAATGGGAGATGAGTATAATTTAAAGAAAATTGAAATTTCTGGACCTTGCCTACAGCACCCCTCATCTGGTTGTAACATCCTGAGAAAGCTTCCTGTTATGTATCTTTATCTGGGACTAGTAACTGTGTTGGCCATGACAAATGATGCTCATGTCATCACTGAAGAGTCTGGAGGCCTGTGCCTAGAAGACAGGAGAGATGTGGGTATGTGGGTGGAAGTCTACTGACTTCAGAACCTTCATGACGATCTCTCCATGCTTGGCTACCCACTCATCTGTGGCTAGTTGTTACCCAAATTGTTATTTAAGTTTGGAACTTGGTGCTTTTGGTAATGTTTATTACCTGTGTCTGAGTCAGTAGTCCTTCCTGAGCATCAGTGTCCTACCATGGCTCAAAAAAATGTCATCTGCTCAGACATTTGAGCAGGTCATACTGAGGTGACCACCTTACCAAAATATCACCCCTATCCCTTTTGAGGTCCCATGGCTTGTGTTTTTGTTTATTGCATATACCTGCCTGATATCACAGTGTCCAGTTGGCTGTTGGTGGTCACCTCAGCAGAAGGTAAGCGTCATACAGGGCATGACACACACAGTCTAGTTTGTTCCTTATGGAGTCCCTAGAATTTCACAGCAGGAGCTCGATAAATATGCTACAAATGTGTGAATGAATGAATGAATGTCTCCCATCTCTTAGTTTTGTGCTCTTCTGAGCTATTGGGCAGAATACACTGACTTTGAGCACAGGAGTGCTGGAGTCTTCCTGGGTATGTGAAAGGACCAACGTCATGGAATAATTTATCTCGATTCTTTACTCAATTTCATTGATTCCAGTAGGACACACAAGAAAGTGAGAGGCCCCAGACCCAGTGCCAGCCAGAGACAGAAGGCCAGAACGATCTTGTCCTCAGACAGCCTAACCATTGACTAGATTTCCCCTCCAGTTCAGATTCCCATCCTCTCTTCATCTGTTATTTCTGTGTCTGTGATGGTTCTGTGGCTCACCAGAACTTTGGCTTTATGTCACCTATTTAAATGTCTGTTCCCTAAATGCCATAAACCCTAAGAGATGAGAGGGATGCTCCCTATGTTTCTATAAACTAGACACTGAGACATGAATCTCACTGAATATTTTCAAGCTTAATTGTCCCTCTGATCTATCGGCCTCTGCCCAGGAAGCAGGGGCAAGAAAGAGATGGAGGTGGGGGCTTTCCAAACCAGAAGTGCTTTGTAACTAAGGCCTCAATTATGAAAGCAAACCCTTCCACAAAGAGTAAGGCCTGGGTTCTGAGCCTCCCTTCTGTGGCTCCGGGGATAGGTGGGCCAGTTCTGTGACAAAGCTGCCTAGAAATGACTCAGAGAAGCAGTCAAGAAGCTGAGTCTCATATGGTCAGCTGAGTCCTGCCAGCCACTGCCACACACTGCACTCAGATCAGACTGCCCTGGGCTGGGTGTAGCCAACACTCCTTCACAGTTGGCTTATTGGGAAAGTAAAGCCAAGCCAGCTCCAAGTTCTGGAAAATCTGACCAGGGGACCAGAGCTAAAACAACTGGTCACCAGGTATATGGCATTTCTCAGGCCCTTTTGGTTACATGCTCTGCTGCAGGTGGGGTCCACATGAAGTCACTTCATGATGATAAAGCCAAGCAACAGTTAAAGGACAGACATTGTCTTAGTTTCTTTTTTATTGCCTAGATAAAGCACCATGACAGGGAGCATGCTGGCAGGAAAGCAGGCAGGCATGGTGCTGGAGCATAAGCTGAGTGTACATCCTGGTCACTATTTGGAGACAGAGACCAGGCCAACTGGAATACTGTGAGCTTCGATGTGACATCCTGCAACAAAGCCACACTTTCTAATTCTTCCCAAACAGTTCTACCAAGTGTAGACTAAGCACTCAAATATATGAACCTGTGGGAGCTGTTCTCATTCAAACTACCACAGACATAAACTCCAAAGCAATTAAAAAAATAAAACCTAAAACCTCATCAGAGGACACTGGTGGTGTAGTGCTTCTTGGGAATGCCTGGTTTCATAGAAATAAAGACTCCTGTCCAATTAGACATGGATTCCAAACATCTAGCTGGAAAAATTGTGTGTGCCCCAAGATAATATAAAATATAAAATTGACAGCAGAAGAAAAAATATGCAAGAAACAAAACAGGCTAGAATTTAATCTTGGTGGATCAAGAATTTTAGTGTCAAATGTTGGCCCCCTAAAACTGAAATTGTAAAAAGTGACTATTCAATTACATATGTGTACCACATTTTCATTATTGTTTACATATTATTTTTCTGAGACAGGGTTAACGCTGGGACCTGGGCTTGCCAATTGGTATAGGCAGGCTGAAGAGTAAACCCCAGGGATCTACCACTCTGCCTCCCAAGTTCCGGGATAGCAAGCATATACCACTATTCCTAGATTTTTACATGGGTGCTGAGGAATAAACTTAGATCCTTATACATGCATACCATGTATTGAGTGAACTATATCTCCAGTTGCTGACAGCCTCATATTTTACCTTGCTCCAAATTTCAAATATCCTGTCTGACATTACATTTTTATACTTATAGTTAGCTAAATACATCTTAATTTTTGGTTTATCACTTGTAATCAACAGAAAGGAAACAGGTCTATAAAAGTCAAGAGCCTATACATTTCCATTCCCCAAGAAGTTGCTCTTACCACATTCACGTGGGCAGGGAATGCGTTGACATTCCTGAAGGGCTTGAGGCTCTATGCCTCTTTTCCCCTTTGTTCCATGTGGGTTCCCACATAATTGTGCTGGACAAGGGCAGGTGCCCTTGACTTTGTGCATCTGGAAGTCCTTAATCAGCTAGCTTTGGAAGGAAGAACAGCATTTTAGCAGTCAGAGCCAGTATATACTTGCCAAAAAAACATAACAGTGGACAATCTGTAGAAATGTTTCAAATGCCATATGTCATTATAGCCTAGGATCCAGCTGTCCTTCATTACCCAGGGCCACATAGACTTTAGAATCCCAGCTAAGTGTTCCTGAAGAGACTGAGATCTCAGAAGAGTGACCTGTGAGATGAAGGTGTGATGGAACCTAGTGGGGTTTGTCTGTTTGTCTACAGCAGCTGCAAGTCTTCAACCTCCAACTGGGTGGACTATGTCAAATCCATGTCATGCGACCCTTACAACCTGCCTGGCTGTTTCCTGTGTTGAGTTTGCAAATCTGCCTGGCTGGATTCCTATGGGTGCCTTGAATTTCTTTTCTTATTTGATTATATCATTAAAATATGTAAGTAGGCTGGGGGTGTGACTCAGTGTTAGAATACTTGACCAGTGTGTAAAAACCCAGCCCCAGATAATGCAATCAGTGTAATCAATCAGACCCTGTGGGAAAGGCTTTCTTGGTATTGCAGAAAGAAATGTGAATTTGAGACTCTAAACACAGCATCAAATGCAAGCTAAGATAACAGGAGTACGAGATGAATGAACAGAAAACCCCGCCCCAATCCTGGATGTTCCATAAAAGGTGTCCCTAAGGGGACAAAGGGTTTACCTGTGGGCTCATCTACATCAGTTGTACAGCCCCTTGGAAAAGAAAACTTGTTTCCTAAGAGCCAGAGCGGACAAAGCATTGGTGGGCCTCTCTCAGTCCGAGAGAGAGAGAGAGAGAGAGAGAGAGAGAGAGAGAGAGAGAGAGAGAGAGGAATGGAGAGGAAGAGGGAGGGAAAGAGAGAGAGAGAGAGAGACCCAGCCTAGTTTGATTCTCTGACACCTTGAGTTTTTTTATATGTAAAGTTTCTCTGTTGGCTGTTTTATTGATTGTTTATAGCATTTGTTTTAGTATTTTTTTTATGGTAAAATATATGTAAACTTAACCATCATTTTAAATGCAGTCATACTATGTTGTATTCACATTCAGCATTGTGTAGCTCATTTCCAGAATACTCTGGATTCCAAAACTGGACCTTCAGGCTCATCCAGCTCATTTCCAAGTTCTGCCAACTGCCTTTCCATTTTCTGTCTATATGAATTTGATTGCTTCAAGCTTCTCTCCCGAGAGAAATTACAAGAGTATGTATTCTTTTATAATTTTCTCATTTATTTATTTTAGTGCATGTATTTCAGGGAGAGGTGGTGTATGGCGTATGTACATATATATGTGTGTGCTGATGCATGTGCCTATGTGTACACACTCAGAAACCGGGGAGATATTAAATGTCCTGCTCTGATACTCCCCACCTTTTTTCTTTTGAGATTCTCATGGAAACTGAAGCTAACAAAGCAAGTGCCAGCAAAGCTCTTCTACCTCTACCCTCCATAGGACTGGAATTACAGGTGCATATGTGTGGCTACACTTGGTTTTTTACATGGGTTGAGACTCAAGTCTTCATTATTGCTCGTACAATGCTCTTACCCAGTGAGCTATCTCTCCTTCCCTATATCTTTATCCATGTTGACCTCAGCTTTGCTATCCTGCTGTCTCAGCTTCCTTGATGCTCAGATCCTAGGTGTGCAGTGCTACACCAGGCACTAGGTGTCCTTTTATAACTGCATAATTTTTAAAATTTATCCTTGTTGTGTTGTATGTCAGAATTCATTTCCTCTTAGGTCTGAATAATATCCTACTGCACACAGAGACCACATTCTGTTGATTTATTGATTTACTGATAAACACTTCATCTACCAGTTGCTATTAAGAACAATGCTACTTGAATGTAAAGGCACGAACATCTCTTCATAACCCTGCTTTCACTTCTTCTGTGTGTATGTCTAGAAATGGGATCCCTGAATAGTATAATTTTTCTACTTTTACCTTTATTCTAATTGTATTCTTTTGAAGAATCACTCTTATTTCCTGTGGTGACCGTGGTACCACTCTGTGCTCAAGGATTTTAGTTTTCCCATGTTGTTTGTCAGTGTAGCACCCTAGTTGGGAATGTCATGGTTTTGAGTTGAATTCTGCTAATGAAAATTATGCTGTCTCTTTCCCATTGTTTGCTGTACATTTTTTCCTTTAGAGAATTGTTCTTTGGCTATTTTTAATTTTTAATTGTTATTGTTCAGTTACAGGAGGTTTTATATGAGTATATTCTGGATCTTAATTCCCATCAGATACAATTTGTAGATATTTCTCCCATCCAGTGCATACAATTGTGTTTCACTCTGTCAATTATGTTCTTTGACATACAGAAACTTTGATCTTGATATACTTGATCTATTTTTAGTTTTATTATATGTGTCTTGGGTATTATGTCATCAACAATTCCATGTCACAGGATTTTTTTTTCTCTTTTTCTCAGTGACCTTTGGAACATGTAGTCTTGTGTTTGAGTCTTTGATACATTCTAAGGCATTTTGTGTGCCATCCTTGACCTTTTCTGTAGAGATTCCATTTCTTTAGCATTGTTTATTGAAGAGACCATCTATGGAACTGGGAATGGCTGGGCTCTGGGAACCCTGAGTGGTGTGAAACAATGAAGAACAACAGACCCAGAGACACATGTGCAGATAGACCTGGAGTCAGGTGGGCCGTGCTCAAGAGCTGCAGATTGAGGGTACTTATTAAGCAACAACACATTGAGGCATGTTTGTTATGAATATATACAAATCACAAGGAAGGTAGTATTTAGTCTAGGTAAGAAGTCTCTATAAGCTGTCAGACTCAGACTGCAAACATTTGGGGAGGAGAAACAGCATTTGCTGGTTTTTACACAACCTGGTCAGTCATTTATAAACACTCATACTTGCATATTGTCAACATTTGTGCTTTTACCAGAAGAAGATTTTTGCCATTTCTCTGAGCCTGACCTGAAGGTTAAGACTTTGCCAGTTTTCCATAGGCCCAAGGCCCTGGTCTTTGACATAGCTGTGCCCATGTCAACCATATACATTTACTCAGGACTTTATCTGCTTTCTGCATAGTCACTCAAGGCTTCCTTGTTTCCCACAACTGTCCTTTCTCTAAGGAAGGATCTTGGTAATTCTGTCAAAAATTACTTGGTCACATATTCAAGTGTTTGTTTCTGGTCTCCTCATTTTATTCCATTGTTCAAAATATCTGTTTATCATACTCTTTTACTTAACATAACTTTGTAGTGTGTTTGAATCAGAAATATGAGACTCCCAGCTCTGCTGTGTTTTAAGATCACTCTGAAAATTTAATACTTTTTTTGGATATTGCCATTTCTTTTGGGTACCCATCAGAACTAGATAATAAGACCCATTGCTGAGAACATAGCTCACTTGACTGTTGTTAAGCTAAATTGATATGTTCTCAAAGTGCCTTTTAATTGTCTATTTATTTATACCCATAGATTAGTATTGCTTTCAAAGAACCTTCATTTTGCAGTGGGCAGTAGGTAATGCCGGTAATGCCGAGACTCATAACTGGTCAAATAAGTGATCACAAAGTCCTCAGCTTAAAGGCACATCTATACTGGTCTCTCCAAGGCTAAGGGACATTGTGGAAGAGGGTGCAAAAAGGATGGGAAAGAGTGCTGTGGGATGCTGGCTTCTGGATATGACATGGTCATTGCACTCAGGAACTCATAGCAGCTGTGTCACTTGCACAAGAGCTGCAGAAAATCAAGCCAGTCTACATTCCATCAGGGATGCAGGAGGGGCTTATGGTCCCCACCTCTGGCCCCAGGCTATTGTCAGTTAATTGTTATTAGCAGTGGGGAGTCATTTTCTTCAGTGGCATAACCACTGATAAGCTGCTTATGCTTTAGTAAATAACTCCTAACTGATGCTCATGCAAACAACCCTTATTAAAGTCAGTGAGAAAAAAAAGACATTAAAGTAGAAACGAGGGGAAAAAAGAGGGTAATGAGCGTGAATAGGACAAAACTACATTTTGATTCATGCACATATGATGTCAAGGAATAAACTAAAAGTATTAAAGAAAGCATACAAATAAAAGTATGGATACAAAATAAAAAAAAGACTGAATTCTAGAATGGAAATTTTCTATTTTGAAATAAAGCTAAAACCACTTCAGTTGGAATTTCTTTAGAGATTGCATTAAATCAACACAACACATGGGGCTGTATAACAATGTTACCTTTTGTCTTATATACGTGGTCTTGGGATGAATTTCCATTTACTTACTCTGTCCTTTATCTTGTTCATCAGTGATGTGTATTTTCAGTGAAAAGGTCTTTTGTCTCATTGGCTAAATTTGTTCCTATGTGTTTTATCTTTTTGACACTATTGTAAATGAAATTGTTTACTTAAGTTCCTTTTTGGATTGTTCATTGTTGCTGGATTCTGTGTAAACATTTGCCCTGATAGATGTGGCTTGTCATCCAGCTAAGGCAGTATGATGTCGGAAAACCTACATAGCTGAAGATCTCTTGACTGCTTCAGGTTAGCCCTACAGAACAAATATGCATCTAGGGAGGCCAGTTGCTTTCAATGCCCATATGATACCCAGTGCTCATGGGATAAACATGGCAGCAAGAACTGGGCCCTGTCATGCTTTGCCTTTGAACAAAGTTGCTAAAGCTTTCTGTCCATACTTGCCACACCCATGGACATTGAAATTGAATGTGTAGCTTATCAGCAATGCTGGCACATAATACAAACCCATAATCAGAACTGATGCTTGGCTAATCTCCTGGTCTCAGACTGAATAAGTTGAACTGATACACAGACATTAAAATATAAATAAATATTTGCTGAAATCACAATGCAGATAAGAGACACAGACACCCCACTTGCATCTACAAAGGGACAGAGATGGGAGAGCACCACGTGGCCCTCCTCCTCTCTTTGAAGGGCAATGCTTTGCTAGGAGGGAATGTGGGCAGGCTCCCCCAGTTATGGGGTGGGAACCACCCACTATTGTTGATGCCACTTTCTCAAAGATCTGCATTCTCCACAGCAAACTATTTGAGCACTGGGGAGCCAGTTAGCTTAGCCACTGCCCTGAGGTGCCTTATCTGTAACCACATTTCTGGAGCTAGGCCAGTGACCTCACTCCACCCATGACCTTCACCAACTTCACAGTTCCTGGAATTGTTAGGACAATCACTTTGGAAACTTAAAGCCAGCTCTAAGGCCTTCAAGATGCTGCTCATGCACTGAGAAGGGAAAGTTCTGGTTGGCTGTAGACTGCTGGAACTCCATCTAACTTGAGTTCCTAGAAGGTGGTTAGATTCTATATTTGCAGGCCCTACAGATGTTGAATTCTCCCCAAAAGGAAACTCTTAAAAAACTATAGAATGCATACCTCTACTTTTTAATATGAAATCCAGACATTCCAGAAACAGCAGAAAGCTATTAAAAACTAGCCGGTTCTCTGCTTTCACCTGTCCTGACAGTACATAAGACTTCACCCACAGTTACCCATCGTCACCTCATTAGGCTAGCCCTTGAGATGTACTTGCTCATGACTGCAAAGGCATTCTGAAGTAGATACACAAAACTCATAATCTTTAGCCCTAAAAAGTCATTCAGAACTCAAAGATGGCAATGGTGGTGTCCTCAGGAGTGGAGGAGTGACATGCAGAAGCAGGCCTGCATTCTTCTTCTCTGTGCCTGGCTGAGATTTCATCACATAGGACTCCTTTTGGCTTCTGGGGTAGCACTTTCACCCACTCATTTGGCAAATATTCAGTGCACTGTGTGAATGTTAGAGCCAAGCTCTAACATGTTGATCGCCTCATCCCTCAGCTGTAGGCCTTGTTCTGTCCCCACTTATGCACTGAGTGGTCTTTACCACGCCCCCTAAAGGGATAAGTTCTTTCCCCCAACCATAAACCTCCAAGAAGGGAGAGAGTACATGAGTCCCTTTCACACTTTAAGGGTTTCTGATCTTCTCAGATAATGAAGAAAAAAGAATTGACTTTTGCAGGTAGTAGAGACAATTTTATCCTTTCCTGGGGATGTACTTTAAGGATTTATACTGTCCTTGAGGTTAGGCACTAAATCGAGCCCAGAATTACCGGTGGGATGAGTCCAGGATCCAAGGGAGGTGACTGCAGCCGCCCACTGAGCAATCTACCCCCTCTCTCTGGAAAACATACCAGGGGACAAACAAGCTCCCTAAAGACTCAAATGAAGAGTATGTCATGACTCACGTCTAGATTCTCAGCTACTGAACACAGATTCTTTGACCTCTGTCATAGTGATCTTGGAAGTCACCTTCAACGTAGGACAAAGCCATGTCCAGGTTGACTGGATAGCTGTTCTGTGGTAGGGAGAAAGATAAGAAACAGGAAACAGTGCATCAATTCACGTACCAGAAAACAGATTTGCAATGGCAGAAGGACCATCAGTGGAGGTTTAACTGATAAAGGGACAGGACTGTGCTAAGGTGACCGCGTAGCTTCAGAGAACATTGAGTAGCTTGTGAAGTTTTATCACTTTGAGAAGGCCTTACCACATATCATGTGTGGAAGAAATTTCTGGAATTGTTTCAGCATACAGATGGCTAGCTAGGAGGTGTATGAGATTTGAGGCCACTGTGAGCTCACAAACACCACTAAATCTTTATGAATATGGCAAATGCCAGCTGTCAGAGCCTCAGGCAATTCTAATGAGACTGAGTCATTCTGTTATAAAATACATAAAAAGTGTTGGAAAAATACAATCTACTCTCTTGTAGATTCAAGGATGATCCAAAGAAGGAATGGATACTGGCTTTTCTAGGCCTTTCTATGTGCTGCTTATCTGGATTAAGATTGAGGAGCAGGAGAAAGTCAAACATTCCCATGGAACTTTCGGTACATTATGCAAGCAGTGTAGACCATATCAAGTGCACAGCTTGAATTCTGCTGATGAATCAGTAGTGGGACACTGAAGCCAAGCGTTAATCTGATTTTCTTTCTTGTAGCATAAAAATTTCCAAGATGTTCATTTATATAACTTAGAAAACATTGATGAGTTTGAGTTTGGAAAATATCCCTTCAAAGCAGAACAGTTTGATTTGTAAATTGTGGTACTGTCAATGTACTAGTATGTGTTTTAAAGACAAGGAAATAACACTCACTTATTTGACAAGACACTTCTATTTTCTTTTTCATGTAATAGCTATAGACACACGCACCAAGGATAGCAGACTGCCAAATGCCTGCCAAAATATTGCAGAAAAGGGAATAGTTTACATTTATTTTGTATAGAACGCATATTTTGTGTGTGTTGCAGGGAGGGGTTCAGGGAATTGGAGGAAGAGAGGGAGGTAGGTCTTTTGTCTTCAAATTGCTTCAAAACCTGTTCACGGGTACTTAGTAAAACTAGTCTATGAGAGTGAAGTCTGGATGCTTGATTACCTAGGAACAGGACTGACTTTGGAAATAGCCCTCAGCAGTTTTGCTGTGTTGATGCGTCTATGCAAGGTATCCCGTCACAGGAAGACAAAAACATCAGACAGCCAGAAGCACTATGTGGGTTTTATAAGTCTTGTGTGAGTTTTAACAATAACAATAAAAACTGCTTTTTTAGCTAAATCTCCTGGGGACTAATACTGACATTGATCCCACCTGTCTAGGGTGTTCTTCCTCGGACAAGTGTGAGGAACCTGGGACAATTTTCTCTCCACACATATCCACACTTACCTCTGTCATTTGAGGCCTGTTTCTAAGGACAGTGACTGCTTGTATTTTTTCCTTCCTGGAGCCTTGTGAAATTCCCGACTGTGTTTCTTGGAGGAGTGGAGATAACTGAGGGGCCCAGAGTGAGTGACAGGCTCTTAGTGTGACTCTTAAGCCCAGCATTTCTAGTAGTCACACCTGTGAATTGTGTCTAGCCTGTACAATCCTCCTGCCACACAGCCTTCAGTGTCCAACACTCTTCGTGGCTTCTGAACTCCTCCAAGTTTCCATCCCCGAGGCCAAAGCTATCTGTTCTGCCTGTCCCTGCCTCAGTTCCCACACTGAACCTTATGCCTTCTGTGTGTCTCTTTTGAAAGCGAACTGCTCAGTTCTCAGAGATGGACAGACCATGTTCTCACATAAAGCAGGAAATACCCTGCTAGCAGCTACAGTACCACAGATGGAGTCTTCAGCCTCCCCCTTTCAATTGTGACCAGATATAAAGCCTATCTTCTAAAGCCTATCAACTCCACCAGTGTGTGCTTGATAGGCAGAGAGTAACATCCTCCTTGGAGAGTCTCCACAGGATTGCCTGCCTGTTCAGTGACTGAAAACAAGGCCCTGAATCTTGCTGACATTTCACTCTGCCTGCTGCCTAGTAGATGAGACACATAGTTTCCTCTCTCTCTTGCGTGCATGCTGTCACTCTTGCCCTTGCTCTCTCCTATGTGTGGGTAGGTGCATACATGCATGTGTGTTTGTGTGTTTCTGTACATGCTTATACACACACGCTAATTTTAAATTAGTGTATAAAATACTAAAGCTGTATAAAATAGTAAGTTTTGCTATAACATGTCCATACATGTATATGATGTACTTCTTGAGAGTATGGAGCTCTTTCCTTAACATATGGAGAAGCTACTCATAAATAAATAAGCTCAACATCCATTTGACTACCTCATCTGTCTTAGTTTCCTTTCCAATGCTATGAGAAAACACCATGACCAAAAGTAACTTGGGGAAGAAGGGGTTTGTTTGGCTTCCAGATTACATAGTCCATTATCAGAAGACACTAAGGCAGGAATTGAAGTGGAGGCCATGGAGGATCCCTGCTTGCTGGCTTGCTCCCCATAGTGTTCTCATCCTGCTTTGCTATACAGCCCAAAACCACTAGCCCAAGGTTGGCGCTGTCTCCAGTGCGCTAGGCCCTCCCACATTAATCAAGAAAACGCCCTATGGATTTACCTACAGATAAATTGATAGACAAATTTTCTCATTTATACAGTTAAATTGTAGGATAATAAAAATTTTATTTTTCAGTCCTAATGATGTAAGTGTGTTTCCTGCAGTTTCCTGTGGAAAGATCTCATGGGAGCCTTCTACAGGGCCATCTTTCTGGCTCCCAGGATTTCTTTTAAATCAAATGGGCTAACACAAGTGACTCTAAATGGCCAGCAAGAGCCTGTGGAACCTTTAGGCCAACTTGGCTTAAGAACTTTCTCCTAATTTCTATGTCTTATCCAAATAGATTAGAAAAGTGCTTATGTGAGATATGAAATGGGCTGAAACAATAGCAAACAGTTGGCAGCCTCTATGGTCAGGATGTGTCTGCTAAGTCTTCTTCAAAGGATAAAGACCCCTTCCTGGAAGGTTGCGGGAAAGTGAGCATGAATCCTGGCCATCTGTGGGACTCTTTCTTTTAGTATTGCAACTGTGTGACCTTCAAGATCCTCTCTCCCAGGCTATATAAGGCCTTGGCATATGGACAGGAGATGGCCCCCCAAACCTCAAAACTCATTTTGAGGGTGTCTTCCCAAGCCCTGATGTTATCAGCATCCCCAGATCTTAGAGCCATTAGCCTACTTCTATGGCCAGCACTGTGTACATGGTGGGTGGCCGGATGGGTGCCTTCAGGATTCTCAGCGTTCTATCATATAGATAGGTATGGATGAGCCTCCTTTTTAGTGTCATTGTTTTCCTGCATGCTCTAATGTCATTTGTGACTCTGCCTCTGCCACCTGCCCCATACAATTTTACCATCCATTAGACACAGAAATTTGACCAGGCAGTCCTGTGGTATGTGGATTTGGTAGACAGAAGTTTCTCAGTCCCACCTAGCCACACAGTCTATTCAAATTTCTCCCACCCACAGTCCTGCAGCTGCTTATAAAATAATTACTCAGAGGCTTATATTATTTACAGACTGTTTGGCTTATGGCTCAGGTTCATTATTAACTAGCTCCTATAACTTAACTCAACCTGTTTCTATTAATGTCTGTATCGCCATGTAGTCTGTGGCTTTACCTGTGTCCCATTACATCTTGCTTCCTAGGCAGTGGCCTACAGAATCTGCTCTAACACAGCCTTTCTCTTCCCTCTGTCTCTCTTGGTTTCCCCACCTGATTGTTTCCTCTCTTGCCATAGGCCAGAACAGCTTCTTTATTAACCAATGGTAGCAGCACATATTCACAACATATAGAAAGACCATATCACAGCAGAAATTTATACCGTTTGTGCCCTCAGATTTTGACCTTTCTGCCAACCTCTTTCTTAGCTTATTTTCTGTGCCCAAGTTCTATGGACCATTCTGGCCAAGTACAGCCTGAAGGCCTCACTTGGGCCTGCAGATCATTATCCAGGCCCCAGGCAAATCAGAGTTCAACTGTCCTCTACTTCCTGCTCGGTACCACGTCTCCACAACCTATTCATTATCTTCCTCAGCCAGGCTTCTAGCCTTTTCTTTTTCCAGAGCTGTATGTCTGTCCTCAAGGTCAGGTATCACCAGAGTCACTGGGTCCCTGTTTCTCATTTTTGGTTGGGCTGAATTTCAAGTGTCTCATTTTGTTTCTCTTTCCTGAGACTGATACTTATATCACCAGGCTCTGGTCCCCTGATATCTATCATTAAGTCCTCCCCCCAACACACATGCACATGCTCACAGGCACACTACTGAATACCTGTGCTCATTGAGTAAGGACTGTGTGCCATAGCATGAGACTTTCTTTCTGCATTTACGATTAAGCTCCCCATGTGCTGTTCCAGCTAGCCCTTCACCCTCAGCTCCCTCTGATCTTGGTTCACAAACCAATTCTTCCAAGTCCCACAACCATGCATCTCTGGTCTCAGCCTGCCCCAATCCAGTCTGCTTGTTGAACTCCTTGAGATTCCCTTGGTTCCTGTTTCTGTTTTGTTTTCATGCAAGAAAAAGTCTGTCATTCTTCAAAGGACACTCCCTCTGAATTTACATTCTTTCACACCTCAACCTACATTGGAATTCTCTGTTTGGGACATGTCAGGTTCAACCTGAGTCCCTGATACTCCTAGCCTATGCCAGGCCTTTGGAGAGCCTTGATCTCTGGAGGCAGACATAATTACCTCTTGAGGGCTTCCTTTACTCCCAAATCATATTGTTTCATTTAGAACAATTTTTATCAACCCGTGGACAACCCAGTGACACTCAATAGTTGGGTTGTCATTACTGGGGATGGTCTACATGCAGTGAGGAAACTGAGTTATATTCAATTCTCTAATGCTCATGAGGCCCCACCAGAGGACAATGCAACCCAAATGCCCAGATGCACGCAATGCCACAGCAGGGAGTGAAGTGATATCTCCAGCCACGAGGCCTCCAGAGTGCTAGGAGGCAGGCCAGGAGCTCCTACTATAATCATGTTGTAGTATAATCACGGGGTGGGAGGTATTAACACCAAGCGTTTGGCCATGATGAATTCTGTATCTTTTCTGTCTTGTAGGAAAACATCTGTTATGAGCCACTAATTACTCAGGCTCTGGAGTATATCTCCTATGCATGGTTTAATTGTGTTGAACTCAAATAGTAACCACAGGTCTAGAGTTGTGTGTGTTTTCTGGAGAAAGCCTAAGTCCTAGAGCTCAAGGTTCCTCCCAGTTACTACTTTTTTGTTCCAAAAGCCCTCAGTGATCTGTATTCATGGGCCATACTTAAGAGCCTCCTGCCCACCCTTTTAGCATACTCAGCTTTGCTCTCTAGCTTCTCAGGCCAGACTAACCTGGATACCCTAGGATGTTCCTGCATTCTGCTAAAGTGGGGCCTTTGCCTCTCCTTCTCTTATCTTGTTCTGGCCTCCTCCATTCACTCAGGACTCCAACATTTTCTCAAGTGGGGCAGGATGCTATGAAAGACAAGAAAAAGCCTGCTATGTGGGGCAGGCAGCTTGTGGAGTCCTAATCAGGAGCCATCCAGGAGGGAAACTGGGACTATTGATTACCTTTTGTCAGGATACAGTGTGGTGCTATATATTATATTTAATAAAACCATCCTGGAATAGCAGAGAACAGAATCACCCACAGTCAAGCCAACTTCTCAGGCTCAACAGGATAAATGCTATCTTCAACAGTCCTCTGCCTGGCTGATGGCTCCTACAGAATATCTGAATGTCTGCCTATGTCTGCTTTAAATATCTTCTTCGCCTAGTTGTTTTACTTCTGGGTTCAACTCTTCATCATAATCCTGGAGTTAGAATTAAAGGTGTGAGCTGTTTGGTTGTTAGGCTTTGAACTCACAGAAATACAGAAAAATCTCTTGTCTCCTGAGTTATGGGATTAAAGGCATGGATCACTACTTGGTTGTTCCTGTGCTGGGATTAAAGGTCTGAGTCACCATTCTCTGATGTTCATGGCTTGACTATGGGTGATTCTGTTCTCTGATATTCCAGGCTGATTTTATTAAATATAAAATACTTCACCACAGAACAGCCTTTTCAATTTGAAGGTCATCCTATAGCATCTCACTTGTAGGTACCTGTGGGACCATTTTTTTCTTCCCCAGCTTCCTATGTCCTTTTCTTCCAGTCCCCATCTCTTTGGATCCTCTCACCTTTTCTCTGCTTGCTTTCTCTTCCCCACAGCCTTCCTTTCTTCTCCTTTTCTCCTTTCTCTGAGTCATTTGTCTATAGTCAGATTTCTTCAGCTTGTTTTTTCTAGTATAATGTTCTTCCTGTATCATTTTCCTCCTGGGTGGCCCCTGTAAGAAGTGCACATGTTGGCTACTTCCAATTTTCACCTGGGGAGTTGGAAAAGACCTTGGACTCCTGTGTGAGTAGAAGACATCTGAGGAAGCAGCCACTGGCCATCTTGTCTTTCAAGGTCCAAGGGAGACACTAAGAGATCTAATACTGAGAAGATTGACTCCTAAGTTAGTGTATGTACTTCACTCTCCACTACCACAGACCACTGCTGCTTGGGGAGCAGCTGTTAGTGCTGTGGGCCTGTGGTATGTTTGAAAACAAGGGAGACAGCCATTGGAACCAGAAAGGGATGGGGTGGGAGGCTTGCATGTATGAGGCCTTGTTGTTGCTTCTGAGGACCAAGACAAGAAGGAACCTTCTGAGGACAGGCCTGAGGGACCTAAGTGCAATTCCTCTGAGAGCTGGCTGCTTACTCACCCTTGACTCTGGTCTTCCAGATCATGCACCAGCCCTTACTCATTTTTCTAGCTCTTTCCATTTCCCATTTCTTTTCCTCATCCTGTTGAGAAATGCAGGTACAGGGCAGCTCATTACAGACTTGGTCTGCAGCGTCTGTGCTCAGTGATGGCTAGATCTGATGGACATCAGATCCTACCTTCCCAGTGGGTAGATTCTGGTCCTCTTTAAATAATGTGCTTTCTCCTGTGACTATGTCACTGTTGACCATAGTGACTTTGTTGAATAACCTTGTGCCTGCCCTCACTCATTTCACCCCATTGAATCTTTACAAGATTGTTGGCACAAATCCTGGGCTCCTAGGACTCAAGCTTGCTAGCATTCCTCTGTCTGGGAAATTGGCTAATGACAGCCACTTAGCCAGATCTAACCATCAGTTTATTGTTGCAAATAAAGTTTTATTGGCACAGGGCCATACCACCCATGGAACCCCAGCATAGTACTTGATACATAGTAAATACTATTTACCTTGTAGGCAAAGGGAAAAGAAAAACCACAGGCTTTAAAATTTTAGTTGCTTACTTGAAGAATAACAAACAAAACAGAACAACACAAAACAAAATATTTTCTGAACTAGTAAGCTCCCAGAACCAAAGCAACATCAGAGGGTGTTAGATGTCCTGACTTAACAGCATTTACAGGAACTCATGTGTGATAGGAACTCAATTGGCTGAGGTTAGATTGGTTGATTGTTAGGGAACTGTAACCAATTAACTGAAGATCACCTTTTGAGATTTAATGTAGATTGATTTGGTCTATTTGTGTTTAGGGTTGAAGTACCCACTAAACCAAGGGCCCCTCACATTTTATCTGATACTACAGCTGTCATTAGGGCTCATATTAAGCCCCTTTCAGGATAGGAAGATGGCATGGGATTGATTTTTTGTGCCTGGAGTAAAGTTTTAAATTTTTACTAACATCATTATTTAGGAATAACTTACAGGCCATGTGACATACTTATTTACAGTGCATATAAAAGGCACACAGTTCAAGGAGCCTGATGCTTTTAGAATCATGACGAATGTGTCCATCACAGTCATACTGAGTATTTCCACTTCTGAAAGTCACTGGGTTCCTTGGCACAACAGCCCTCTTGTCCTGGACCATGAGTACCAACGACCAACTCATTGCCTCTAGAGATTCATTTTCACTATAAGAAAATGCAGTCACATACACATTCTCCTGTCTGAGTTATTTTACTTGGCACAGTGACTTGAAGATTGAAATTATACTGTGTGCCTCCATGATTGGCTCCTTTCCATTCTTGATTACATGTTGGAATTCACAATGGGATACCAGTGCTAACCATAGTGAATATCTGATCATTCTGACTACTAGTGACAATGTGGGGCAAAGGGGCATCTCTCACACTGCCATGGGAATACAAAGTTGTATAATCTCTAGGGAAAACCACTTATAGTTTCTAAATTTTCCATCATACAAGAAGGAAATCTGGAGGGTGAGACATGAGCCGATCCACATCTTGATGAGATACATAGCTTCTGGAACTGTTTTTTTTTTTTTTTTTTCTGTTGAAATCTGCTGCAGGTATTTCATTCAGCACAGTCCTGCTTAGATTTTTATCATATGCCAGGGACTTCTCCAATAGTGGGGGATGGTTTGTGTGTGCCACATGCACATCAGACATTGGGAGATCAAGAACATTAGTTATGAAAGCCTCTTGGTCCATAGCTGACTAAGAGCTGACTAAGAGCCAACTAAGAACAGCCCCTGCAACAACTGGAGACAGCTCCTTGACCTACTGCTAACTAAGAGCCAACTCAGAGCAGCCACTGCAATTACTGGAGACAAACGGCCCCCAGGCTCACAACTGACTAAGAGCTGACCAAGAGCTGACTAAGAGTGAACTGAGGAAGGTATAGGTAGACTCCAGTGCAAGAATACATATAACAATATAAAGAACAACAAGACAGTACCAGAAGAAGCTGGTGGTTCTACAAAATTGAGACCTGAGCAGAAAAAATGAAGTGAAATTGAAGAAAATGACCTTGAAAACAACTTTATGGGGACTGGAGAGATGGCTCAGAGGTTAAGAGCACTGACTGCTTTTCCAGAGGTTCTGAGTTCAATTCCCAGTAACCACATGGTGGCTTACAACCATCTGTAATGAGATCTGGTACCCTCTTCTGTATATATAATAAATTAATTAATTTAAAACAACTTTATGAAGATAATAGAAACCTTAAAAGAAGATATAAAAAAAATTCCCTTAAAGAAATAGAAGAAAATACAAGCAAAAAACTGGAAGAGATTAAGAAATTCCTGAAAGAAAATAAAGAAAACCAAGAAAAAGAAAACAAACAGGTAAAAGAAACATTTTGGGAATTACAAATTTAGATATAAGCAATAAAGAAGGCACAAACCAAGGCAAAATTGGAAATAGAAAGCCTGAGGAAATGAACCAGAACTACAGATAAAAGCATAACCAAAAGAATGCAAGAGATAGAAGAGAGAATTTCTGGAGTGGAAGATTCAACAGAGGAAATAGATACATCAGTTAAAAAGAAAACACTAAAACCAAAAAAGTCATAACACAAAACATCCAGGAAATTTGGGACACCATAAAAAGACCAAACCTGAGAATAATTGGAATCAAAGAAGGAGAAGTATACCAGCTCAAAGGTACAGAAAATTTATTCAATAAAATCATAGAAGAAAACTTTCCCAACCTAAAGAAGGAAATGCCTATAAAGATAGAAGAAGCTTACAGAACAACAAATAGACTAGACCCCTCAAAAAAAGTCAGCTTGCCACATAATGATCAAGCCATTAAACCTATAGAACAAAGAAAAAATACTAAGAGCTGCAAAGGAAAAAATGAATCTACAACATACCCAAACTTAGAGGACACAATGAAAGCAGTCTTACGAGGAAAACTCATAGCACTAGATGCCTATATGAAAAACCTAGAGAAAGCTCACACCAAAGAACTAACAACAAAGCTGAAGACTTTAGAACAATTAGAAGCAAACTCATCTAGAAGAAGTAGATGGCAGGAAATAATCAATCTTAGGACTGAAATCAATACAATAGAAACAAACAGAACAATACAAAGAATGATGAGAGTAGGGAAGCAGAGTATGTATGAGCAACAGAATAGGGACTATAAGGAGTAGTCACACAGAGATGGCTGGCTGGAGCTATGCAGAGCTCACTGAATCAAGAACAGCCACTGGGGAACCATCAGGAAAGGGAGCTTAGCCCTCCAAGGGTGGGCAACTGTCGATTGGCATGGGCTGTATATGGAACCTCAAGGGGTGGGATGAGACTGTGTTCCTGTGTGTGAGCTGGCACCTTGGAGCCCATTCCCTCCAGAGGAACACCTAACTCAGTCTTGATCCTGGGATGAGGAAATTGGACTTGCCTCTAGTGGATGTACCAAGCTGAAATGACCCACTTGGGACTTCCTGCCTTTTGGGGGAAGGGGATGGGGAGATGGGGAGGGTGCAAACTGAAGGCTGACCGGGAGGAATTGGGAGAAGAGAAGGAAAGGGGAGCAGGGGGACACATGGATAAAAAAGATTTTATTTTACAAATAAAAAATAAATTAAATAAAAGAAAAAAAGAGCTTTAGTTACCTTGAAATATTCTAAACTTTGAATGATTCATTTTCTATAGTTTTATTGACACAGACTATGTTTTTAGATTAAAGTGCATGAAAATAAGTTTAGATGAAATATTCAAAACTTTGAAATGTATAAAAAACACAGATGGCTCCATCAATGTGGCTTACAGTGTCAAAACAATTATTGGTGATTTATAATCACCAGTGAGTTCCTGCATGGAGGCAGCTTTGGGTCTCTGGCCTGAGAACCAGACTGATGCACAGAAAGTTACTGGGACATATGAGATATAGTTGTGCTCCTAAAACCAAGGAGAGGTGGGCTTTTGTCCCTGAGGCAGAGCCTCCATTCCTACTCTGCCGAGGATCTTGAATAGGTTACTTTCCCTCCCTGGTTTTCATGTATAAACTGCTAAGGATGACAAAACCCCAAAGTAAGCCAGAGTTTATAATATAGTAAGAGAAAAGGTAACTTCCAAGTAGGACACTAAGCACCTTGTATGGACTGAAATGCTAGGTAACATTAGTCACCCCTACAGGAGACCAAACAGTAGGTCACTTTACTGACTCATGGCTGTACACCTCCTGTGCCCTTACTCTCTGTCAGGTTACTAGACAGACATAATGGGAAGTGATCACTCTGACCCTTAGCCCTGGGCCAGGATGGAAGAAGGCTCTGTGGCTATGGAATTTTTGTGAGTGGATGGTGTGATAAGCAAAGGCAGAAAATGGATGGGTGTGGGTGGTCTCAGTCACCCTAGCATGGAGCATGCAGAAGTGTGAACAGATCTACCTGTTTTCTGACAGTGCTCATCAGCACCCCATATCTAAAGCATATGGAATGGGTTTAACATGTTTCCTTTAGAAAGGAAGGACATGAATGTGGAGATGAATCTTCCTTCAGAAAGGAAGGATATGGGGTTATGAAGTTTCAGAGGTCCACACAGTCAGCTGAACTATAGAAACTGGGGGCAGTGAAGAAAGGGCTAATCATCCAGTGCACTTGGCTCTTGATCCTAGCAACAGAACTTAGAGACAGCCTGACTTGTTCAATGACCGTGGTTTCCCTGGGTCTTAGCTCATGGTGCTTCAAGATACTGAACCTGGAGTCCGAGATGCAAATGGTTTTATTTCCTGAAATTATGGCCTGGTAATGCAGAAAGAAATGTACTGTTTACCTCTCCAGGATCTATTGTCTATTTCATTGAAAGGACACCCAACAGCCCATGTGAGAGTTAGGTCAATGTGACATTCAACATGCTGGGTAGGGATGAGAAGTGGCATTTCTCTGCAGATGATCCTGTTGACTCAGTACTAGGGAACCTATCTGTTAGCTAAAAGTAAGTTTCATCAACTACTTTACCATAGGTGGGATGTTGCATCTGAATGGGAAATCTAGTGTTTTGGATTAAGGGTGTGTGGTTTTTCTTTTACTGACTTCTTGGATGAATCCATTCACTGTAGAACTCATGAGAAATGGAGGAGTATTGGAGTGGGACAGGAGGTGGGCAAGGGGATTCTCAGAACAAGTATCTATAACCTAAAGGAAGGAAGACAGCTTGGTAAGTTGAGGTCATGGTCACTTGTGTGAAGAGATAGAGAGACGAAAGACAGAGTCATGGCAGGGTGTTGTTGGAGTTTGGACACAGCTGGCAGATTTTTGAGGGGCACTGGGAAGAGAATGAACTTTGGGAAACTGAGGACAGTGCTTGCAGCTCTGGCAGGAACTCAGGGCATAAGTTCACCTCTTTCATCAACCCTGACAACCTTGAGCCATACTCAGACTATCCACGCAGTGTGGATAATGAGCAAACGAGCCTGTGACGTCCAGTCTATGGGCATTCCTTATTGACTACAGACCATTACTTCCTTAGGTTCATGTAGGAAGTGAGGATCTTTGGGTCTTTTTAAGGAAACAGAGTTGTCAAGACTACGTGCACTTTGAGAAAGCTCACAGCCAAGTGTTCAGAGACCTGTGGACAGAGATCCTGGGATGAGCTCACAAGCATTGCTCTGTATGCCTCCCAGCACTCTAGTCTGGCTTGCTATCTTCAATTTAGATCCCAAGGCAAGGACTCAAGAGCAAGGACACTAGGAAGTACTCAGGAGTAGGAGAAGGAAGCCCGGGAGGAGTCGGAAGTTGGTGACAGGCTTATGCTTAGGTCCCTGGACTACTGTGGATGGGCTTAAAATTATCTATAATGGTCTCTGAATGACTTAATGGCTATTCTTGGGGTTTAGCACACTTCCCTTCAATCCCATCTGACAGCCCCAAGGATGGGGCTCCTAGATCCATGTTTAGGTTAAGAGTTTCCTAGCAGTGCAGCCTTGTGTGCGCAGCCAGCAGATGCACAGGTGTAGGACATTAAGAAGGGACTTACAGTGACCACTCTGGAACTTATTACATGGCAGGTTTGGAGTGCTATGCTCTTAAGGTGTTTATGGGGTATCCTGGGTCAATGAAGGCAAAGGGTAGATTTCCTTAATGATTTATAGGAACATTCCAGAACAGGGCAGGATGGTCAATACTCTGCAATAATGTGGATCCACTTTACTGACAGCATTCAATGAGCACCTATTGCCTGACAGGGACTAATCTGGGTGCTAGATATGTCACAGTGGGTATAGGAGTCCTAGCTATATGCCATTTTCCATAGAGAATGAGCCAGACAGAAGGTTTGACAAATAATGTCTGCATTTACTATGTGTATTCAGGAACCCAGAGAGGCTAGAAGAGGGACTCAGATATACTGGAACTAGAATTATAAGTAATGTGAGCCACTGCTTGGGTACTGGGAACTGAACCCAGGTCTTCTGTAGGAGTGGTAAGTATTCTGAACCAATGAGCGCTCTCTCTCTCCTCACTTTCTTATACTGTGGATTATGGCCTCACATGGGATAGTATCAGTGAATGTGGTGGTCACAAAAAGTTGTCAATTGTTAAAGACTTCTGAACACAAAAATAGCCAAAAATTAAGTCAAAGGCAAATGAGTGATGAAATCTGCTCTTATAGAAACACTATGGCTTAATTACAGAAAAGAAAAGTTAATATTTTCTACCATTATTCTTCAGCATATATCAAATCAGTATATCACTTCATTGTATTGTTGTTAGATAGTTAATTTTAAAAATTACTGTTTAACAAGACACAATCCCCCAGCACTAAGAAAGAGAAGTAGACCCAAAGTCCCACCCTCTACACAAAAAGCTATTTGCAGCTGATACTTGCTGGAAAGGAAAAATGAGTTCTCTTCAAAGAAGTATTGCTGGTTATTTATATCTATCATACTTAGGGCAGGCGCCACGTCCAGGAGTAGATGACCAACACAAAACAGATTCCTTTTTGTTTGTTTGTTTGTTTTGTGTATGTGTGAGCTTTTTGTTTTGTTATTTTTTTTATTTTATTGTTTCATTTTGGAGAGAGAGGAAATGAATGGGAGAGAGAGGAGAGAGAAAAGGAGAGAGAACATGAAGTTGAGTGGATAAGGAGGTGGAGAAGTTTGGGAAGGAAAAATATATTTAAAATACATTGCATATAATTTTTATATTATATATATACATTCCATGATTAGGATACTTCAAACAATTACAGAACTACTCTAACATACACCAGCCATTTCCCACTATGCATCTATAAGAAAAGTCAGCCTCAGCAGTATTTTGATTCAAAAATCAAAATATTGATCAACTCTGAGAAATGTTTAGACAGGAACAGAGAAAGGGATCCCTAATATAGAGGGAGCAGAGGAGTACAGAAGTGTACAGGATGTGTCACCAAGTAATGCCAAGTTTGAGGGTATTTCTTACAAGGTGTGTCCTTAATCATTTAAAAACTTCAAAAAGGGGGAGGGTCACAGATGTGCTGCTGGGAAGACTAGATACACACCTTGCTGTCAGTTTTGGGTGTCTGCAGTTGCCTTCTGCCACCAGAGAATGGGCAGTCAGGTCTCTTGCCAGGCTGGATGTATGGAAGAAGGAGAAGCACCATAGTAGAAGGAAGAATAAACAATGCCAAGGTCAGGTTGGTCAAGCCATCCGAACAAGTATCTCTCTGAATGAAAGTGTGCGCTTGCTTCTATACCTGGTCCTGAGGGGCAGTGGGAAGAACCTCTGCTGTCATCACAGAAGACTCCGAAAGACACAAAGATGTCGAGCAGTCTTCTCAGACTTTAATACCAAAGGAGCTGATGTTGAAAAAGCCAGTGGAGGGGACAATGGCAGTGGAGTGGGTCCAGCCAGGGGCTGTGCTAAGCCTGGCGAAGCAGGGGATGAGTAGTGACAGAGTCAGACTCAGGCATTGCAGAAGGAAGGGCTCTATCCTTGGCACTGAGTGAGCCAATCTCTCTCCCAACCGAGACACTTTGCATGAATCTTCTCTGACTCCGCCTTCTTTTTGCCATGTTGTTCACTGTTTTAGACACAGGAAGGAAGGAGTGTTATTGTGTGGAGAGGCCCGCTGCTCACAGTCCCGGGTTTATTTATCTGCCTCCTTTGTTCCCTCCTCCTGTCTCTCAGCGGGTCTTCTGGGGATGGGTGTGGCTGACCAGCTCCCTTCCTGCCTCTAATCTTACCCTCTTCCTAAAAGGAGCGGAATTTACCTCTTAGTCTGGCTGGAGAGAGGTGAAAGCAAGGAAGTGAAGCCATGCTAGTCCCATTCCTGAGGGATCCTTTTGCTTGCCCCAGGATTTGGAGTTATGTGAACATAGGAGCTTCTGTGGATCAAGTACAGGAACAAAAGTGTAAGGTACTTCTGTGCAGGCACACAGTGTCTGCGATTATCCTGCAGGAGTCTGCAGGTAGGGGGTAGTGGAGGCTCTGGGGACAATGCCTCTCTAATAAGCTCCTGACCTCTCCCTTAAAGAAACTGACCAACTCAGACCAAGGTTCCTATGTTCACTTGTAAAGGTGCTCTAAGATGCTCTTGATCATGCCTTACTTAAAGATGAGACTTTGAAGCCTTACAAAGTGACCTGACCCATCAGAGCATTGTATTTTGAGTGCCTTTCATTCTTCTCTCTGATCCAGCTTTGTCTCTCTGAAGACTTCCTCATCTTTTATCTTTTTCTCACCGTATATCTATAGTTCAGGTCTTCTCCTAGCTCTGAGCTGGTCACTTACTTGAAAGGAAAGGACAGTAGCTGATTGAAGAGGCATTGTCCTTGGAGCCTCCACCACCTCTGCCTGTAGATTCCTGCTGGATAATGGACAGACACTGTGCAGTCACAGAAGTACTGCACACCCTACTAGATTCGGAAGACTGAATCTAGGCTCCTCTCCATTTCTGCTTATACTCAGCCCCTAGTCTATCTTTTTTTTCCCTATGGCTCAACAGGTAACCCATATCGATTGACCCTCTGTGATCTGACAAAGATCCTTGCATGTTGGGGACATCTGTAGGTTTAAGAAGCTAAAGTTAAAGCCCATAGCATCGGTATCAGGTCAGCTCCTCTGAGAATCAGTTTCTTCATGGGATCAGACATCATCTTGAGTACAATGATATGATGGCTTAATCTTTATAATCAACTTGGTTGGGTTTGGAATCACCTAGGGGACACAACCCCGTGTGTGTCTCCCAGGGAGTTTCTAGAGAGATTTAAGTAAAGGGAGGAGGCTTGAGTTGTGCTTGGGCTGTAAGTCAATAGAGCACTTATCTGTTTTCCAATTGCTGACATAGGGGGAGACATGCTTCACATTTCAGCTTCCATGACTTCCCTGCCATGATGGACTTTATCCTCTCAAACCCTGAGGCCAAACAGAACCTTTCTTCCTTACATTGTTTCTTGCTAAGCATTTGATAACAGTAATGAAGAAAGTAACTACTAAACAGGGTGCCCCTTCAAAGTCTATGTTTATTTTTGAATCCTTCTGGCTAAACATGACACTGTAATTGGAGCTAGAGCCCCTAGAGAGGTAAGCAAATTAAAGTTGTTAGGATGAGCCCTGTGTTAGTCAGTTTTTTGTTACTGTAACAAATACCAGAGATAAATCAAATTAAGAAAGAGGGCTTCTTTTAGCTCATTGTTACAGAAGTTTCAGCCATGACTGACTGGGTCCTCCTGAGTTGGGCTTGCAGCACAGCATATCACAGAAGGAGCATGTGATGGAACATCATGTGGGGAAAGCAAAGGAGTAAAGTGGGGAGGGACCAGAACCCCTCCAAAAGCACAGCCCCAAAGCTCCAAGGCTTCTGACAAGAGCCTATCTGCCTCTAATACATTCCAGTAGCACCACACTGGAGACCAAGTGTTTCATTCCATATGGGCCGTTGGGGGACAGTACAGCCCCATTCATCAGGCCTTAATTAACTACAGTTAGTGTTCATATGAAAGAGGAGATGTGGAAACATAGCAAGGTCCTGGGAAGATAACTGGGCATACCTAGGGAACACACTGAAACAGAATGTGCTTTCAGTTCTTAGAAACAACCAGCTCTGCTCACACCTGGATCTCACACCTGAGTCCCACATGTAAGTCAATACATGTCTGTTGTTAAACTGCCAAGCCCAAGGTCCTGTGCCACTGTGACATCTGAGGGATTTATGTCTGTGAAGTAGATGCAAAAAAGAGGGAGTACAGGAAGGGGCGGGGCTGACCTCCTGGAGAGGAGAAGGGAAGGAACCAGGCTGGCAGGAAGAGGCTCAGAACTTCTCAGCAGGGTCAACCCAGTGTTCTCTTCAGAAGTGAGTGGTGTAGGGTCCTGCCAGCTCAGTCCATGGCCATATGCAACTCCCTGGACAAAGTGACTTCTGCTCAGACATGATGGTGGTGCTAGATGGGTGGCATGGAACTTGCTCCTAGTTATGTCCTCTATAGCAGAGGACAGGAAACCACTATGGTAGCTTCTTCTTGCACTCCTGGTTTAAGGAAGCTGCTGGGGTGAAATGTGCCCACAAAGGGAAGGTGGGTACCCTAAGATCAAATACACCTCTTTTGTCAAACAGAAGCTTTTGTCTCTTAATCTGGAAGTCTGAGACCTTGTGACTCATTATTTATTACACTCCTCATTAGGAATGACCTGATTATAACATGTCACAGCTATATCTGAGCTTTAGTGATTCTTCTTCTCATGGACAACTGCATGTCAGAGAACCTTGTTCCTTCTAGGAATCTGTGTCTGAACTTTGGGCTTTAAGTTCTCATTAAGAATGCCAGAGGTCTGAGACAAAGGCAAAGCTACTAAATGAAGGAAGATAGGCCCTTCTGAAGTTCAAACTACTAACCAGAAGCTCTTCCATTTCATTCAACAGGGAGATACTTGCATCCCAGTTTTGTCATTTATACTTGGCTGGCTTTTATTTAAGTGTGTGGGAGAACATGTTTATTCCTGCAATTCCCAGTTTTCTGTATTCTCTCATTAAATGGGGCTACTTATCTTTGAGGACTGATACTGAGTATAGTGCTAGTCCATTTTTCCTTTACTGTGACAAAATATTGGAGAGAAAGAATTCAAACAACGTTTAGTTCACAGTATCACAAGCATCAATCTGTTCCCCTTGGCTCTATAGTTTTAGTGTCAAGACAGGACCATCATGGTGGAGGGGCTTGGCAGGAAGAATGCCCACTTCATGGCAGTTGGGAAAGAGAAAGATAGGTCATACATGCAAGGGGCAGAGCAAGAGCGGGAAAGAAGAGCAAGAAAGGGTAGAAGAAAGGAGGGAGATGAGGAGGCAGTGCCAGGGAATAAGAGAGCCTTTAAAGGCCTGTCTTATAGAGTGCGCCATTTCCTCCAACCAGGCCTTACCTCCTAATAGCACATTCAATTTGACCTAATCAATATATCAATCCACTGATGAGGATAGTAATCTCACAACCCATTTACCTTTCAATAGCACCCAGCTGAGGCCAACACATGAAGCTTTTCAGAGAGGATGCATCATCTCTAAACCATAGCAAATATCCACTTCAGTTTGCTCCATTCAACCATATTTTGATGTTCATCTCAGGCTAGATTCTGGGACAGAGCACAGATGGGCTCATCCCAAGAGCAGTAAAAACCACAGGTAGAACCTGAGAGAAACTCACAGATGGAATTTACTAGGGATTGTGTTTGTGGTGGTGGTGGGGAGCTGGAGGGGGGTGTTCTGTGGCAAAGTGAATGGGTCTGAGGAAAACATGTTTACATGTTGTAAAGTAATGATATTTCTGATAGGATCATGAGAAGCAAATGAGGTCTATTTTCATTTGAAAGTAGCTAATAAGGCCTTATCTATGTCAAAAATTGTCATATCCACCATCACCTGTCTCCTGAGATATGTGATGAGACCTTTTCCCCTATCATTTTTGGTATCATTATGATTTTTCCTCCTCCTCTTTCTATAGGGTTGAGGATGAGGTAAATAATTTACCATCAGGCTACATTTCTAGCTTTAAAGTGAATCTTAAAGTAGACTAGTTATTATTACAGACTGTCATTGCTTATCCCCTGAGAACTGCTGTCTACTTGCTGTGCTGTCATCCAGAGAGGCTTGGGATCTGGAAAAACAAGTATAACCATGGTGGGGGACATCTTCTTTCTAGGAGGCTATATTTCTCCTTGGTGCAGGGATCCTCTTTGGGACAGTGGCCAGCAGCTATTGCCCAGGTATTATCTCTGTTACCCACAAAGAGCTATAGAGGGATGGGTACTACTGAGAAACAGAGCCCAGGGTTCATGGTTAGGAACTTGGTAACATCTGAAAAATGGTGTCCACTGCCCTGTCCCACTGGATGACACTGTCACATGAAGGAATAATGAAAGCCACAACACTCTGAAGTCTGTATCAAAGCAGTATAGTCATTCTCCAGTTCCTATGCTGTCTTGGGTTAAGGGTTTCAGCACTGACATAAAGAGTGAGCTGGAAAAGAGGCAGCAATTTCCACTTCTTTCACAAGGTTCTGCATCTTCTGGCCCCCATGTCTTGTGACTTGACATTCCTATCTTAAATTCTTGTTGGGCTAACTAAAACCAACAGTCATAGTTCTGAAGTTCAAAAGTACGTGGGTGTTTCAGTCCATACCATGGAGATAAGAAACAGACTCAGCAGAGAACAAATAAATTTTTCTTTTCTCTTTTTATCTTCCTTTTCTTTTCTCTTCTTCCTTCCTCTTTTCCTTTTCTGATAAAGGGCTTATTATCTCTGGAACGAAGCTAATTAACCTTGGCTTCCTTGAAACCATTGCGTCATCCACCCAAGATGGGACAAGGAAATCTTAAATTGAGCCTGTTTGTGTTGTACAGTGGAGGGCCTGGGGTTAGGAAGGAAAGGACTGAGCCAGATGCCTCCTCACCTTCACTGCTAGCTAACCTGCTAGTTGGAGCATCTGCTTCCTCCCCAGCAACTTAGGCTCTCTTCTGTGACCTGAGGATTTCGAAGTAGTCATCTTATCCTAGTTTTGTTGGTTTAAAGATAAATCCAGTGATTACTGAGAAAGCGCCGTGCCTGTACAAGAAGTATAGTTGAGAATGGCATCTGGATGACAGTCATCCACAGAGTTGCACCTTTGTAGTTGTGTGACTGGAAAGAATTACAGTGTACACTTGGTCCCCTAGGCACACCCATTTCTCTTTCTTCCTTCTTCTCTGTACAGAATGACATAGAAAAAGGCATGATTGAAACCCCGTCTTTGGGAATGGCACAAGCTGAATGTCAAGTCTTTACCCGTGGAATTAACTATAAGAAGTTCCCACACTTCTGTGGATCTCGGTCAACATCAAGACAAGAACAATAAAAACTGCCTTTTAGGCTGACTGCACAATCAGAGATACTGGACCAGCTAGGTGTTTGCACCTAAGAAAAATCTAGGAATATAAGTAGATGTCTTTTTTGAAAAGCAGAAGGTGGTGCATAGTGTGGAAAAGGCACAAGTTCTGAGTAGCACTTTGTTCTGAAAACACAGAGCAAGGCTGTGGCTGAAGTACTTTCTTAACAACCCTAACAATATTTCTGGTCCTTTGGGTTTGTCTTTCATCCTATCAACCCATCACCATCCAAAGTCTATGTCCCTTTCTTTATACCTCAGAACTGTGCATCTTAATTTTTTATTGTGACCCCTTTTTTCCTAAGAACTATTTACATAACCCTGTTACATGAATATATAGAATAAAGATACAAACTAAATGTCACTGATAACAGATCATAAAGAAACCTATCCTGAAACAATTTATTATATAGATGTTACTGTTTATGAATGACAAAAGCTAATTTGCATACTAACAAGATGATTGGCTTTCTAAAGTTCTCAGTGCTTCCCAAAATAGCACTACTAGCTGGGTATTAAGCCCCAAACATAAGAACAAATGGAGGTCATTTCCTGTTCAGACCATAACAACATGCTTTCCTATATAAAGGACCAGCCTGTGTTTATGCTTTCTATTTATATTCCCTCCCTCCAACTGAGAAAAGGCCCAGCTCCCTCGTCAGAGACATCATGTTTTCCATTCCCTCAGAATAGCATGGTACCTGCTCCTGACCATCGTGACCAGAGATAGACTCAGCTGCCAAGTCTACGGCTACACTGAATCCCACCACCTCTTTGTATCTGTCTCCCTCTTCACCTGGAACCTTATCAGAGTCTCACCTAACAGAACACTGACATCTCAGGAAAAACTAGCAGTTAATAAGGGCCCATGTCTGGAGTGGTCCCAGTTGCTGGCTATCATCTGGGGTGTGTTTTTCCACAAGGCACAGCAGATGAGTTTTCCCAGAGTATTATTTCAGAGCCACTGGGTCAAATCTATTTCCAACAACTTCCCTGGCATTTAAAAGTTGGCTTTACATCTGCCTTCCTCACCAGGGTCTTCAGTGGGAGGACATAGTACAGTAGGCAGTGTTGCTAGTTTAAATGGAATAGAAGAAGGACATCACCCACCTCTTTCCCGTATAGGTGATCACATCACAGGGCCATGCCATGATTGATCATGAATGACAAAACCTGCTACTTGGCCCAGATTTATTCCCTCCAGGTTAACAGGTATAACATGAACCACATTACAGTTTGACAAAATAGCTTTCCAAGTGGCCTGGGTCCAGACTTCAGGAGCATATTCATATATATCAAGTGGCAATAGAGTCTGGTCTGGCTGCCTCAGTGCCTGCTGACGGCTCAGGACACCAAACAGTTGGCCCCTTTGGTGAGTCTCTTATAGAAGCCTGATGGCAGTCAGCAGAATTCTCAAGGTGCTTTATGGAAGCAGAAGAAGAAAAAGTTAAGGCCTGAGGCATTGGGCAGCTATATTTACTCCTGAAATATGGGGTGATACTTGCTAGAGAACCTGTCTCCACAAGCTACTCATGACCATATCAGAGAGAACATTCGAAAGAAATTGGTCAATAGAACTTTCTGTTTAACAAATACCTGGTATTTGTAGAGCAAAAATATCTACTGTATAAAAATAGGCCTTCCTTTATCCTTTGTGTGCCTTGGTGTACCAGAGTGTCCACATGGGACATTGAGACAGGCATATTCCTTAAAGTGTTCCAGGTGACAAGGTGACTTAAATGTATCTATTACAAAGTCTTTGTTTCTCTTCAGTCTGAAATACATATATCTGTAATTATAGAAAGCTGGGAAGAATAGAGATTTGTCATGAACCAAAATGCTGTTGGCATACCCACCTCCTTCCCCCTCCTGCTGGCAGATCAGGGCTCTCTTCCTAGTGCTGACAGGGCTAAGGTAACTGCAGAGTATGTAACATTGGGGATCCTCTGCTTGAATAGAGAAAGATAAACATTCCCAGGATGCGTATAAACCTTCTGATAACACAATTCTACACAATTCATCATCCTTTCATTGTATAGCAATTTACTTAACTCCATTATTATTGTTAAACTCTTCTAATACTTTTATTTTGTTTCCAATGCCAACTGTGGAATATTAATGAGATTAATAGTCCATGATATTAATAATAAACTGGTTTTGTAATTAAGATAATCCTTTTAGGATGAATACTCTCTAGAGTAATCATCTGGAGAAAAGTAGTTATGCAGGTGCACACATGCAGATGGGCATACACACATGCACAGTGCATTTGAATACATGTAAACTTCATTTTCTGCTTTGGCTTCTGCAGCTGATTGGATGCTTCCAAGTAATTTAACTTTTCTGGTTCTGATTTTTTTTTTTCCACTTAGGAAATAAGGGGTCAGAACGTGGAAACAGTATGTCTGGAGCAGAGGAAATGCTGCCCACAAAGGCTCATGTTATCCTTCATGGAAGGTTTAACATGGTGGATTAGTTTGAACTTGTACTTTACAGGGCATCTGATACTGCTGTACTACCTAAAACATTCTTTCATTTGTAGCCTCAAAAGGAATTAAATATTAAAAATTCTGTTTCCCTTTTCAGTTGGAAAGTAACACAACAGGGCCTCAGGCACAGCTTGGAGGTACAGTATATGCTTAGTATAGTCAAGGCCTCAGGGTAAATTTCTAGCATACCATCTTGCCCCAGAGTATTCTGAAAATAACGTATTTATTTGTCTACCAGCTTGTGCTTCCTGTCACACCATTTCAGCTGCAACCCTCTCCTGGATGTGCCAACATTAGCAAGGTTCTTGTCATGTTGAATGCTGAGGACTAATGAAATCCTGCGACGTTCTAAAAATACTTGAAACACAAGTAGGCAAGACTCAACTTCATTATGGTCTCTGAAACAAAAGACTGACCAGTGCCTGGTCTGGACCAGTGCCTAGCCTTCTCTGCTCACTGATAGCTGCAGCTGGGGAGTCTGGGGCAGAAATGCTGAAATGTAGGCTTGCAGCCTACTCTGGAGACATAGGCTGAAACATGCAAGCTACTGTCTGGAGCTTCAGGGAATACTGAGGAACGTTCTGTTAGAGTAAAAGTCCCATGTCCATCTTGTTTGTATCCCATCACCCCCAAAAGACCCTGAACTGAAAATGCCTTAAATAAAAGAGTTATCCAAAAATCTTCTGGTACTTTTCTTTAAGCTAGATTGAGAAAGTAACAGTCTAAAACACCCATAATACATAATACCTGAACAACAGAAGGAGCCCCATCTGGATGTGGATTTTATTAATACCTTCATACCTCACTGGCCAGCTTCAGGGCAGGAAGCCCAAATTCCTTGAACATCTGGCAGAAATGAGGGGATTTCCATGCTTCTGTGGATTTGAAAGAGCCTTTCTAATTCTGAACTCCAAGCACGTGGCCCTCAACATCCAGCCCGAACTTGACTGTTTATAGACTGTTCCTCTATAGCCTCAGGGACATGTCAGCCTTCCAAATCACCTGACTATTATAACCAAGCAGCTAAGTCATTGTGTTTTTTACCCCTAAAATGCTTTGAGGTGATATAGATATCACTCAATCAGTGCAAGAAAACTGAAGTCCTGAAAGGGTCAATGAGCTTTTTCTGGGTCAAAAGCAGATGCTATGGGTGAGGCTGAATTAATAGAACTCAAAGCAGTAATGTAAAAATGTGTTTACTTCCTGACATTTTAATTCTCATTACATCAGTGAGTTATTAAAACCTTAATTACATAAAATTAGGGTTTTTTAGATTTTATGTGTATGAATGTTTTGCCTACATATCTTTATGTACTCCACCTGCATGCCTGGTATCCTCAGAGGTTGGAAGAGATCACTGAATCTCCTGCAACTGAGGTTACAAATGGTTCTGAGCTGCCATGTGAGTTCTGGGAACTTAACACAGGCTGTACTCTTAACCATTGAACCATCTCTTCATTCCTTATTTAAACAGAATTTGAAAGCCATGACTCAGAGCAGAAACAAGATCATTCTCTTGTTCATTGTTTTTTTTTTTTTCTTTTCCAAAGAATTGAGGCTAGAGCATTCTGTGCATGTAAATGTTAAATGAGTGTTCTATAACTGAGTCACATATTCAGTCCTCTATTATAATATATAGATTAACAGCTTTCCCTAAAACTCACCATGGCTGAGCCCTAACCTAATCGTACTTCCAAAATTAGATTTTTTGACATGTAATATTTGGCAGCAAGAAAAAAATGTAGGGAGCAAGAATGCATCTCTAAGATAGTTAATGCCCAACCCTACATGCCAGCTTGGAGCAAAGTGCCATGTCACCTAGGCAACTAGCGGTGACTCACAGCCCTGAGGTCCAACAAGGAGGAGCTTGCTCCCTCTGACTACCTAGGAGAATTCTTTGTATAATGAAATCAACAGCTGCCCAGTAAGGCTGACACTATTTCCTGGACCTTGAATCTAATAAAAGGAGCGATCTGACACATTTCCTGAAATCCCATCTTTGTCTTGCAGAAGAAAACTCTGGGCTTCCATATTAGGGCTTAACCTGTGACCTACTAGCTGAGCTGAATTTGTGCCCCTGTACTGTCTATAAAGATTAGACCTAATCATTGCCAGATATCAGCAGGGACCTGTGTTTTCTGACTATACTTGTCTCCTTGTATGTATGTCACCCCTAAACTAGCTGAGCCCTGTATCACGCTGTCATAAGAAGCCCTCTGTGCCCAGTAAGGTTCCCAGAGCCAGGGCCCTCATTTTCATTGGCATTCTGGACTGTACATGTTGGCCACAGGTGGCAGAAAAATTTTCAGTCACGATTACAAATAAATAAATAATAATACAGTCATTATTATAAATATAAACTCATAAGTAAATATAAAAACAAACCCAAATATTTTTGCATTTATGAATTCTTGATATTTTACTTGATTACCTGACTATTATAACCAAGCAGCTAAGTCATTGTGTTTTTTACCCCTAAAACCTGTGTTTTCACTGCTGGGTTCTTTTGAGTCTGTGATATCTGTATGGTGGGAGTATTGTAGGATAGTGGGCAACTCTGGTTTGGGTTCATACTCCAGAAGTATACAGTCCTGAACATCATACTTCAAAGCTATCAGATGTTCCTGTCTTCTGTGCCACATGCAAGTCTATCACTTCCTCCCTTCTCATGTGTCCTCATGACTGCCACAGGGCAGATGGGCACAGTCTTAGTGAAGGGTACCAGAACTGTTTTTTTTAAGTGTCATCCTACCCTACAAAGCATATGACCATTTCCAACCAGCCAGTGGCTTCCATGGCTTCTCTGGGCAAGACATGGTTTTAGTTCCTTAGATGCTCTTGGGATATCATCAGCTGGAAGAAATGCATCAACGGAAGTAGTGATACATTTCTGAATGGGAGATTTTTGCTGCTTTCAGGACTTCCCTCTATAGGACTTGAAGTCTGCTGGATTTCAGATTTTAGAATTTTAATATATAGAATTTTAATGTTTTTGAATTCTGGTTTTGGAGATTTAAAACTTTAGGTATTTTTGATTGTAGGAAATTTGCTCTGTGCTTGGTAATCAGCTAGGTCCCTGCTAGGCCTATCAGGTACTTGGATAGCAGGCTTTTCTCCAAGAAGTTCCATTGAGTTGCCCTCATACTTTTCATTGTAGAAGAACTTGAGCATCAGATTCAGTCTTGACAAGATGCTTGCTTGGAACCAAGAAGTATGGGGACTACTTTTTGTTTCTAGTCTCTGAATGTCTGTCCTATATGGCTAGACATTTTGCTTCAAGAGTCAAACATTAAGCATTGGAGCAGAATCAAAGGCTTGGAATTCATATCCCACCAGGTTTCTACATACATCAGTACCTCATCTTTGAACAGGCTTGACCTAACTGCTAGGACCCCTCCCATGGTTGTTAGGAATGTTTGAAAACATGAGAAGCTGGTAATCAAATTAGTCATTGCTGGGTTTGCTGCTATTCTAGGTTGGATCTCTGGTTCTCATCATTCTTAGGGCTTTGCACATATATTGGCATGATTTGCATATGTCTAGTTTTTTGGTGACAGGTTTCTATTGGAAGTTATGGAAGCAGGTGAGAATGCAGAAAAATGACAGAAGGGAAGTGGCAGATAACAGGACACTCTTAACGACTGTTTCTATGTAGAAAAAAAGCTTTATTGTCAGATGAATATGGTTCTGATTAACAGAGGAGTTATGGTTATAGTGGCAGAGAAAGCAAGAAGAGAAAGGGAAAGGAAGAAAGAAAGAATAAGAGTAAAGGGAGCTACCAAGACAGAGAGAGAGAGACAAGAGAGAGAGAGAGAGAGAGAGAGAGAGAGAGAGAGAGAGAGAGAGAGAGAGAGAGTGAGAGAGAGAGAGAGAGATATGGAAACCTTGCTTAGGGGTTCTGACATCAGACTCTAGAGAAGAGTGTGGTTTGACGTCAGAGTTCAGAGGGCATGAATCTTAGGGCTAAATTTTTACAAACAAAGAGGAGGAGAGAATAAGATACATATGGAAACCTTGTTTAAAGGGAGTCTGACGTCAGTGCCTAGGGGAGGGCGTGCCTTGACGTCAGAGTTCAGAGGGCATGCCTCTTAGGGACTACAATCATAAGCACTTCCTTACTCTGAGGAGTGGGTCTCACCAGTTTCCCAGGGACAGAAATGTGAGCATGCTGGGGGTCTAGGCACATGGTAGAGGACATCTACAGGCCTGGTGACGATCAGACGAAAAATAGCAGCTGGGTCAGAAAACTAGAAGCGTCAGCCAAACTGCCCCAGGGACGTTGCTGATGTCAATCACTGGCCAGCAATGACTGTTTAGTAAACCCAATGGAGAGTCTTTATTTTTTCCTGCCCAATCCATGGACCCTGACTTTACCTCACAGCGTCCTGCCTCCATTTCTGGCAATTTCTATTCACTGGGAGCCGACAAAGCATCAAGTTTGGGAATCAGCATTCAGCTCACATGGCCAGACAACTTCTTCAAAATACTTTTTTGCTTCAACATAAATTTCCTCTATCCTGGAGTGAGATTTTACAGAGATGTGCTGTTATTCCATGCATGGACTGTTGTAAAAGTCAAGTGGTAAGGAAAGAACCCCTAGTCAGTCTGAGGAGAATCTGTTTTATAATCCTGGTCATTATTCTGTCATTCCCTGTCTCATGTTATAAACACGTCCCAGCCCACTTGGCTGCATTAGATTTGTCCATCACAGCAAATTTGATTTTATCACTAATTTTTGTGTTTATATAAGTTTTTGTAGGCTTTTAGAGGGATTAGTCCTTAGATTCTAGACAGTTAAGACATGACTTTGTCAGATTTTTCTTTTGAACTGAAAATTTTTACTGTGAAAATTTATATATTTTCAAACATAAAGAAATCAAGGGAAGAATATAAACAATACCCTTGGGGGAAGGGGTGAGGGGATACATAGACAAGATAGGGCACTTCAGTAGTGGAAGGAGGATAATTGTCAACTTTGACTCCAATAAAGGGAATTAAGAAACAGATTTCTACCCAACTCTGCCATGGAACTCGATTATAACCGTTCATTTTGCAGTTAGAACAGACTCTTTCATCAAAGCTGCAATAGACCTCTATGAGAAAAAAATAACCACTTCCTGTTGTAAGGAAGTGATCCTGGAGTGTTTCTCTTTAGGTGGTGATTCACTTCCAGGATCTCCTCACATCTTTAAACTAAAAGAATCACCTCTCTTTCATTATTCAGATTAAAAACATAATGAGATTTGTGCCATTTTTGATAGTGTCTGTATGAGGATCTGTATGGGGCATGCCATTCTGTGGCTTGGAGTGTCCCTACCTCCAGTGTACTTGGAGCAAAAGGACCACCTGATTGAAGTAAATGTTCTGAAGGAGGTAGCTGTAAGCCATCAAGTGTCCTATTCATGGCTGGCACAGGAGAGCTTGGCATGGGACACATCATTAACAACAGCTACTACTAAGCCAAAGACTAAGAGACACCACAGTTTCCACGGAGGTCAGCAAGGTGTTTCATAAAACTGAACTCATTAAAGACTTATTTTTATTTTCAATTGTTTCTTCTGAGTGTGTGGGTATGTCTTCAAAAGTCTGAACAACAAAACCTCTGGTTAAAACAAACAAACAAACAAAACTGAAACCAATTAGAAAATACAATAGAAAAATATTCTGCCAACAGCAGCAAGTTTTGAAGATAGAGTCTTTGTGACAGAAATCTTAAAACACAATAGAACTCTATTGATTCTGGCTTGAAAATTCAGCACTGCAGCATTTGAATATTTTCACTAACTACGCACATATTTATGGTTATCTAAAGAAACTTTGTTAGGGTTCAAATGCACAGGTCCTAACCTGGGGTGGCTCACTAGACTTTCAAGTTCTTGAGTTTGCAGGAGTGTGAAAGTGGTGGACACTCAGTAGAGAACACTGCCCACAGAGGGCTGAACTTATCTGCTAGGTTTGCAGGAGATATAACCCCATTGAAACCTGAACATCTGTAGATAACTTAATTTTTATGTATGAGTTTTTAATGGAGAAACAATACAGGAAAAACAAGATTAAAAACATTACAAATTAGAATTAAGAGGCTATTCAGATACATTGGAACATAGTAACTCAGAGAAATCTAACCAACTTGGCATTTTAGTATATAAAACTCAGACAAGTTGATTAAAAAGACCCAAACAACAGAGCTAACATATAATAATAATTTAATTTATTATAAAGGCAGTATTTTAAATCAATAGAGCAGGCACTATTAGTTCTTTACTTAGGCAACTAAATAGTCATCAAGAATAAAATTAAGTTACATCTGTAATCTACTCCCATCAGTCAAAGTAGACTCCTGTTATAACAACAACAAAGCATTTTAAGAAACAAATAACACTGTAGAAGTACTAAAGAAAAACATGGCTCTTTCTTCTCTCTCTTCTTTTATTTTTATTATTTGTGTGTGTGTGTGTGTGAGAGAGAGAGAGACTGAGAAAGAAAATTCTTTTCTATGCAAAACACTAAAGTGAAGCCAAAAGGCACATGGGTAATGCATTTAATTTGATAAAAATTAGAATGCTCTGGAAATAAAAACATACCATAAATGAAGTCAAAAGATAAATGACAATCTGAGGGAAAAAAAGTTCACAGTAAGGGAGCATACAGACACATCTCACAGACAGTTGCCTTTCCAAATACACATCACATTTCCACAAGAAAAATACCCAAATCCCTAAGGAAAATAAACACTTCACCAGACGCCTCTAAAGAAAGCAATTCTAGGGAATGGCCAAAAAATGAAAGAAAGGTTACATACAGGCTTAGGAAAAAAAATGCCCTGCTGTAGGGGCTGATAAGGGACACCCTCCAAGACCTTTCCAAGTGACAAAGTAGGCCAGTGCAGAACTGCACATATATGGACATGTTTGTATTGGAAGAGAAACTTGTGGGAAGACCCAGCAGGAACTCTCCACACTAAGAATGAGCCTGAACTCTGGGGAGAAGAGTATTGCATCTTCTGAGCTTCCTAGATTTCAAGTCAAATACATGTCAATAGCCACTGTGTAGGTAATCTTTTAGAAAAAGTTCATAAAATAGCTGCCTGCTTCTTATCAGCTGCCCAGAAACTAGAGGACTTTTCTCTGTAATAATTATGGGCTGTGGGGCCTGTAGAGAGGACTACAGATGGAGCATAGTGCATGGAGGCGTGTCTCTGGAGTCACTCTTCAGAGTTCTGTGTTTTCTAAGCCAAGAAAGTCATTCATGGGTTTCTGTGAGAGACAGTCCATACTAGCAAAATAGTGAGCTGTGCTGGGGGCTGAAGGCTGGCTAGGATACAAAGTCACTTTCCCTGTCTGTGTGGTTTTAGCATACCCGGGGCCCTGTTACCAAGCACCCCAATACACTGTTGCCTGGGAGGCAAACAGGCTCAGCATATGAAGGAGGACAGAATTAAGCCCATGAGATTTTACACTCCTCCTATTTCTCTTTCAAACATGAAACCCAAGACCTAATCATTCTCCCTAAATCAGCCATATTTATTTCTAGGTTCTTATAACATTGCTTTTAACAGTGTGACTCTATGAACCCATGGAAGGTCTAGAGGCTATTCTGGCCACACTTATCTAAACCTGGTCTGATGGTTTTAAGCCATCCATCTACCATTTGAGGGTACAGCTATTTTATCCCAGTCTTCTGACTGCTGGTAAGTAGAGGGCTGAAGGGAGAAGAACAAGGAGGCTTCTGGGGGAATTTTAAAGACCGTGACTCTGGATGCAGAGCTGGTTCTCTGTAGAAGAAAGACAAAGGCACTGAAAGCATCATCCCTTACCTTAACTACCTGCCTTCTACTGGGCAAAACATACATGATGTGCAGGGTGTCTGAGGGCTAGCATCACATGTGGCCCCCTCTGCAGGAGGTTCCTCCTGGCTGGAGGGGCAGGGGTTATGATGCTCACTAACCTATAACCCTGCCTCTTGCAAAGCAGTTCAGGAAATTGGGGGAGTCCATTTCACTAAAGAGAATGCTAGGAAATCCACTGTCTAAACATGATCATCACAACAAAGTTGAGCTTATTCATGGAGAGGAATACTCAGCATAGAGAGAAGGTAGGCCACCTCCAACACGCCCAGCTGCATGGTTGGATCTCACAGACACAGTATTAATAATACAAAGACACCAGAAACAAAAGAGTCAACCTGTGACCCATTTGATGTAGTCATCAAAGATGTTGGCAGAGACAACAGAGAGACACCATTTTCATTTGCCAGCAGGGGTCTGAGGGAGAACAGCTGTTCTAGTTACTTAAGTGGATTCAGTTAGTACAAATTTACCAGGCATGAGGGGTCCATAAAGGCTTTGCCTTGTAGACAAGTCACGTTTCAGTAAATGATACTATGGGTAGGCAAAGAGTCTTATTTATGCCTAGTTTCTTTCTTATCCTCTGAGTGGGGGTTGGCATCACTAATATGAAAATCCCTGGTGCTGATGTCACACGTCTTCCTGGTCATGTTAATCTGTTTTTCATTAGTTTTTGTTCTTATTTTAAATGAGCTTTTTTTTTTTTTTTTTTTTTTTTAACTTCCTTCCTGGCATTTGAGTCATTTCCCATGTCTTTGTCTGCTGCAGCTAAGAAACTTGGTCCTGAATGTGCTCTGCAAGTCCCACTGCTGGTCTTTCCAGGGGCTTTCTACCAGATACAGACATGGGGTGGGCAGAAGACTCTGGAGGGAATGAGGTTTGAAAACAATGACTGTGTTTGAGCCCATGGCAGGACTCTTCTCAATCACCTTGACTAAAATTCCTGAAGGTAGGCAAGCATTCTCTCTGCAGAGCTCACTTTGCCCTGCTTTGTAGAGTGCCCCCACCCCCCTTCCTGAAGGTGACCCACGAAGAGTTTCCCAGTCCCTCACTTTCTAGCCTTCAGGAGGGAGGGGTAAATACGCTGATCTCATGCTATGTGGAGACACGACCCAGACAAACCTCTTTCACATTCTATGGATTGTTTTCTTTTCAGATCCACACTTGGAACATTGCAAAGCACTTCAGATTTGCTTACCTTGGGAACATAAAGAAGGAGGACGACTCAGGCATCCTTCATATTAAGATCAGCTTCACACTCCACATTTGCCTCAGCTTTTCTAATCTGGTTCTAAGGGTCCCAACAAGGGCCAATGTAACGTGTCCAAACTGGTTTCCAGATCCTGGGGTCCTGTGTGGTCCTCACCTAAAAATAAGTGCTCCTCCTTACTTGCTAACAGTTATTGTCCATGCTTCTGGGACATAGACAGACATACTGTACAAACTGCAATCCTGGAGCTAAGAGAGTTGCGAACCATAGCCTATGGACCAAATCTAGCCCAGTGCCTGTGTATATAAAGTTTTATTAAAACTCAGCCATGAGTGTTTCTTTACATATGATCTATGACTTCTTTAAAGCTACTGGTGAAAACAATTGCAATAAGGACCAAAAGGCCACAAAGCTGATGTTTACTGTTCAGATCTTAATAGAAAATGAACAACCACTGAACAGCTTGGGATCAGAAACACCTTGGACTGACTCCTTGGATCCCACTCCACCTAGAGGAACACCTGACTCAGTCTTGAGGTTGTGGGGAGAAAACTGGATCTGCCAGAAGTGGAGGTTGAACTAAGCAATACTGGGACAGCAGGACCTTGGGACTATGTGCTCCCTGCCCAGAGAGGGAATGGGGAGTTGTGGAGAAGAGAGAATGACCTGATGTGGTGGGAGAGGGAAGGGACCTTGAATAAAGATATACAAGGATAGAAAGTGTGACTTCTTTGTTTATAATAATAAAATAAAAATAAGATAAATAAAGAAAGAGAGAGAGAAAGAAAGATAGAAAATGTTTTCATTTCATTTCATTATTTTATCCAGTGATAGTTGAATTATTTCTGCAGGGTGGTCCTGTTTAAGCAGAACTTTTGGGAGACAATGCCTGTGGAATAGCAGCCATTATACTGACAGATGAGCATTTTCTAACAGTAGCAGAGATGACTTGGCCCACTTTCCCTCCGTGGTTTATGGAACTACACATGATGACAGTTATGTACAAAGCTGGTCACCACCTGTTTTTGTTAATTTTCCTATTACTTTTATAAAACACTCATCTGAAAGGCTGAAAGAGTTTATTCTGACTTACAGTTCCAGAATGCAGGACATTGTAGTGGAAAAGTCAGGGTTGAAGCAGCCGGTCACATCCCATCCACAATCAAGAAGCAGAGAACAAATGAACACATGCACACAAGTTTTCAGTTTGTCTTTTCCTCTTTATTCAGCCACACATCTCCTAGTTAGGAAATGATCCTACCCGCAACTAAGATGGGTCTTCTCATATCAATTAATGTTATCAATCCCCCCCAAGCATCTCCTAGTGATGTCTTCTTTTGCCATTTCAAGCCACATTAGCATGCATCCTTTTCTTATACCCCTCTGACACCCTCTGGAAACCATTGATATGTTCCCATTCCTATAATTTCATCATTTCAAGATAATTGTGTAAATGGACCCACAGTACAGATAACTTTTGGAACTAATTCACTCACTCACGTTGGTTCCCTGGAGATTCTGCTATATTGATACATGTGTCAATAGCTCATTCTACTGTATTACTGAATATTCCATAATATGAATGTATTGTAGCTTATTTCACCATTCATTTGTTGAAGGACATTGAGTGGTTTCTAGTTTGGGCCATTAGGAATAAAGTGGCTAAGACATGCAGAGTTTTAGGATAAATGCACAATCTGGCTCCAGGGAGCAAACGACTTTGGCTATAGATTCCTTCTCTCATAGGCTCCATGGCAAATGACAAAAACAAAAACAAAAACAAAAACCAGTACATAGTAATTTCTCATCCATGCTCCCATTCTCCTATTTCCAGAATCTAACTTAGAATCCTGGCTTTCCGGTTACTTCCAGCTGCTTCCATCTCTTATGACTGTACATCACACATGGCTCTACACACACACACACACACACACATACACACATACACACACACACATACACACACACACACACACA
>PVIH01000413.1:0-90664 GCA_004025045.1 Sigmodon hispidus | reverse complement strand
TTACTCACAGTTCCACAGCCCTCCCTGTCCCTGTCTCTTTGTTCACTCCTGGCTCCTTTCCCCACCTCTGGCTCTCCTATCTAGCATGAGTCCATTATCACCTCTGGAACCTTAACTACTCCTGGGTCCTCCACTATCACCTTTAGTTCCTCTGTTACTCCTGATCCTCCCTCATTGACGTTTTCATCATCAGCAACCCTTCAGGAGTGGTGTTGGAAGACATGCCTAGTTAGAAAAGATTGATTAGCATGCCAGTGTGGGAGCACCTACTGTGCAGCTTGGCAGAAAGAATGAAATGGGGAAGTGAGTTCCCATCGGGTTGTGCTTTGTATAGAGTAGGGAATGAGTGAAGTCCTCAGTGAATATGTACTGCTGACATGGCCATGGTCATGTCAAGGACCAACACCTTAGACCCACAGGAGCAGCAAAACCTTCTCTAGTGTGAGTGTCACGAGGATAATAAAGCATGTCTCTGTCAGAATGCAAATGTTGACATTGTGTGTAGAAAATGTCTACTGTAGCTTTCTCCTCCTGCATGTTTATGGCCTGAAGGTTGCTCCCCTATCTAGATGGTCCTACTGAGATTAGTCATACCTGCCTTCTTGTTCAGCCATATACCACAGAGCAGCCTTGTTTCAGCTGTGTGTAATAGCCCCACCTTCTTATTCAACTGTATATTAAACATGCTGCACTTTCAAGATGCTGCCATTTCTCCATGAGAGGGCTCAGCGCATCCAAGTCCAAATGTTCTTTGTACATGTGTCTTGTGTCCATCTTTACTTCATTCTTTTGCTGCCCCAGTTAGGTCAGTCCTTGGCGCCTTGCAGAGAGCGTGGCAGCTCAGTGTCCTGTTACCTCTGTGCTGCTGTGACAAAGATACCCAAAGGAAACAACGTTGGGAAGAAAATGTTTATTCTGTCTCACAGTTTTAGGAGTTTTAATCTCTCAGAGTAGGACTAAGGTACATTGGAGTAGCTTAGCTCATGTCAGCAGAAATGTGTCCAGAGCTGTTCACATCATTGCAGGCCATGGAAACATAGAGAGGGAAGGAGGAGGAGGAGGAGGAGGAGGAGGAGGAGGAGGAGGAGGAGGAGGAGGAGGAGGAGAAGGAGAAGGAGAAGGAGAAGGAGAAGACAGAGAGAAATACAGAGAGAGGATAGAGAGCCAGAGGTTAGATCTCCTTCCAAAGCCTGTTTTTAGGACTTACTTTCCAGGTTCCACTGGAGATAAGGGGATCCCACAGCCTCCCAAAACAGTACCACAAGCTAAGGAAGAGAGACAAGCTTTCATCCATGAGCCTTGGAGACATTTCAGATATAAACCATAACATCCAGGAAGTTCTGGCTTCAGCCCCAGGGCCCTGCCTCCCACAAGGCATACAAGCATCCAGAAGAACACACAGTAGGAGTGCATTCTTTTCATTATCCATGGTGGGTTCCTCAAATGTGTGCTGAGAAGTCAGACTGTTCCAGGAACTGCATTTGTGCTGGGGACATAATCAGAGAAGTGTGGCAAAGTGAAGTGAAGGTGGAGAGAAGACTGCTTTGATCTGGGTGAAGGATAGATGTAAGTATTCTTGGCACCCCAAGTGGTGAGCCAACATGGCTCTGGCGAGATGCACCTCGTACTGAGTTACACCTCTGGGTGTGGCTGCGTAAACCTGTGTGGCACTGGGTACAGAAACACCTCCCTGGACACATACAGAGGCATGCCCTAAATGTGACTACATAAACTCATACACACCCCTTCTCTTAAAAGAGATGCCTACATTTTGGTCTCTCTCTTCTTATCTCCTTCTGTCCTGCTTTTGTTCCTATACCCACCTGGGAATTCTCTTAAATAAACCCTTGTGTGGCCTTAGTAGTGTATATCTCTTCTCACGTGCAAAACCAACAATAGAGCCTGAGAGGATGGGGAAGTGGGAGGACAGGGCATCACCTACACGCAGGACTGAGAAAATATCAGTGTGCTTTTAGATTCAGTGGCTGTAGCAGTCTCAGAGTGTGGGGAGCAGGCAGCTAGGAGCTCTGATTTGGAGCTAAAAAGATTGTCATATGGGCACAAGAAGCCACTGAATATGTGAGGTGTTGGGAAAGGGTGAAACTGTATAGAACAAATGGGATATGAGAGAGACAGGGGAGAAGAAACCTAGGGCGTGTCACCCACTCAGTACTCACAAACAAGAGAATTTAGGAAGCATGTATGAGGATCAAGTAGTAACTACAGATTGCCATGGCCTGTGGGAGTGGGCAGCCCATGTGAAAGTAGCTTTAGAATATTAAAGACCTAGAGAAGAGAGTGCATATTTGGTAGAAAGCAGGAAGACAGTAGTGGTAAGCACTCAATTGGAGAACAGGTCTGGAGTGAAGAAGAAAAGCCTTTGCCTCCTGTTCCTTCTGTGTCTTTAAGAACCATATTATCTGTTTCACTGTGTTCATTGATGCACTGCTCATAATAGCTAGGATATTGAATTAGCCTTGATACTCACCCCTGGAAGAATAGATTAAATGAGATATACACGCACACAGTGGAGTTTTATTCAGCCATAACTAATGAAACACATTGTTTGTAGGAAAACAAATGGAATAGGAGATCATCAGAGTGAGCAAAGGAAACCAGAGTCAGGAAGACAAGTAGCTTGTACTTTCTCTCACATGGGGGCTGCTTAGTGATATAGAAGAGCAAAGGGAGCTAAGCAAGGGTGAAGAGGGGGTAAGCATGATGAAAGCACATCTCTGTGTGTGCAGAAACGGCATAATGAAACCCCTCATTGGTACAATGAAACATACAGGCACTTTAATTTACACAAATATACATACATATATAAAGTGTGGGCATGCATATGTGCGCATATAAGATATGTAATCTTGGATTGTGCAATACAGGGGAAAAATCAACAGTGAAGTCTGACTTTTGCAGGACCACACTTGAACTGCCACTGATACCCTTTCATGTTTTTTATTTATTTTTTTGACATATCGAGTTATTATTTTTTAGTCTGACTTTATTTTTCCATAGGCAGTTGTCTCCACCTCAACTTGAAACTTGGCATTCAATAGAAATACATTTGTTTTACTGAATCCAGTGGAACTAGTTGGTTTTGCAATGGGCAACCGTATTCCCATAAATTGGCCATTGTTTGAGATTAGTTTAAGATGGTAACTTTTTCTTTGGATTCAGAGATGACTTATTAGCACACCCAAATCATTCTTTCTGTAAACAAAACCTGGAAGAAACTCCTCTCACTCTCACTGAATCATGGAGGTGCAGCTTTGGGAGCCCTGGGTATTCTGGCTTTGCCCATCTTAGGGAACCTTGTGAAACTGCCTTGATGTGATGTGCCAATACCATGTTTCATCCTGAGCAGGCAGAGCATGCAGGATGCTCTCAGTAAACTTACAACAGCTATGGCGTGTTGAGACCTGGAAGGGAGACTATCTCACTCAGCTGCATAGCACCCTTGTCATTCCCGTGGGAAAAAGGAGAGCAATGGCTGCACATGAATGGGTGTGAATACCAGATCTTGGCCAGCTCAGACACATCTGCCCATGATCTTGTTTGTGCTCTCCACTGTCACTGTACCTCGAGCTTTAGATCATGAGCACACCAGCAAAAGCCCAGCCTGCCTAGAGGTGTCTTTTTCATGTTTCAAGTCCTCATTTAGACTGTCTAACAGCATTGGTGGACACTTCCCTCTTCTCAGTTGGTGCCTGGAAAGGAGGTTACTCTTTTACCAGAATCAACTGCCTAGAAGTTCTTCTTTTCTACCGTGGATGGGGATTGCAGAAGTCCAGAAGGACAGTTTGACTTTTAAAACTGTGTGGAGATTTGACTCGATAGCCTGACCCTGTGCCTATGGGCTTGGGAAGGACTTCAGATGCTTCTGAGTTACTTCTTGTCCCACAAAGTGGAACTTTTATGACTTAGAAGTCTAGTGATTGATAGTATAAGTAACAACCTAAGTGTAAGTTACTTGAGCAGTAAAAATATCATTACTTCACAGAAGATGTCTCAGAAACATTGATTACATGTCTGGGTCACTCTACAGGTCCTGGAAGTCTCTGAAAACCCAAGTGCTTTCTCTCTTTTTGCACCATATTTCCAGATGGCTCATTTAAACTCAGCATCTTTGCAAAGTAGCCTCCAGAAGACCTCCTTGTTGGGCAAGTTAAACCCCCCTTTTGTCTTGTCTCAGGGCCAGAGGAACCTTCTCAGAAGCACAGAGTGTTTCCTCTGACCACATGAACAATATATCCCTCTTGAATCAGGGGTTGGCTAGAGGTTGAACATGTCATCATGAGCTGTCAAGCTTCTTCATCAGGATAGAGAAATTCATTGATATTTGTTGAAACGCATTGGCAGTTGGTACACAACTGAACTTCTTATACAAAGTATAAAGAGGAAATTCATCCAAAAGGCATAAATTCATAAGAGACTATATTTAGGCTTCTCCATTTTTTAGTTTACAGCAAGAGAAATAACCCCAAATCCTAGAAGGACCTAAGGTAATTCTAACTGTAGACCCAACTTAGCAGAAGTATGGGCTATTGATTTGCTGTTTCATGAGGCTGAGGGCCACATGGGGCCATTTATTACTCCACTGAGGCTGCTGGTTGTCATGAGTACTTGCTGGCATGGCTAGATAATTATTTTTCTTAAAAGATACAGAAATTGATTTTTATTTAAAAGTTCACATTGAAGTGTGGACAACTGGTTCAAATATTAAAGAACACAGTAGTGGTCAAACACTAAATGATAAAGAGCTGGAGCAACTTGGAAGCCAACAGTTGCTTCATCCAGAAGAAACAAACCATGCCCAGAAGTTGTCATTAAATTAGGGGTGACGGGTCTCATCTTGGAGGCATGGGCTTGAGATAAAAATGAATAAAGGTGAGGTACCTGTGATTGAACACATGCGCTATAAAGGAAGCCTCAGAGTATTGTTATGTTCTCCCAGGTCCAGGTCACTTTCCACCTTTCACTTTCTAGAAAGAACTGGAAAGGAGAATGAGATGCAGCAGGGTGTATTAATCAGAAGGACAGATTAATGCTGCTGTCTTGGGCAGGCACTCTTACCATGGAAGAGTAAGGTGGGGCATGACAGCATGATTCAGAGGATTAGATTGAAACCAGATGCAATCCTGAGCTGTTATGGGAAGGGAAGCTGATGATGACATGTAGCCACTGGTGGAATAATATTGGGAAAATAAGTCCCACAATGAGACACACACATGACCAGCAAGTTAGCAAAGTCAGCTGGAGAGCAAGGGCTGTGGCCATCTCACATCCTGGACCATGTGCAAAGTTCCTCTGACTCTTCACTTAGTCTTTGCACACTGGTAAATGGCATAGAGTTTCCAGTCTTGCTCATGTCTTGAAGAATCCCATCATGATGGGGATATTTAATTGGTAAGGACCATTCTCCATAATGCCATGCAGGAGTAGACTCTGTGACCCCCCCCCATCACATCACAAGTCCCCACTGTTAATGTACATAGATCTCACCCTGGCTCTGAGCACCTGAGGGATGTGTCACCTGTGGACTTTATCCATTTTATCTCTGACCTTTCAGTTTGTACCTCCTCGTCCTCGAAGCCTTTTCTGATTTCCTCTTTTCAAGATACCAAGATACCAGACAAAAGAAGCTTTGCGCTATTTCAAGAAAAGAGATAGCAAAAACAAACAAACAAACAAACAAACAGGCTCATTTTGAGAATGAACAGAACCAAGTTCAGTCAGCTTATTCTTTATGGGCCATCAAGACACATTTGTTCTTCATTGATTCATACAGTAAGGACACAGTGGAGTCTATGCTCTGTGATTGTCCTCTACACTGCTCTGACTTCCTTCAGATGTGTAGATGAGGCTCAGGTATTTCACTGATTTATCACTGAAAAAAATCTAAGGGCATAGGAGAATCAAGATACTCCCCCTGGAGTCACAGAATCCAGGAAGGGAAGAATTTACTGGTGTCTGTATCTATATCCCAAGGATCTACTATTCACACTTCAGAAGTCCAGTAGCTGGGAAATGGCCAGGAAAACTCAGCAAGACTAGACTCTTGGGAATAGGGTGTGACTGAGTCTTGCCACCAGGGCACATGAAGAGATCCATAAACAGCCATTGCAAACCCCTATGCTTTGCCAACAGCTCTGAGTACTTCCAGCTGCCTCTAGGGAGAAGCCCAACTCTGACTTGGCCAGTGTCCAAAGCATAGGTAGCACATTTGGGTTCCAAAGGCCAGAGCAAATACTTCCCAGTGGACTTGAGAGTTACAAATGCAGCATGCCTCCAACCTCTGTTTCTATATCCCAGCAAGGAAGGTCTGTGCTTTGAACCTATAAAGGACCTCATTAAAAAGAAAAGAAACCTTAATCCATTTTGTGCCTATAACAAAATACCTGATTCTAGGTTTTTATATAGAAAAGAAGTCTACTCGGGTCATAGTTTCAGTGCTTGGAAGTATAAACAGTACACTGTTAGGAACTAGTAAAGGGCATGGCTGTCTTACTTCATGGCAGATAGTATCTTGTGGGGTCAAAGTAAAAGAGAGATACCACATTGCATAAGAATAATAGAACACTGAAAGGTGACAGGATCCTTCTACTTTAACAAGCTATTGTCTTAGTACTAATCTACTCTGGCAATAATCCCCTCATAAGAGTGATCATGACCTGATCATCACCTCCAACAAACTTTACATTAATGAAAAGGCTTCCAGCATGTGAGTATTTGGAAACAAATGATATCTAAACTACAGCGGCACAATTCAATTTCTGGCTACCTTGTGATATCAGCAGTTTTTAGATGTTCCAGAACATCATATGGCTCCAGGAACCCAACAGTGTCAGTATGGTGCCTCTCCATAAAGATACCACTGACTGGCCACATAGTACAAAAGCCTTCACCTCACACCTGGGTGCTGTCATCCCAAGACAGACAGGAGAGACTCCCTAAGCATAGTCTAACATCCCAGGGCATAGTACTGAACAACTGGATGGACACACACACACACACACACACACACACACACACTTTCCATGATCCTTTGCTGTGTCTGTTATCTGTCCTAGCTGGCTCCTTCCAGACACATCTCTTCCCTGTTCTGTGTGTACACGGGCTGCTATCTGGCATGGTTGTTTCTTTCCTGATTCCGTGAGAATATATCATGACTTAGCACATGCTAGATTTCCCTTCTTCCTCCTCTGTCTTTGCCTCCTCCATTTCCCTGCTCTTTGTCTCTTAGTCATGTGTTACTAATATTTCACTTAGGGCCTCATGTATGCCATGCAAGTTTTTTTTTTTTTTTTTTTTTTTTTTTTTTTTTTTTTTTTTTTTTTTTTTTTTTTTTTTTTTTTTTTTTTTTTTACTAATGAGCAACTTTTGAGACACAGTCTTACATAGCTCTGGCTGGCCTTGCATCTGTGCTGGGGTTATGATAAGAAGGTTCCTCCACTCCCATCCATTTTCTTCTGAGACACTCTTGGAGGATTGGCTAGGACAGAAACAGTCATGATTGTTAGACTTCGGAGAGGCAGGTTATATTTGCATCACTGGTCATGGCTCCATATCCAAGAGTTTTATAAAGCAAGCTTATTAATCCTCGTGCTTCTGTTTTTCTCTTGGGCAGGGTACCACTTCCATGTAAAGAAATCAAGGCACAGAGAGGAAATCAAAGCACTCTTGCCCAAGGGTACATGGCTACTAAGTAACAAGTTTTGACTAGTGATCAGAATTACAGAAGACAGGAGTCAGTCTATTTTTCTATTTTGTGCTGTCAGTGAGGCCAGAGGAGCAAAGGCAGCAGCCTGTCCATGGGGGGCCTGTCTGAGCCCCATCTTTCTCATAGGCTTTGCAGTGGCTCATACAGTCCTAACCCCACTTCAAGGATTCCTGGGTGTAGACCTGGATGCTTCCAGCTTCTGAAAGATTCTCCATAGGTACTTGTCATGTCTGCCCATCTAGACCTAACTTACATTTTTCTGGGAATCTACAAGATTCCTGGGTGGGCTTTCTTTCTTCCAAAGGCAATATATTTTCTTTGCAAAGCATGTTTGTCTAGTGGGCTCAACAGCTTCTTTTCAAATCATTGTTATGTCACTCTTTTTTTCCATGGAAAATTAGATCTTGACATGTAGAGACACATAGACTATATTCTGGTTCAGTGAGATTGTATAGTTCCAAAAGGGCTGAACTGTCAGGGTAGCTGACTGGAACTGCCCAAATGTAACAGATGTCAAATGGAACCTGAATGCCATCCATACCAGCTACAAACATAAGCCTAGAGCTGTTAGAGGCTCTGTGTAAGAATCTCTTGTCAAAGCACTCTTATCCTTCATGATATATCTCTTTCAGAGAGCTGACAAATGGCCTTTGCTTATCAAAGCAGGTTGTCAGCAATGAATATAAGTTAAGCCCTGTTAGGGTTTTGATCTTTTTTTTTTTTTTTTTTTTTTTGCAAATACCATGCATGAAAAAATTAGGTTAGGAGGCTATTTACTAAATGTAGAAAAAAAAAAATCAATAATGCTCCAGGAAGAATATTTACTTAGCCAAGGATTCAAACAAAGGCTCCTAAGTAAAAGACGTTGAAAAACAGAACCTCTTACTTTAATGAAGGCAGTATGGTTTTGTTCCTTGTGTGTGTGGGGGGGGGGGCAGGGAATGTGAAGATGAGACCTGGAGATATAGTAGTTGCCTCCCTGCTGCCATCAGGGGTCCAGATACAATTGTCCACCCACTGGTGGCTCCCATGGGCTGAGCTGAGAGGAAGCAGCTGGGGCTGGTAGCTGTCTTCATTTAATCCCCCCCAAGGCACAAAGGCATGGCTCTTACTCTCCCTGAAAGGTCAAGGTCTAGATAGGGAAGTGAAGAGATTCAGCCCAAGTTCAGAGCCAGCAGAAGAGACCCAGGTTTGAGGAGGCAGAGCCCAGCAAACTCCTGGTTGTGGTGATATATTTTATATTTAATAATAAAAGCAGCCTGGGATATCAGAGGACAGAGTCACCCACAGTCAAGCACTGAGGGTCAGAGAGTGGTAACTCATGCCTTTAATGCCAACGTGAGAATGACTGAGTGGTGATTTACTGAGTGAAGTTTAATCTCATAACTCAAGAGACAGACACAGACTCAAACTCTTTCTGTGTTTCAAGGCCTAGTAGTAGCTCACACCTTTAATCTTAACTCTAGGATTATGATGACAAAGTTGAATCCGGAAGTAAAACAACTGGCCGAAGAAAATATTTAAGGCAGGTGTAGGCAGACATTTTGGTATTCTGTAGAAGCAATGTTAGCCAGGCTGGAAGATAGCTTTTACCCTGAGAAGTTGGCTGGGTGAGAACTGACTGTGGTCTGTTTCCTCTGTCTGATGTTCCAGCTTTTCCCCAGTATCTGGCTCTGAGTTTTCATTAAATAGCAACTATAATTCTTGTTTCACCTGGTGGCAAGGTGATCAGGCACTTATCTAAGCATTTTCCAGGAGGGGCAAACACAGATAAGCAAAAGTGTGTCAAAATGAACCACCGGAGAAGGAGCACAGTAGTTCAGATACTTGCCAAGGTCACAAAGCTAGGGACACTGTGGCATTTGAACTAAGTAGAGATATCTTTTATATCTTCACTGAAGAGCAAGGGTCATTCTCTGACTGTCAACTCTAATGTGGGATCTTTGTGTTCATGCTGGGCTATTGCTGTAGTGCACATCCCCATGTAACAGAATACTGTGGAAAATAATCCTGGTGAAACTAATATGAATAGTTTAATTTATTCTCTACTTATGAAGCAAAATATAAAAGTGGAGAAATTTCAATTTTAAAAAATGTTATTCATGCCAAGGTTTCACATCTGTAAACCAAGCACTTGTAGAGTTGATATAGGAGGATTATAGTGAGTTCAAGGCAAGCCTGGGTGGGCTATAGAATAAGATTATGTCTCAAAAAAAAAAAACTCAATTCAGATTTAATTAATACTTTATGTATTTGTACTTATATACAAAAGTATTGGCTCTCACAACCTCTACTTTGTGTTCTTGTTTTAAATTTTAAACATGAAACTCCTAAGCCCAAGTACATGCTGTTGACAGAGAACAACACTAGGGTGTGGCATTTTGAAACACTGGGTATTTTAAATCGAAGACCCCTGGCAACAATTATGCTGCTGGAGTTTTTACCATAATCCCTTATCTGAAATAAACTTAGACCAACAATGGAGGCTTCTTGCAGATCTTACCCCCAAACTCTCCATCTACAGCATGAGAAGATGGCAACAGCTCTTACTGTCTAACTTGATGTCTGTCCCTGGAGCTAAAGATCCTAAAGCCAAGTTCAACCCTGTCCCAGAGTCTGTTCATCTTTATACTAGTGGCTCTCAACCTTCCTAATACTGTGATCTTTTAATCCAAGGTTCCTCTTGTGCTGATCCCCATCCGTAAAATGATTTTTGTTGCTATTTTATAACTCTAATTTTACTACTGTTATGAATTGTAATGTAAACCTGATAATTTGATATATGACTCCTGTGAAAGGGTCACTCAGCTTCCTCCACCCCTCCAAGAGGCTGTAAACCATAGGCTGAGAACTCTAGAGTGTCTGTGCTCCACTCGTATGAAGAGGGTATTTACGCTGAGTATGGTAGTGGATGGTTGTAATTTCAACACTCCAGAGGTTAAGACAGGATCAAAAGTTAGAAGCAAGCTTGGGATATAGAGTAGGCCCCTACCTCAAAATTACAAAGATAAGTAAAGAAGGCAGAAACTAAGTCTCACATAGCCTTTTTCTTTGAGTTTCATTGTTTTGCATGGCTGCTGAGCATGTGTGTGGGTGTGTGTGGTGTGTATGTGTGTGTCTGTTGTGGCTTTTGTTCTATCGGTCTATTGTAGTTTGTTTCTACAGACTGGGTTTAATCTTGCAGATGGAAAGTAGGACCTTCCCTCAGTCACAGGAAATGGTGGCAGCTTCAGTAACTCAGCTCCATCCAGGCTCTTAGACTCTGGTATTACCATTCACTGTGAATCCACCATAGAATGTGGAATTGCACATGCTTAAACACAAGGCCTGATGACCTTACTCTCTGAGGACCAAGGATAGCTCTGTAACTGGCTCCAAGTGACACAAATTCTTGTTCCTTATAGGAAAGACATCCAGAGCCTACTCAAGGACAGTCAAAATCAGCTTCTCAAGAGGGACACTCTCAGAAGAAACCAGTTTGTCTAGTCTCTGACCTTTTGAGGTCACAGGCTCAAAATTCCTCTCCCATGACAGAATACGCTCCAGAAACGAGACATTCAGCCGGAAGGACAGTGTATAGCCAAAGAGAAACCTGGCCTTTCCTTTTTCCATCTAGCCAAATTCCCCAAAAGTGATTGGAGAAGTGACTGGAGTTTACAACAGGCTTCTTTGATAGCCAACCATACATTGAAGGATTTATAAATTAATATTTATATCTTTATTCATTTATTTGTCTATTGTGTTTGTATATTGTAGGAGGGTCAGAGGAAAACTTATGGGAGTCAGTTTTCCCTTCTACCATGTGGGACCTGGGGCTCACACTCAAGTTGTAAGGTTTGTCAAAAGTGCCTTTACACACTGAGATACCTGCTGGCCCTCAATCAACTCTTGATGTTTTGCAAAAATCCTGGTTCTGTAGTACTGGCTTCTGTGTAATTAGGGAACTAAGCCCTCACTAGTTAACAGAGTGACTCACACGGGCAGACATCTGCTCTGTAACTGTGAATTCTTTAGCTTCTGCTTATAAAAGAATGAGTAACAAAAAAAATGCCTCTTAAGAGGCTTCCATGTGCATTCTTAAGACAATGGGGGATCACAATGCTAAGAATTAGATCAGCAAAAGCTTTCTTGAGGAGGAAAGCACTTTATTAAAGACCTACTTTGTAGTAATTAGTTTTTGGCTCAGACTTTCTGGCCTAGGCCCTAGGTTTCGGTCCAGTTGCAGCCCTGCTTCCACTGAGTCCCAAATAATCACATAGAGGCTTATATTAATTTTATGCTGATTGACCTATGGCTCAGGCATATAACTTTCTAACTCTTAACTCTTAAACTAACCCACAATTAGCCAAGTGGCTTAGTAACTTTTCCCAGAGCAGTATTTTTGTCTTCTTTCCTCTGCATCTTCTGGTGTCTCTCTCTGACTTTTTCTTCCCAGAGTTTTCTTAGTCTGGCAGTCCCACCCATACTTCCTGTCTGCCTTCTGGCTAATTAGCATTTTATTAAACCAGTAGAAGGAACAAATATTTACAGTGTAACAATGCAATCCCACAACATTGCTTGGTTTACTGCTGAGACATAACAGAAATAAAAAGATAATAATAATAATAATAATAATAATAATAATAATAAAGGCTGAGCAGGTTGGCACATGCCTGTAATCCTAGTCCTTGGGAGGTAGAGGCAGAAGGATGAGGAGTTTAAGGCCAGTCTTGGCTAGAAGGTGATTTCAAGACCTGACCTTGTTGCATGAGATCCTGTTTCCAAAAACCAAGGAAAAGCTGGGAGATAGATCAGTTAAAAAGTGCTTGCCATTCCAACATAAGAACCTGAGTTGCATTCCTGGAAGTCAAAACAAGGCTAATCATGGCAGTGCACATCTGTAATCACAGTTCTAGAGGCAGAGGGAGGTGAATTCCTGGGGCCAGCTAGCTAGCCAGCTTGGCTTAATGAACAAGTTCTAGGTCTCTGAGGAAGACCATATTTCACTGTTTCAAAACTAAGATGAGAGGTGCCCAAGGACCTTGAGATTGGTCTCTGGACATCCCAGGCAGGTACACACACACACACACACACACACACACACACACACACACACACCTGCACTCATAAAACGAAATCGAAAATAAAATAAAAAAATTAAAAATACGAAAATAAAAGGCCTGGATTTGTTTTCATCCATTTTAAGTTTTCTGTGGATGGATCACCACCTGCTTCCCTGCATCTGTTAGGTGTTCAACCTGCATCAGCCCTGTGTTTAGCTGCTGGTGGGGCTGCCTGTGATGTGTATTGGCCCCTCAGCTCAGGATACCATGCTTGCTGGCACACCTTCAGAACTTGTCTTTCATCACCAAGGCAGCAGCTGGGACCAGTCTGATTCCCATGATTCTCCTTTCCCTTCTCCATCTCATCTGCTACAAGGCTTACAATGCTGTGCAGCCCATTCTTTCACCCCATGTGGAGATCACGCTGCCAAGTGCACAGTAGGTACTCAATGTGTAATCACTGAAGAAGAAACACATGGAAGAGTGCACATGTGTGTGTGTATGGGGGGGGCAGCAACTGCAGAAAGAAATGTAGTCGGTTAAACCTTACAGAAAAAGAGAGAGACCAGATAAATGACTGAATGACCACCAAGCAACTAATCTGCTACCAAATGAGACTGAACTGTCTCCAGATTAGAGACCAGAACATTCCACTCCCAGCGTGATGTGGGGAAAAAAAACTTTTAAAATCAATTCAGAAAGAAAGATCAGAGCACTCAGCCAGACTGTAGAGTAGAAACAGATAACTTGAAACCAAGGCTCTGAGCACCCACTAGGTTTGGGATAGTTTTAGAATAGTGTAAATGACTTTTATCTAAAGATCTGACAAAGAAAGTACTTTTGGGATTTGAGATGATGACTCCTGCCATCTAAAGATAGTCCTTGGAGAAATTCAATAAGTCTGTACTGTGGTCAATCAATATCAATGAAGGAAATTAGCTTGGGAGGAGCAACAAAGTTCCTAAAGGTTTTCATTCAACCTGTTGTAAATGCTTGAAAAAGCAGCCAGATCCCATCCAAGGACTGTAATCTGCTTCCTCCTGCTGAGTTTTTAGGCATACCCTGGGCTCCCTGTGACTTCTGCCACCTCCTCAGTAGATCAACAAAGCCCAGCAGGTATTCTCAACCAAAGGAGGATGGCCATGTGGAAAGTGCACACCTGTAATCCCAGCACTTTGGAGGAAGAGGATCCGAAGTATAGGCTCATTCTCTGCTATGTGGTCATGTGGAGGCCAATCTGGGCTACAGAAGACCCTCCCTGTCTTAGGAGAAGGTGGGGTAGTATAAAATGAGGTGTGATTAACACAGAGATTTGCTTTCTCCTTGTGTGGACAAATTCATATGTGCACTTCAAAGAGAATCTTTATGAAGTATGTGGTCATACTTACTGTGTAGCATAGTTCACCTTAATTTAGAAGGGAAAACAAAGCAGGATTTTACTCAGGCCTGGATTCTATCTCCAGTCACAAAAGAGAGAGAGGTAAGAGCTGAGGTCAAACCATGAGGTGGTATTTTGGCCTTTTTCGCAGTGAGTGTTGCAGAAACCTCTTTCCATGGTAACAAGTAAACACGCAAATCACACTTCCTCCTAGATGACTGTCCTTTTAAAGAAACTGACATGTGGCTAAGGGGAAATAACAGATTTGGAAGTTCCTTTGTGGACTTAAAATATAGGTAAAAATCTGTGGGCCAGAGTAGTTAATAAACTGTCAGCTACTCATTCAGCCTCTGTCTCTTTTTTATTATTCATCTATCTATTTTGCATCCCAGCCACAGCCTCCCTCTTCACCCTCCCCTCCTCTTCCATCTCCATCCAGGAACGAGCAGGTCTCTTATGAGTATCAATCAAACATGACATATTAAGTTGCAGTAACACTAAGCACCTCTCCATGTATTAAGTCAGTCTATGTTCTTTAAGCAGCAACAATGGAATATGCTGGAAAACTCCTCTGGGATGCTGAGTCAATTAAGTAATTGGTCTTGGACTTAACAGTCACAGATCTAGACCAGGAGAATGTTATGAATGAATGCTAGCCTATGTTGCCACCTACAAACAAAGATGCTGAATCAATGCTATACATATTAAGGAGTGACCTGCCTTTAGAAACCTAGATAGTCTGGAAGGTACAAGCTGAGTGCTGACTCTGTCAGGCCCAAACCAGATAGCAGATAGCACTTCCCTGATATGGGAATGCCTTTCTGTATGCTGTGAATATCATTCTTTAAGTAAAGAAACTGCTTTGGCCATGGTGAGCACCATATATGGGTGGAAAAATCCAAGTGCAGGTAGAAGAAGGAGGGTGGAATTGGGAGATAGAGATCAATTGGGCAGCTGAAGAATCAATATGTCATGAAACAGGTGAGCCACGGGCAGAAGGGAATAATAAAAATAGGTTGAATTAAGATGAAAGAGCTATCTAGCAATGTGCCAAACAGGATGGAATTAATGTAAGTATCTGAGTCATTTTTTGGGGAAAAAGCAGCTGTAGAGAGGTCTGGACTGCAGGGCTGTGCGTCTGGACCACCAGCCAGATGGAGCCAGAAACCTCATGTTACACTTCCCTAAAAATCCTGCCTAGACAACATCCTGAACCCCAATAAAGGCGTTGACACTTCCTCCCTCCTCCTCTCTTTCCCTTTTTGTGTCTCCATAGCTCCCTACTTTCCATTGGTTCTGGGATCTGTGGTAACACAAGTATGTACCTTCTCGTGTTCTGTTGGCTTGCTTCCTTAGTATGTCACTACCACACTTTAGTCTCAGTCAGATAGTGGCCATCTTGGGAGGAAGAAACCATATCAAGGTCAATGAATAACTATCAAGACATTTGCCTGTTGTATACCCTTGCTTGTGGAAGAAGTATGTGGTCTGGTAGGCCAAGGCTGGAATTTACTAAGAAACCTCAAGACCAAATTAGAGAACAGTATAACCAGCTGCTAGAGATACAGGGGAGCTCAAGAACTGCCTAATGCCCTGCCTCAGCTGGGAGAACTCTGTGGTTGGCTTTTACCATGTCCTAGGCTAGGCTCATTAGATCACTTGCTTCATTTGATGTCCTAATGTACCACTTATTTCAAAGCTTTGTCTCAGAGTCTAGCTGGTGTGGAATACAGTGGTGGTGGGGGCAGCAGAGGACAATTCATCTTGTGACTGCCTGAGTAAAGAACCTTTGATTGAAGGGCTTTGGCCCAGGTGCTTGTGAGATATGATTGCCCTGGCTCTGCCTTTGAATTCCCCTCAAACCTTGGGATAGGAGACATGTAAACCCTTTTTCAAGAGAGGTCAGGTTCATTTTCTTGTCTTTCTGATCTTTTTTGTGACTCTGACACTTTACAATGTTTCAAGAAACACCCAAAATGACCCACTTTTACCCAATTTGGTTTAATGTTCTCAGGGAGCTTGGCATTGTTGAAAATCCAGAAGTTCCCACAGCCCAAATCCTATTTAAAAACTGCTTATCTATTTAAAGTTCATGATTGGAAGAATAAAAGAAAAAAAGACTCCAGAAACAGGAGGTGGGGCACAAGATAGGAAAAAAGCATATCCAGTTTGCTTCTAAAAAAGGCTGAAAACTATCTATTCATGGCCTTGTGCCTCAAGTCTCACATATTTTTCTTTCTCTTTTGGTGGTTTGTAATCTGAAGTGGAATTTTATTATGGGTTACTTGCTTGGATGATCCATTTTTAAGTCCCTTGTCCCTAAAGCTTCTGCTTGGCTCGCTGGATAACATGCCTCTAGGGCTCTTCATGCTTTGGGAAAGTGAATGGACCCCAAATAAAGCAGCCATATCTTTTGGCTCCTCCACACTCCCCACAGTGTTTCCACAGTTCTGAGCCAGCGACCAGCAACACTGTCATGTGAACAACAAAACCGTGATGAAGGCAACAGGAGTCAGAATGCTATTCACGGCAGGAAGCCCCAGCATCCGGTGAGAAATAAGAAGTACTAGAGTACAGGATGCGCCCTGGGTCAGGGGGACGTGAAAAGCCTGGAGCCTGCAACCTTCTCTGCGCCAGAGCTGTGTTGGCTTGGCAGCAGAGGCGCAGCCCTCAGCTCCCCTCGAACAGAACCAGGTGTCAAGTTCTAAGATCCAGCGGCGACCGCTGCCGTTGTGGGGGAGTTTAGCCTCTCCTAGAAAAAGACATAACAGAATGGCCACCTCAACAGGTTTGCTGCTGCTGCTGCTGCTCCTGGACCAGTCCTGGGCAGGGGCTGCTGCTGATCCAGAGGCGGCTGTCGTGTGTGATGGGACTGCCTGCTATACTGCCCACTGGGGCAAGTTGAGTGCTGCTGAAGCCCAGGATCTCTGCGATAAGAACGGAGGCAATCTAGCCACGGTGAAGAGCGAGGAGGAAGCCCGGCATGTCCAGCAAGCTCTGGCTCAGCTCTTGAAGACCAGGGAACCCTTGGAAGCCAAGATGGGCAAATTCTGGATCGGGCTCCAGAGAGAGAAGGGCAAATGTACGCACCAGGATTTGCCAATGAAGGGCTTCAGCTGGGTGGGTGGTGGAGAGGACACCGCTTATTCAAACTGGTACAAAGAAGGCAAGAAATCCTGTATCTCTAGGCGCTGTGTGTCCCTGATACTGGACTTGTCCTTGACACCTCACCCCAGCCATCTCCCCAAGTGGTATGACAGCCCCTGTGGGACTCCTGAGGCTCCAGGTACCAACATTGAAGGTTTCCTGTGCAAGTTTAACTTCAAAGGCATGTGCAGTCCCCTTGCCCTGGGTGGTCCAGGGAAGGTGATTTATACCACCCCCTTCCAGGCTACCACTTCCTCCCTGAAGGCTGTACCTTTTGCTTCTGCAGCCAATGTAGCCTGTGGAGATGATGCTGAGGGTAAGACCTATTATTTTCTATGCAAGGAAAATACTGCAGGTGTGTTCAGTTGGGGCAGCTCAGGCCCCCTCTGTGTCAGCCCCCACTTAGGCTGCAGTTTCAACAATGGGGGCTGCCAGCAGGAGTGCTTTGAAGGTGGGAATGGCTCCTTCCGCTGTGGCTGTCGGCCTGGATTCCGGCTGCTGGACGACCTAGTAACTTGTGCTTCTCGGAACCCCTGCAGCTCCAACCCGTGCACAGGAGGGGGCACATGTCATTCTGTAGCCCACAGTGAAAACTACACGTGCCAATGTCCCAGTGGCTACCAGCTGGACTCTAGCCAAGTGCACTGTGTGGATATAGATGAGTGCCAGGACTCTCCCTGTGCCCAGGAATGTATCAACACTCCTGGAGGATTCCAATGTGAATGCTGGGTGGGCTACCAATCCACTGGCCCCCAAAAGGAGATCTGTGAGGATGTGGATGAATGTGCTGCTGCCCACTCACCCTGTGCCCACGGCTGTATCAACACTGACGGTTCTTTCTACTGCTCCTGTAAAGATGGCTATACCTTGTCTGGGGAAGACAGTACCCAATGTGAGGATATAGATGAGTGCTTGGACTCCAGGGATAGTCCATGTGACACCCTGTGCTTTAATTCGGAGGGTTCTTTCAGCTGTGGCTGCCGGACAGGCTGGGAGCTGGCTCCCAGTGGGGTCTCTTGTATCAAGGGCACTGTGTTTTTAGAACCACTAACCAGGCCTTCCCAAATGGAAGACAAAGGAGACAGAAAGGAAAGTACTATGCCTCCTTCTGAAATGCTCACTTCTTCTAGCGGTTCTAAGAATGTCTCCAAGGGAGGACACATCGCAGAGCACCCCTCCCTCCAACTGGGTACCCCCACTACCTCTGTTCTACTAGAAATATCAGTCCCTAGTGAGACATCTGATGTCTGGATGGGGTTGGGTACACTCCCCTCGACCACTGACCACAGCAAGCCCACAGATGAAGATTCTGTGGCAGCACACAGTGACAGCGACACCGACGGGCAAAAGTTGCTCCTGTTCTACATCCTGGGCACTGTGGTAGCCATCTCACTCTTGCTGGCTCTGGCCTTAGGGCTTCTCATTTATCGTAAACGGAGAGCCAAGAAGGAGGAAATAAAAGAGAAAAAGAAGCCCCAGAATGCAGCTGACAGCTATTCCTGGGTTCCAGAGAGAGCTGAGAATCGAGCCCTGGAAAATCAGTACAGGTAAAGGAGCCAGATGTTACTTGGATAGCTGGGTGGACAGATAATGGGGTGGGAGGCACAGACCCCAGTACTGAGGGGGCAGAGACAGGAACAGTCAGCTGGCCCTTTGATGTTAAACCCGATTTCAGCAGCCTAGTTCAAGGGGAGCCTATCCTGTGAGTGCCTGTCAGTGGTGGCAAGAGACCTGAAGATGTAGATGTCACTGGATTCCCTGGCTTCCAACACTGTTATCTTTTGTTTCCCACAGCCCAACACCTGGGACAGACTGCTGAAGACAATGCTGCCATAGAAACATAGGCAGCTGCCACTACTTTCAGAACTTCCAACTCTAAATGAGGGGGAGACCTACATCATTCTGAAAGACTGGGCTGAACTCTTAGCAAGCAATGTGCACCTTCCTCTTAAAAGCCTAGTGACTTGGGATGGGCAGGTATTTTCCAGCTGCATTTGCTATGTCTTGGTAAGAAAACTATGTGCTGGCTTGTCATTGTGAGGAGTTTTATGGATACTGACAGGCCTCACATAACCTTTTCAAATCCAAAATCAACTGATTTAATGTGTTCCTCTGGTTCTCAATCAGAGCGTGAGGAGTCACGAGGATGGGGGAAATGGGGTGGGAGGGCTTCAAAGCCTTTTCTTATCTCTTCATTCATCAGAGAAGAAAAGGACCAACTGGTGCTAATTAGGATAGAAACAATTCCTTTCTTTCTTAGGATAGAGAACAAAACCACTTAATTATTTAACTCTATGAGAAGGCTCTACCCTTCCTATGGGGACTTTTCAGGGTGGCTGCCTTTGTGTTACATTTGCCTTCTGGCATTTCCCCTCAATGCCCTCACTATTATTGAAACTGTCAGAATGAGAGGAAGTTCAACCAACTGCTTAGGGAGCCAGCAGGCAGGATGTTTAAAGATCCCATCCCCTCAGTCTTAACTTTCTGATAATCTTGGGTTTATGGGCGAGTAAAGCTGCAACTGGAAAGTTGCTTCAAGTGAAACGTCTTGGTAACAGTGGGACAGAGGGAAGCAGCAGAGATTGAATTAACATTAGCACACACGTGACTACTGAGAAACAAGAACGAAACCCCAAAGAACAATTTGTGTTTGTTCCAGCACAGGCCCCAACTCCACTACAGGGTACCTTGTCTCCCCCAACCCCATCCCTAACTGGAAAGCTGGCACAGGGGGCTTTCATTCCCACTGTAAGGGAAAGAGGTATGAAACAGATGTGATGGGCTTTGCTTTGAACATTGCTACTTAACCGTGGCTTAACCCAGTTCCCAATTAAGAGTGCATACTGAAGCCCTGTTTTGTGGGTGTGGCACGAATCAAGTCAAAGACTAATCACACAAAGGGTTCTCTCTGCTTAAAAAGGAGGAACAGAGGGAAGCGAAGGGGAAGAGAAAGCAGCTAGGCTATTTCACAACCGTTAAAATTGAGTAGAGCCATTTTATGATTTGGACGGGTTTACTTCCAAGTGTACATTTGTGAAAGTGTCCTTAAGCTTGGTGCTGGTGATGGTATTCCAGCTACACAGGTCTGTCTGGGTCTTGGAAGCAACCCTGCTGAATCATTTGAGTATGGGAGGCTTTGTGTCTCATGGAGGTTTTGTGCTGCCTCTGCCATTTGGAAAGCTGATACATGTAAAGTGTCTTTATCATGGATGGGATCCAGGGTCTTTGTTCTCAGATGAGGGTGCCCCTTTCGTTTCTGGTTTCAAATTCATCCATCTCTCAAGTTGACATCTGGGGAGGGAAGATGAATAATGGCCCTATTCGTGGCCTATGAAGCTAAGGAAATATCTTGAAGTAAAATAAAAACAACCACCTTCCCCCAAAATAAATAAATTGGAGGATGATGGGAGAAAGATAGAGCTCAGTGGAGTGCCTGATATTTGTGCATTTAAAAATCAGCTCACCATCTGGTTTTCAGTTGGAATTTTGAACCTACTGAGGGAGATCAAAGTTATATCTAATTGGCAAGGACCCCAGGCAATAGTTGAGATTGGCAGCTAGTCCATTACAGAGAGCAGCACCCACCATTCAGATGGCTTTAGATAGATGGCAGTGTCTACACATAGTGACACGAACCCAAATGCAGTACTTTTACCTCCAGGCCTCACTCTTATGGCTTAATGTGAGGAAGATAAACTGAGTCTAGGTTTCCCATAACCCACCGTAGTCTTTGCCCAGGCTGCTATGTGGAACTTAAGTTGACCAAGACCACTTAGGATATAGACAAGAAACCCCATCCCCAATACCTTGCTGGATACTGGGTCCTCTCTGTGGGACTCACAGAAGAGAAGGGATTGTCAGACACATGTCCACAAAGTATGTTTTCAGCACCCATCCTTCCCATGGAGACAGAGCTGTCTCATCTACTGACCTGCCAAAGCCTTATGTAGAACCATATTTCATGTGTCAAGGTCAATGAAGCCATTCCCTATTCCTCAACAGGTGCTTTATTCTCCTTTCTGTTCTTGCTGTCTTAATGTTCGAGACTGGATAACTTTGGGTTAGAGCATCTAAGAAGCCATGCAGTAGATAAGTGAACTTCTGTTGGCCAAAGAGAAGGCTATACCTTCACCACTCAAGAAATCAGCCAGCAGGGGCAGAACAGTCCTCTGCCTGGGAGGATAAAAGTTCTACTTGGCAACAGAATTTTCCTAAGCCCATACCTGGGAAAACTGTATTTAGAACCAACTCATCCCTTTCCATTCTTCATTTTCCAAAGAGTTAAAAAGATATTTTTGGAGGGGGGTAGGGTAATGCCTTTAAGCCTTCAGTCCTCTCATTCCTTAACTTTAGTTGACCAATATCGATTCCTTTTTGTCTTTTACATGGTGCTGGCGATAGAAGGCAGCCCTCTAAGTATGCCAGACACATCCTTTCCAGCTTTGCACCTAGCCCTTTTCATTTTTTTTTGTTCATTGTTAAAGAGAGGTGATGCAATACTTCCCACACAGTAATCTGAAGAGTTTAGAAAATGAATCATTCAAAATAAATGCCTTGAGAGAAACTCTATAACGCTATTTAGAGGAAACTTAACCCCAACTTTTCCTCGTCTCCTGCTAGCATGGCTTTGATGCAAACGCAGCTGGCTTTGATGACCCACTCATCATCACCAGCACCACTATCACTATCAGCATCACACTTTATAGTACTGTGCATCCTCAAGCATTTTCTCAATGACAGTGGCTGATGAATCCCACCTGGCTCTGACTGAGAGCAAAGAGATCAGAAAGAAAAGCAGGGGACACTCACTGCTTCTTTTCAGCCTCTTACCCTCTTCGGACACCTTCCCCAAAACAGTGGAGGATGCGGAATGAAACTGAAGTGTTTCTGCGTGTGTGCTGATGATGTTCACTGTGCAGGGCAAACTGCTTAGGGCAAACTGCTTAGGAAAGGAATTCTTTGTCTTCTCTTTGAGTTCCTAACCATGAGTCCTGTTGTGAACTGTTCTCACCAACCAAACTTCGTGGATGGGATCATTAGGTCTTTTTGTTCCAAACCTCTTTTCCCATAAATATTCCTGGCAAAACTAAAGGAACAGAGATGAGATTTGACCAAAAAAGGCAAAAAGGTTACTCAATTCAAAATAACATACATTTTTAAAGCAAATATAGGAAAGTCTTTTCCTATTATTTTTCTTCCTAGTTTCCCCATTGTCTGAGTCAGGAAAACAGGAAAGCCTTGCTTTCTAGCACCTGCAAAAAGGCTTAATGCCCCTGCATATTTCCATGTCCTTCAACAATAGATTTAGCATGGGAATCTGAGATAGTGCCCTGAAAACATCTGTCCCTTTTCTGGCTCCCAAACCCAGTTCTTGATTGTGTAGTTTGTGAAACCTATCAACCAAAACAGGGCGATAGATATACCTTAGTCCTCCATGAATTCAACAACCAGACACCCCGATGACCCCTCATTCAAGGGCTTATTGAAAATGGCCTTATATGACCTTTTTTTTTTTTTTTTTTTTTTTTTTTTTTTTTTTTTTTTTTTTTTTTTTTTTTTTTTTTTTTTTTTTTTTTTTTTTTTTTTTTTACAGTACCCATCTATTTCAGTTGGGAACTCTGGACTTCCCATCCTTTCTTTATTACCTATATATAGCAACTGGCTCCTTTCAGCAGTTTTACCTGTTCTCCCCCTGAGTTAAAGTCGATTGGCAGCTGGCGGTTAAGCTTGAATTGTGTGATGGTTTGTCTTTATTATCAGTGGGCTATTGTAAATGCTAGTAATCACACCATGAGCCCTTAGTGAGAATGTAAATATTTTAAAATACATGCATCAAATCAATTTCATGCATCCTAAACCTATAGAGTGTTCAGACAGGAGTGACTTTAGCGCATTAACGTGTTTCCCAGATATGGGGAGGGAAAACTTACAGGGTACCCTTCTTCTGATGCTACAACATGATATCCTGAAGGGAGGCGCAGGGTCCCCTTCAAGAAGTTGTAGTTTTGTTGATTTTGATCTTCCTGTAATGCACCTGTCCTAATAAACTCTGAAAAGTATTTGTCTTGAACTTGTTTTATGTCATTTGTGGCAATTTAAAATATGAGGCAGAACTTCCTTTGTGACTAATAAATTTATGTTACCCTTTGCAAGGAGTTGATGGCATATCTTTCACCACAAGGAATGCTGTATGGGGTCTCTGTTGGTGCTGCCTCTCGGGAAGCACCCTTGGTATACATGGAATTCGCATTGAGACTGCACTGCAGGGGGTGGGGGTGGGGGGCAGTGTCTGAAGCAGCTGGGACCAAACCCTACTCCTTCCAGATTTAGCATTCTCATTCTGGTCACCATGGCCACTCTTAATTCCCAGTATCTTGTTAATTGCCTGAGTGATGCCTGATGGAGGATTAAGTATAGCCAAGTGGTGTGATCTGAAAGCACCCTAACAATTATCTCAGAGCATTATCATGGCTTTGTCAGCAAAGCTCTGTCAGTTTATTTAACTAATTGGACAGGATCATTGCCTGTTTGGCTACAAAGATCTAACTGAGATTCCGGGTTGTTGGAAGCAGATGATAACTGGTGATTTTTAGATGATATGCTTGGTAAAGAGAAGGCTTAAATGAGAAAAAGGACTCCATTCTATAGTGGTAATGGCACGGGACACTTGCAATAATTATCCATTAAGATTCAATAAGCCTGATCCTCTAGCAGTTTTAGAAAATGCGCTGGAAAATCTAATTTTATTCTGAGACTCACAACATATGCTTGTGGGGCGTGTGCGCGCTAGCACACACACATGTCTACAAATGCAGGTACATACTCACAAACAACACACATAGCATGCTTTAATAAACACACATATAGACATAAACACAACATACAGACATCCACGAAGTACACAATGCTAACACCTGTTTCATGCTGAATGAACTGGAGACCTACATTGCCTGGTTTGGGAAATGCTCATGAACAAAAATATCACCTTTTAATAGTGGCATCTTTGGGTGACTGTAAAGTACTCACATGTCAGGGAAATCTGCCAAAAGTGATTCATTTACCTAAGTCTTCAATGTACAGAGTTACTTATATCCCTTGTACATTGTTGTTGTCATCAGACACCTAGGTTGAGATTGAAGCATCATGTGTATATTGTGGACATTCTGGGATGTTGTGAGTGGAGTGAGCCTGCCAAGTTCTCAGTCTATTCTTAAATGTATCTGGTAAGAAGAGAAGATAGTATTAGAGAAAATGCACCCTCAAACCAAAGCAATCTCAGCTTAGATCTTTTTCTGAACTGTATTTTAGTGTGTCAAGGAAGGGCTTTAAAAGAGACTCTCTGGGCTTGTTCTTTACAACATCTTGATGTTCTCAAGGATCCTTTTCATAGGAGATCATGGCAGGTCACCAGGGAAAAGGGAAGAACTAGGGTTGGTGGTGCATGACTACCTGATACGTGAGGAGTCAGGAGACTTAAGTTGATGGTCTGTTTGAGCTATATTCTGGGAGTCTTTCTTGAAAATAAAAAAGGAGAAAGAGAAAGAAAAAAGAAAGAAAGAAGACAAAATAAAACTGATACATTTTCAGACTAAAAAAGAAAGTAGGATTTGACAGAAGACCTTCACAAGGCTTCTTAGCTCAGTGAGGGCATTCTTTTGCCTTCAGGAAGTTCACAGATAGAGCTGGCCACAAGCCAATTTCTCTGAATTTTTTGGGTTTTTATTTATTGAGATTTATTTATTTACTGAGATTTATCTCCATTGTCTCAGGTATTGATCTGATCTCCTGTGTTTCACTCTGGCTCATAGTGTTAAAATTAGCAGGAAGAAATAAGAAGGAAAGAAGGAAGGAAGGAAGGAAGAAAAGAAGGGAAAAGAGAAAAGGAGGAGGAAGGGAAGAGAGAAAGAGGAAAGAAGGGAAGGAAGGAAGAAAGAGAAAAAAAGAAAGAGAATTCAATGGGCCTGGGGTTTACCTGCTATGGTGATGATCATGGGGCTTTATTTACAGCCTTCACTTCAGCTGATGAAGATCTTTACACCCCAAAGGCACATAGACCTTCTTGACCATATCTGAAGAAAATCAAAGCTGTTTTGTTGGACCCTTGTGGGAATGAGCATCCCTGTCTCCTATTCACATCCTCTCCTGCTGAAAAGCACTGCTTTCTCCTCTATATTAGGCTAGACACTTATTCACATGCATGTGTAAGAAGCCTTAAGCTGAGCCTATAACTTCTGTTACACTAGATCTTTCTAAACTTAAATACAGCAGTAAAATACTGAAAATGAAGAAATGGTAATAAAAATATAAATGGTAATCTCTCTCTCTCTCTCTCTCTCTCTCTCTCTCTCTCTCTCTCTCTCTCTCAAGATCTTGCCTCTCTGTTCAGATTGGGTACAGAAGCATTTTCCTTCATTGTCAAAACAATCAACTCTCCTGCCACTCAACCCTATCATGTGTAGGTAATTCTTACATCCACTGCCGCTACAGCTTTGCCCACGGCTGCTCAGGCTTCCAAACCTTGCTGGTCAGTTTCCCTTCCACATTAGGCTTAGTCAGAATCTCCAGAGGTTTTTATCAGTTTTGTTTCTATGAAGAACTGTGTTGTTTAGGTGACTGACACATACTTGGTAGGTTGCTTCCTTTTCCACTAAGAAAAATATAATTGTTGGAACCATTTAATTCAAATGACATTTTATCTGACTTTCATATTTATTTATTTTATTTTGTTCATTTTACTTTGGCTTTCTTCTTTTGAAATCACTTGGTCTCATCATGACCAACTAGTTTTCACTTCATGTGGCTTTTTCTTTTTTCTTATTTTTCTTCAATTTGAAATCTTTGTTCTGCAATGGTGAGAAGGCATCTACTCTCATTTCCAAGATTATGGATCCTGGAGGCTTATTTTATACATTCCCTTCATGATGATGTCATGCTAACTGTGTTCATCTATTACAAAGTCAACCCTGCTAGGCTGGTTCTACTTTTGCTCTCTAATATGTCCCAGCCACCCAAACCAGGAACTGATAAGCGGTGATACTTGGTAAATTCACAATAAATGTGTGACTGACTTGAAGATTATATACCATTGTAAGAGCAAGGTAAACCATTTCAAGGCTGTGGAGATCCTGTTGGATGCCTGAATGCTGTACAAGAGGCTCCCTGATCATCTTTCTCCTGAGATCCTTCGGTTGCCTTTCCACTGACCACTCCTTTGTCTCATATCTGTGAGAACTGTGCACATTCAAGCCTGCACTGCAGCTTGCCTGGACAGTGGCTATCATGGCTACCTGGTCTTTAATTCTTTCCATCTCAGCTCCCTTGTCAATTCTGATAGGAAGATTCAAGTTGCATATAGCTCATGGAGAAAGGGAAAAGAGGCCTGGGTAAAGACGTACATGAAAGCATGGGAAAATTATGCAAACACATATGAGGTATTTCATTGGGTGGCCAACTCTTATAGATCAGTGGTAGAAAGCTTGAGATGCTTGAGATGCTATTGGATAGGTGGCCGAACACTGAACACAGTGACTTTTCCCTTGGAGTAGTAGGATCTCTGGGTACAGATGAGATGATGGCAGGTGGAGTCTGACCTAAGTTCAGACCAATGACTACAAGTTGCTAGTAAGCACCACATCCCCCGTCTTACTTATATCTGCTCTTAAACTTCTTCCTAACTCCTTTCCTCAGGAATCCTCAGTCTCTGAGGAAGAAATTGGCTCTCAGAATTTCTCTGATGGCCCTCACCACAATAAGTAAGTAGCTATGCGTCCTGGCTTCCTGGGAGACTATAAGACACTTGAGAGGGCAAAGATTGTGTTTTTATTGTGTCCCAGCTCATATTCCAGTCCCAGCTACATTGGATAGGAGGACAGAAGGATACATTATTTCATGTTACTAAAATTATCTAATTTTTACAATTTATTGAATATGAAAGTAACATTTATTTATTTATTTATTTTTGAAAAATAGGTAGTATTTCTGTGCCCTTTCCCACCTCCAGACAGGGACAATAGGACTGAGAAGTTCAGAATCTGTTCACAGGTGACAGATGCTGATGATGGGTGTAGATCACTAGGTTTCCACTGACTTCTACTAAATATAAACAGGAACTACAGATGGGAACTGTAATGTGAAAAAAATCACATCAATAATTCAGTCAGGGAGTAAGGTGGCCTTCAGCCTTTTGGAACAGGAGAAGTAGAAGGTTAGGGAATATGTGCATTTTTACAATTATGCTAAACAGGCACACTTGTGTCTACATACCTCACTCACCCCAACATATGTGTACTAAAGAAAGTCTCTGTAGCCCCCAGAGTTATTATGCATTCTACAATGGGCTTTGCCTGATTTAAGACAGATCCCAATGATGCTCACTGCTTACCCTAGTGTGGCTATCTGCTCTGCCTTTATTAGATGATGTGCTTGTGTGTAATAGTGGAGGGAGAGGGAATATGTACGGATCGTGCTATGGACATATCTGGCCATGGGAAGCTCAGTTGGAACTGGGATACATGCTGTAAAGATCAGTGGTATGGCCTCTTTAAAATCAGTACCTAGCATCTAAAGAGCTAAAAATATCCTTACTGTGAATCCCAGCTGTATAGGGGGTGGGTGGGTGGGAATCTGCAATGCTGAAGATTGAACTGAAGGCCTCACATATTATACCTATGAGTTACACCCTAGTTTTCAGAATCCAGCCATTGTGCTTTTAGATGGTTATTTAACAGAAATAAAATCATGACCTATGCAGCCTTGGCCATAGGTCTTCAAAGGAGGTTTATTTGTAGAGATTTTACCTGAAATCTATCCAGATGTCCACCAGCAGAAAAATGAAGAAAACCTATCCCATTAGGAATTGTCTTATAGTCAACGAGCAACTAAGGCAGATTTAGAGGGACAAGGCTAGCTAGGTGATTAGGAGCCAAGTTGTATGATTCTTGAACAGCAGAAATTAATCTGTGATAAGAGAAGGTGAGTAAGTGATTAGGTGAGAGGGAGGTGTGGCTTACTGCAAAGGATCTAAGGATGTCCATGAAACCATGGAGATGTCATGTCTTGATAAAATGTTAGTTGCATAGATGTTTGCATTTGTCAGCACTCATTAAATCCTAAATAGGAAGTGAGTACACCTTATTGAATATAAATTAGAGGATAATAACTGATTTTTAAAATGCTGCCTATCGATGTTTCAGGAAGATGAAAATTTACAAGATATGGCCTGAATTTATTTTTCTAGGGAAATGAGACATGGTTTCCCCAGTTTTTATTATTCCAGAGATAGTAAAAGGTGAATGAATCTCTTGTGGGTTTGAGTTAGCTTGTATTATATCATTTTTCTCTCCTGGGTGTTCCTCGCCCAATCCCACTATTCAGCATTAGTGATTGTGAAGACACACTCTTGTGACACAAACTAGCCTAGTGATCAGGTAGCACTTTAATTATATTAACCTCCATCAAACCATTCAGACTCATAATGTGGTATCTTTTGTTTGCTCCATTACCATCATCTCCCCATCCTGAGTATTAACTTCATAAATATAAAGTTCTCACCTCTTTCTTTTATGTCCTTTTACATTTCCTTCTTACATGCAGCCAATCAATCCAGCCCTGCTCTTTAAGGGAACTGTTTGTCCACTATGGAGACAACCTTTGCTATTATTAAACTTTATAAGCAAAATCAACCAAGGCAGAGCTTATGGCAGAATCTATAGGTGCCAAGCTTGAAGTAGAACTGGATTGGGGATAAAGTCATGGCTTTTCATTAAGATGGATTTGGGGCTTATTTTGTTTCCACTGTGCACAGAAGACCAGATGCCCATTTGACTACTCTAATGCTCTTTGGGACTGGATTGGATGCTTCATGGATTAGTGGTTAAAATTAAGTGACGTCTATTAACTTTAATTGCATGTCAAATGGTCTTCAGCTTGAGTTATTTACTCATTTTGAGCAAAGGAAAAGTTGACTCATTTGGGCCTCATTATTTCAAAATCTGGAATCATGTTGAGTTGGAATCAACCCTTGCATCAGCTTCAAAAACAAGAAAACAACCCAAAAAACACTTTTTAAAAGGTTTGTTAAAAGTAATTATGTTCATAAGGAGGCTAAACTGCAGGCCTACTAAAAATTCTTCTGGTGGGACATTTACCCCTGGGTTTATATTTACACAATTTATCAAAAAATATATTATAAAAGAATAATATACAAATATAGGAACCAACATATGTTATAGATTTTTTCTGATTCTGATATGTAAATAGGCAATATGTGACAGTGAGTTTGCCTGCACATGATAAAGTCTTCATTTTTTTTCTTTAAATGAGATGCTCAGAGCACCCAGAATAGAGCTACAGCACTGGCTACTTACTGTACTTTGTCTCTGTGGTCTTCCATTACCCGTGTGTGGCTTTCAGCCTCATGCTTGCCATATAACTGCTGTATTTCTGGGTCTCATGCAAAAGATCCACCCACTAAAGCATTCTTCTTAAAATTTTCTGGTCAGGGGGTTGCTGGAGACAGGGATTAGCAGTTGAGCACATTTATTGCTCTTGAACAAGATCTGGTATTTTGTTCCCAGCACCTACATACAGCTTTCAACTACCTATAACTCTAGTTCCAGAGGATCCAACACACTCTTCTGACTTATAGGGCTTTTGCATACATATGGGACATATAAACACACCCACATGTGCGTGCACGTGTGCACACATACACACACACAAATGCATAAAATAAATAGATGTTTTTAAAAATAAATTTCTTTTTTTAAAAGTCATATGCATGTATTTATTTGTGTGTGAGTATGTGTATGTGAGTTCAGGTACCTACAGAGGCCAGAGGCATCAAATCTCTCTGAAGCTGGAGTTTACAGGCTGTTGTGTGCTGCCTAGTATGGGTACTAGGAACTGAACTCAGGTCCTCTGGAGGAGGAGTACATGTTGTAAAATGTTGAGCTGTCTTTCTAGCTTTATTGTTTAGTTTCTAAAACATTATTTTATTATGGAGGCTCCAAACTCTCAAGCCTCCTTTCTTAGACTTTCAAATTATGGGATAGCACTGTGAAACCTTGTTAATACTGAATTTATGTACTCTATAAGTTTTGACACATACATAGTGATTAATCACACATTTTACCACAGCAATATCAGACAGGGCAGTTTTATAAAAAATAATGGTTCTATAGCTCATGTTCTGGAATCTTGGTCTCCAGTGTGTTATATTGAGCAATTAGTGGACATGTTAAGATATAGAGCTTAAGCCCTACTCTTATAAGAGATTAGGATCCACATCAGGTAGTAAGTTATGTCTCTCAATAATAAAGTGCTTCAAATAAAATCAGATTGCTAGTGACAAGATCACCAAGATGTTTGGTCACTTCCCTGTGTGCCCTCTTAGGCACTCTTGTCATGTGATACCATTTGCCAAGGCCCGTGGGCTGAATGTCTCTCTTTTCTTTATAATGTTTTCAGCTTTATCAATTTGTTATGGAAAAAGAAAATTAACTGATGCATATTGATGTTTCTGCTTTGGGATTATTTTGAATATGAATACAGTGGCTGTGCCTCCTCATCTACCAATATCTAATACTCCTTTCATAAGACTGAATAAAGACTTGAAATGTCTCAGAAGCAAACCTGTACACTATGTATAAAAATAGACAAGTTTATATTTCTTTGGGCATTTTATTTTGCTTAAGTCATTTAAGGGTATACAGACATATGCTAACATGCTGGAAGTTAGTATTTATGACTTAGAATTAAATTCTGGTTTTACAGATGCCTCATCTATCTAAATTCTGGTTAGACAGATGCCTTTGGCCTATCTAATCTGCTTAAATTTTATTTCATCCTTTGAAAAATGGGAATAATAAAAATAATGTGGATACTTGTTTGTTGTGAGAGTTTAAGAAAATAAATTTTGATTTATACTTGATATAACACCAGACACAAACCAAGTTGTCAAAAAATGGAATGAGGATAAATGATATATAATAAGGGTCTAATAAATACTAAACCAAAATTATAAACATTAGTTATGACAGGGATTCTAGAACTTTCCATCAAAGACATCTGATGTGGGATGTCTTACTGTATATGGTGAATTGTCATTGGATAGTAAAGGAACTGTTTTGGCCTATGGCAAGTCAGCTTATAGGCAGGCCAGAAATCTAAGTATAGATAAAGGGGAAGAAGGGCAAAGTCAGGAGAGATGCTGCTAGCTGCCACTGAGAGAGCAAAATGTAAAGGTACAGGCAAGCCATAAGTTATGTGACAAAATGTAGATTAGTAGAAATGGGTTAAGATGTAAGAGCTAGTTAGAACTAAGCCTGAACCATAGGCCAAGCAGTTTCCAATCAATATAAGACTTTGTGTGATTATTTGGGACCAAGCAACTCTGGGTGATCTATTTGGGACAGCTGGTCCTTATCTTGGGGCTAGTCCAGAAATGTCTTACTACAGACATCTACAGATTAGTTGTTTTATAACATTTCTAAGAAAAGCGATTCTATGTATCTGAAAATAAAGCTTTCTAAATTGGCCAATTATCAGGCATGTGGGTTATTCATTTGTTATTTTAAAGATAATTTTGCCATCTGTCTTTGAATAAAATGTCACAGTCACACAATTTTGGTTAGCATGTATGTCATTATTCCTGTAAAATGAAATGCCATCATAGACCTTACCCCAGAAAGGAATCTGAGGAAGACCAAGTCTCATAACCACAATGGACAATGAACTCTGTGAATACCATGTTGCATCAGATAGCTTACAATTTAGGGCCATTATTGTTGACAGAGTCCTGAGATGAATGCAAATTCTGTTCAGTAAAAACTGCACCAACATGGTGCTGCACACAACACATTCTTCCAAGGGAAACACAAAAAATGCTAATAAAATCTAGAAAACATATTTCCTTTAACTACAGTCAAATGTGGACATGTTGACTATCCAATGGGTAATGCTCTTGACAACATAAGTTTTTAATTGAAATTGGTCAGTTTAGTAGAGAAAGAGATAAGTAGGGCATTTAAGAGTTAATAAACTGAAATCAAGACACTGTATTTGTTTATATGCTGCACCAGAAGTAACAAGAACCTTACAACATTTTGGCAAGAAGCCTTTTTCCCACTTGGTTTGGCTAGTAATCATTTACTGTCCTTTCACTTTGGGGCAGTGGTTATCAAACTTCCTAATGCTGTGAGCCTTTAAGATAGTTAGTTTCTTATGTTTTGGTAACCCCCAAGTGTAAAAATATTTTACTGTTACTTTATAGCTATAATTTTACTACAGCTACTAATATGTAAGATATATGATACAAAACCCCTGTGAAAATGTCATTTGACCCCTAAAGAGACTGCAACCCAAAGATTTAGAACCATTGCTCTGGGGGCTTTAGTTTGATGGCTCAGTGCATTCACAGAATCTGTAGAAGGTAGAAGCGGGAGGCATAAGAGTCAGCTAAGAGAAGAGAAGGTGGTTTATGTTGATATGTTGTAAATATTTGTTCCTCCTACTGGTTTAATAAAAAGCTGATTGGCCAGAGGCAGACAGAAAGTGTGAGCAGGGCTACCAGACTAAAAAAAAACTCTGAGAACAGAGCTGAGATGCCAGGAGATGCAGAGGAAAGAAGTTGAAATGCTGTTGAGAAAAGGTACTGAGCCGCACAGCTAAACAAGATAAGATTCATGGGCTGAGTTAAAATGAAGGAGGTAGCAAGTTATATGCTTGAGCCCTAGGTCAATCAACATAAAATTAATATAAGCGTCTGTGTCTGTGTGATTCTGTGATTCTGTGGGACAGTGGGTCAGAACCTCGGGTCTAGGCCCGAAAGTCCGAGCCAGAAACTTAATACAACAAAGGGGAGAACTTAAATACTTTTTCCCCAGACCCTCCCCCCAGTCAGGGAAACAGGCTTTGATTTGCTGGTATCTGCATCTTCTGGCGTTGGTCTCTAGGTTTCCAGCCATGGTTGTATCCATCCAGACTCTGCTGTAGGCCGACCCCAGGTTGGTTTATGTGGAAGTGTTTAGGAACACATGTTTTAAGGCATTGGTTATTGTGGTGGGACTGTTCTCTGTAAAGAAAGGAGCTGTTTTGGCCTATGTGGAGCACCGTAGAAGTGGGTGGAGGATCAGAGGAGAGACAGGTAGAAGGGGGGTTGGGTTAGTCAGTCTCCATCTGACCCCCGAAGAAGAGCCATGTAAGGAATCCAGGTGAGCCACGGGCCAGGCCATGTGGCAGGTAGATTACTAGAAATGGGTTGAATTAAGATGAAAGAGCTAGCTAGTAATGTGCTTGAGACATAGGCCAAACAATATGAAATTAATATAAGCGTCTGATTCATTTCTTTGGGGGACAAAAGTTGCCACGGGCAAGGTTGAAACCTCTGGCCCAAATAGTGCTGGAAATATCCTATAACAGGTTATCACCAGTTTTCACTGGTTGAGGCTGGGCTGATCTCCAAGCCTTTCAAAGGCCACTACAAGGGAAGGTTCAAGGGTGTCCTCTTATTAAAAACACAGGACAGCATTTCTTATAGTTCAAAGCTAGTGGCTCTATACTTTTCTTTTTCTTTTATTATTATTATTATTATTAACAAAAAAGTCACACTTCCTATCCTTGTATATCCTTATTCAAGGTCCCTTCCCCCTCCCAACACATCAGTTCATTCTCTCTTCTCCACAACTCCCCATCCCCTCTCTGGGCAGGCGGCAGGGGGTCCCAAGGTCCCACGGTCCCAATATTGCTTAGTTCAGCCTCCACTCCTGGCAGATCCAGTTTTCTCCCCCCAGTCTCAAGACTGAGTCCAGGTGTTTCTCTAGGGGGAGTGGGCTCTATACTTTTCAAATCTCCAGAGCATTTGGCTTTTTCTTTTCCTTCTTTTACTCCACAGGCATTAATACCTCTCTAGCCTCCATGACTTTTTCAACAGCCACAGTGGGTAAGAATTTTATTCCATATCTTTTGAACAAAATTGTCATTAGGGTTCTCCTTTTTTTTTTTTTTTTTATTTAGTGTGTGCAAACCAAGTTGAGAAATCGATGGCCTGAAGACCCAGTTTGTCTCACTGCATGTTTTTAATGTGGCCTGTGAGCCAATAAAAATAGTTTTTACATATTTTAATGTTTAGGAAAAATTAACAGAAGAAAAATATTTCATGGTACGTGAGAATTATAAAATTTCACAGTCCATAAACCAAGTTGCATTGGAAGGCAGCCACATGTATTCATTTACATATGATCTGTGACAACTTTTCTGCTGCAACAGCAGAGCCCAAATGGCCTGTAAAGGCTAGTGTATTTGTCATCTGGCCCTTAGCAGAAAAGGCTTGTTGACTTTGCCTTAAGGGGTGTGATCTAATAAACTTGGTTCCTCACAGTATTTAACAGTGCTATTTGACTAATAGTAGAGGCCAGGCCTTGAACCTGAAAGGTCTGAGAACCAATAACAGGCGATACTGTGCATCACACTCAAACTTTGTTAAAGTTCATACAGGCAAGGCTGACACTCAGTAGCATGGTCAGTTTCTCACTATAGCGGCTGAATCTAGTGAGATGTTCTTTCTTTATCCTGACAAGAAATCCAGAGTTAGGCAGGGCACGACTGCTCTGTGAATTTGAAATACCCCAGCATCTGGGTCAATCATTTCTCTTCTGCTGTTGCATTCAGCTTTATCACATCAGTGCTTGTTCTACTTTTCTCTGTGTCAAAATTCTAAAATTCTGTTCATTTTGGCTTCAATATAGATTTTTCATGATCCTCCTGCCTCTGCCTCCCTTCAGCAAATCCTACCAGTGTGTGCCACCACAACCGGCTAAATGTAGATTTCTGCCATCACATCAGGTCAGGGCTTGGGGTAACTGTGTCCAGGGACAGAAACTATGATTACAAGGGGCAAGAAAGGGTGAGCCAAGCTCCAAGGGAAAAGCCCAAGAGGGAGAGTTAAGGTGAACCTTGTAAGCCATTCATTCATGCCTTGTATAGTAATATTATAATCCTCAAGCCTGTACCTCAGAATCCACTGGAAGGCTGAAGTGAACACCAGAGCTTTTGATCCAGTATGTCAGGGCTAGAGCTGAGGAATTCTCTTTTCAAACAAGTTCCCAGGGCCTGAAGTAGAGAAGATAAAAACTTATAGTCTTGATCCTTTCTGAGAGAGGACCATCAGTAGTCTGATGCGAGGCAAAGAGAAGACCCAGCTCCTGTGAAGGATGTTCATTGAGGCTATTGGGTTTACCAGTTGGCTCCTTTTCTGACACAGCCTCTCTAGAGGAATATGCAGCAAATCTTCCAAATACCTAGGATCTCTTCAGCAAGCATACTTTGACACAAAAGGCACACGGTGAAAGCAAATATTCTGCATTTCTAATAAATTATCTAAGCAAAATAAAAGGAGTCAATATGGGATTATATATTTTGAGCAGGGAATATAAACTATACCTCCTTTGTAGGATCTTTTATTCCTCATCCTGTGCCATAACAGGCCATTCTCTTCTAATGTCAACTGCACTTCATTCTGCCAAGAGCCCTGATGCATTCAGCATTATAAGGAAGAGTATCTGCATCTTTGTTACTTTTATTGAGCCCTCGGTACTGATGGGTTTCAATGAGATTCTCAACTCTCATTATTGGATCAGTAATGGAGTAGCAGCAACAGAAAGAGAAATGGGAATCCAAATATTTGTTTATAAGGACTGATTAAATCCTAATGAAACACAACTTTTAGACAGAAAAATGAAATACAAAAAACATGTCTAAGCTTAAGACCATAGACAAGAGCAGGGTGTATGAGGTGATAAAATTGAAAGTTTCAGTGTCTCTGGAGTATTTCAAGTTCTGGGTTTGCTAATTTTTCAGCTGTTTGTGTTTATCTTACTTGCTGTGGACCCAGCTGGAATTTGAAATTTGCATCATAGCTGGTGTTACCAAAATTATCTTTGGCAGCTGTTGGCTCAGTAGTTCTTCAGTGGCCAGCTGGTCATCAGGAACAGAAAAATGACTACTTGATTTGAGGAAAAAGCAGACAGATAAGTACCCATCCTATTAGCCCACTTCTGGAAAACCTTGGAAGAAGCTATGAGAGGATCCAATTTAATGTGTATTCCAAAAGTCCCTTCCAAGTAGGAATAGACCTCACAGATGGGTTTCAGCCAACGCTTCTGTGGGATCTGGCATCAATACCACTCAGTTTAACTATCTATAATGATTTGGGTGTGGAATGAATGTTACCACCCTTCCCTTTACCTTGAAGCCCATGGTGGGTGGGCTGACTCTTCGTGGAAGTGAGTGGGTCTGTAGCTCCCCCAGTGAGGAACACACACACACACACACACACACACACACACACACACACACACAGAGAGAGAGAGAGAGAGAGAGAGAGAGAGAGAGAGAGAGAGAGAGAGAGAGAGAGAGAGAGAGATTCTCACTCATCCACAGGCCTGTGGGTGGCAATGAGATTTTTAAATTATGGACTCAAGTGTTGCCATCTCTGACCCCAGAATAAGGCCCTTTTCTCACCTTCTGTCCTTGAAGGCTTTACTTCTAAAGGTATCACACCTGTCATAGCCATAAAGGGTCTGAGATTGCTAATCTGCAGTCCCTAGTCTTGACTTAGCCAGATGCTCATGAAAATATGTAGCCAACCTACATCATCCTCTGTCAGCTGCTGAAAGAACTCAGTTCAAATCTATTCAGTAATGACTTGGCTGGACAGAAAGCTCAAATGTTGAGTGTTCTCAACAGAAAGTGTTGGAAATTTTTGTTACAAGGCAGCAGACATTCAATTGTTATGGGATGCAGCTAATGCTTGCTTCTTTCATGATACCAAAGCAGAGCTGTCTGGTTACAGCAGAGATGGGGGTTCCACTTATTCTGAAAGAGAGATACTAACCCTTTATGGAAAACATAGCCTTCTCTGTTCTAGGATGTCCTCAGAATTACTCAGATCCATGGGTCCTATGGATCTCTCTCACTGTCTGTCTTCTATACATTAAACCAAGACACAGTGTGATATAGTAGCAAAATAGTAAGCTGGAAATGAATGGTAAAACTAGAGACAAGTTAGATACATTCTGAATAGCCTGAACCCAGGGGGATACAAATCTATCCTTCTGTAAAATGCGTGTTTGGGGAGGAATCAGGCTTGCTAATGCCGGATGAGATGGCATGCAGAACACATATCTTCAAGTCCCAAGAATAGCTGCTTTCTAAAGCTCACCATGAAGCACAGTTAGAAATGAGTCAAAATAGCTCCTGTTTTTATAATACTACAGAAATTAGACTATATTAATAACCAAAGTACCTGGAAGTAACTATTTTTCATTACTTAGAAGTAATTTCATCTTCTTCATAAAATTGAAACCTTTACTTGTGAAATTTATGTTTGTATTACAAAAATCAGAAAAACAGAAAACTTAAAAGTGGTTGTTATGCTTTCACTCAGAGACAGTTGAACTGTTACACACAGGTTTTCTAAATTAGGCAAGGTTATTTCTAGAACTTTCCACCCTGTGGAAGTATTCATTATAATAATTTCAATATACATCTCATGTTAACAAAATGTTTAGCTCCACTCACAAATTATTAAAGGCAAGCATTAAATAAGTGCAATTAATTTTAGGACAGGTGTTTCACTGCTGGATTTCTTACCTTTAATAACTTAAAGTTCATATTAAATTATTCTTCTGTCATAACATTGAACTAGATAGTTCCCCTTTTATATTTTCTCTCCTACCAAAGTAAGTTATATATATTCTCTAACATGCTTGATGTTTAAGCCTCTTGAGTGGTGTATTCATGAGGTCTAAACTTGCCCCCAGGAAATGTTTTCGAGAAGTTAAAGCATATTTGACATCTTTCAAATAACACTTCTGAATTTCTTGGCTTTTCTGTAAGGACCAGAATCCAGGATGGTGCTGCTGAGTGTAAGAGCATATTCATTTCAAATATGCATTGTGTTTCAAATTAAAATGAGATCTGTGAGAAGTATGGTGTGCAAACTAAAGAGAGAGCCTAACGTGATGTAATGTACCTTGATAAAGTACTACAGAGGTTTTAATTTAACTGACAGAGAGTTCTATGTTCTTTCAGTTTAGTGTTCTTAATTTGGAAGCTCTGTCAACCTGAAAGGAGAAACAGTACATTCTTATTTTCATTCATCTTTGTGGAATATACAGGCCTCAGCCAGTTTAAACTGGTGATAACTGGTGCCTTAAGACGTGCTCCTAAGCACTTTCTTGTAAGCTAACCTGGGGACTGCCTGGGGTCTTGACAACAAGGACGAGTCTTGATACAGGTGACCAAGACCAGTGAGAAACCACCATCACAGCTGCAGATACCAGGAAATCAAAGCCTTTTCCCCTGGCTGGGAGGAGCATCTGGGAAAAAGTATAAATAAAAAGCTTTCCCTTTGCTCAATAAAACTGAACTTGCTTGTTTCAACTTGTCTCTGGAGACTGTGTCATTGTCTTTGCACCTTCTTACTCACTCCTTCAAGAGAAACTAGCAGGACCCTGTGCATAGAAACAACCCCAACATTTGACCCCGAACCAAGCCTTGCCCCAACATATCTTTACAGGAAACTTAGTGTATTTTTTTCATTTGGAAAGAGGAGGAGGAGAAAGAAAAAAGAGGAGCAAATAAGGGAGAAAGTGGAAAAGGAAAAGGAAGAGAAAGAAATAAAAAACAAAGGAGGCAAAAGGGGGAGAAAGAAGAAAAAGAAGGAAGAAGCAGAAGAAAGAAAAGAGGAGGTCTAAGGTGAAGAGAAGAAGGGGAGAAGGAAAAGGAACCAGCACCTAGAACAACATGCTAACAGGACCTGGGCCACCAGCAGTGGGAATCACAGATAGTGGCAGATATCTGTGTTGTTGCAGATCTCTGGAAACATTTACATAGACCACCAGTTTGAAACAAAGGAGAATTGTGATTAAAAACACTCCGAAACAAGCATTTGTGGAGGGCAAGCTCAGTTACACCACTGAGAATGTCAAGGCAAAGATCTAGGACAAATAAGGCATCTTCCCTGACCAGCAGAGGATAATCCTCTCTACCAAGCAGTTAGAAGACAGCTATACCCTGTCTGACTACAACATCTGGGAAGAGACAAGCTATACTGAGTGCTTCACCTCAGGGGTGGGATAATAATCTTTGTGAAGACCCTGACAGGCAAGACCACCACCTTTGAGGCCAAGTCCAGCTATACAACTTGGGAAGTCCAACAGCAGGAAGAAGGGCATACCTTTCTCACTAAATTATCTAGAAAGAGCCATCTTTGTGCTTGTCTCTGGACTTAAGGGGAGGTGTCTTAGTTTCCTCTATCTTTTAAGCTTTTAACAAGTTTCAGTGTACTTTCAATAAAACTTTTACAATTATTTTAAGAAGCATTTGTTTGCTAGTAAATATTTACTTTATTTGATTACATTTCAATATGAATGATTTTCTTTTGGAATTCTGTATTTTAGTTGATGTTTTTATTTTAAATATTACTATGAAAGTGGATCCATAGGTTTTATCCACTAATGATAGATGGTTTATGGTACATTCTTACCTCTCATTCATCAACGATTGGCCTATAGTATACTGCCGTACGCAGTAGTAAATGTTTTAGAAAGGTGCCTTGCTCAGTAGGCCTGGATGCTGTTTTCCTTTCTTTGAAGATTCATGTTATAAGTGAAGTCAAGAGTACATCTAAATGAGATGGTCACAACAGTAATCCCTGAATCTACTATACACAGTCTCCTGTCTAGTCCCGATATAGATCACATAGAATAATAGATTTTAAGCAGCCCACCAGGCATCTCTAAGCCTCCTTTGACTTATGCAGAAATCTGCTAAGCTGATTTCTAAGTCTCATTGATAGAGAGGTGGTTGTAGGTCTTATTTTCTACCTCATACCATGATGATCCTAGCAGCAGGAGAAAGGCTCAGGGCTCCTCTTGGCAGGGTCCATGTCCTGTTATTCCAGTTCTAATGCCTAGTAATTAGAAAATATATGTCTATATATGATCCATATACCATTCATCCCATTTACAATTGCAAGTCAATGGCTTTCAGCACAGTCACCTAGATGGATGACTGTCACTTCAATCAGTCTTGAGACATTATCATCATTCCCTAAATAAACTGTGTCTAAAATAAAATATTTAAAAAAACTGAGCCAAAATAATTAACATGCTGCTAATTAAGCCTTGGATGGGTTCTGTACTATAGATCTTTTATTCAAACAAGGTCTGGCAACTCATTTCACCATATATTAACTGTGTGACTTTGGGGATCACCCATTCTATCTGGTTTTTGGTTTCCATATCTGGAAAATAAGATTAAAGGTGGATGCCTCCAGTGTGGACTAGAAGCAGAGGCTCTAAATCATTGGGTATCTTCAGCTGTTTCCCTTAGCCTCCTTTGTTCCTTCAGTTATTTTCTCAATTGTTTGTTATTATAATTGGCAAAAATGCTTGGCTGCACTAAATTTAATCCTCTAGACAGTGGCTTTTTAGTGAGGATCTAGAACAATGCTGAGCATGGAAAGCAATTAGTGGCTGAACTCAAATTCCAGAGAAATGTGTGATTGTTTTTTGGCTAAAATTTGAGAGTTCATTGTAGCTCAGTTTTACTAAATGATTCACACACAATTTTACTACAATGATTCAATTCTCATATGATTTGACTACTATGATTCTCATCACCCAGTAGAGGAAACTGGGGCACAGAGGCCAGAGAAATGGGAGGTTACTTTCAAAATCTTAAAATTAAAAAAGAAAAATCTTGAGGTAGGACTCAAGTCCATCCAGATTTACTCTAAATTACCCTGAAGGCTCTGAGGTCCTCTATCCTTAGCTTTGCAGATTACTTTGAAGAAATCACCCAGAGGGACACTGGGCAGTGTACATCCCTACTAAGTGTACAGATGCTCAGTCACTCCAGGGTGTTGATGCTGCACAAACCATGATAGTCAGTGTGAAGGATACAAAAAAGTACAAGAGCTGTGACTCACCCCGAGAAGCAAGACTATAAGTGTAGCCAGAGGTGGATGCATGGGTGACTTAGTGAGCTGGGAAGGAATGAAAAGTGGAAATACTTGTAGAAAGTTCACAGAGAGATCAACTCTGCTTTAGTTACACGGAAACACTTGTTAATGAAGCAGCTTGCAACAGGGGTGTGGAAGGAAAGGTTTACAGAAGACTGAGATGGAGGGGGTGGATTTTCCCAGCAGAGGAAGAGATCAGAATCAGAAACTGGAGGAGAGACTGGATGAAGCATTTCCATTGCCAGGACATTTAACATCCATCAGTGTCAGAAGAGCACTAGTCTCTGAAGCTGTGTGAAGAGGTGGAATACAAACTCTCGCTCCACATCTCAGCCCAGCATTCTTAAATGCAAACCCCCTTATTTGTGGCCTTGAGATAGAGGCCCAGTAATGAGCACCTTCAGTGAGGAAGGCAGTAGAAAGGAGCTCATGGTTCTCTGAGTCTATGGTGAGTAACTCTGAAGGAGAGTAAGAATCTAAGTGATATGGGCAGCAGCAGAGAAGGAGCAAAGATTAGAAGCCAGGAACAGAATTGAGAACCCCATTGCTTTGCATTAAATTGCTATGTCAAAAGCAGTGAGGCTTGAGAATGGAGGGCACAAGAAAAGAAAACCTGATGAGGGCCAAGACAGAGGATAAAAAGGTGTTTCAAGCTGGGTGGCTCAAATGGTAACACACAGCAAAATTGGGTTGGAAGACACTTCTGGGCCATTCCCTCTGAAGTCTCCTGACAGGAGAATGGGGAAGTTCAGCATAGAATGAAAGTTTTAGAGAAAGAAGGTAACTCCAAGAAGCACCTTACAATGCGGTAACCTTGGTGGGGCCAGCCAGAAGATCAGGTGCTAGTCACAGAAAGGCAGAAGCATGTTTGACCATCATGGAAGAGGCTTTGAAGATGGAAAATGCAAATGGCCCAGGGACATCTGAAGGAGAGAAGGCTGAAACTTGGTTCTTGAGTCAGTTTGTGGGCCATGATGGCCTTTGAGCAGACTGTATTAGAAGTATAATGTCGCAGTTGGTGTATAATTAAAGTTGGCAGAGGGAGGAACAGACCAAAGAGAGGTGGATGTGTCATACACCAAGACTTTTTAGAAATACAGACATGAAGCTTGGGACCACAAAGAACAGAGACTTGGAGACCTTTACTTATTAAGAGGCATTTTAAGGCAGGCAGAAGACCTTGCAGCACTTCTGTGGCTAAAGGGGAAGGCTGCAATGGCAGAGAGGAAGCCTTGGAAGGCAATGGAATTTGTATGTTTAGGACTGAGATAAAGTGACAATTGGTAGGAGAGCTCCATGCCACATCCATTTGTCCTCTGCAGAACTTACTGATATCCACATGGGTGGATGCTGTGCTCCCACAGGGTGTTCTTTTGTTTTGGTTTTTTTATATGGAAGGACAAGCACTTTATATGTAGCTGGACATCTCCAATCACTGAGTTCTCTGTGTGGAACTCTCAATATTTAGCAGTAGTGGGGTTACATAAGACTCCTCACTATTGTTAACTGTTTCTCCCGAGATTAAAACATTCCATCCTGCAGGAAACGTAAACAAATCATAATATCTTCAGGAAATCCCTGAAGCTGACCAAATTTACTAGGCTTCTTTCTGCCAGAATAAGCAATAAAAACTGAGAGTCAATCTCAGAGGAGTGGAGCTATTTTGCAAAGAATACTTTGAGAACAAACCAGCAGCCTGGAAGAGGTTTAGAACAACGAAAATCACCTCTGAACTGCTGAGCTGTCTGCAGGCTATGAAATATGCTCCAGGTTCTCAGCTTTGTGGGCTCTCACATATTCTGAGGGAGGCTTTGATGATGCAGTTGTCTTTGAGTCTGTTCTAAGTAGCTTCTCATATTCCAGCAAGTAACCCCAATAAAACTCATTGCTTCACCAATCTGGAATTTGGTGGTATCTGTACTTTGGTTTGTCATGGGTTCCCTCTCTACCTAGGATGAATAGATATATGTGTTGCATCTCCCCAGAAAAAGTTTTGTCATACACATCCACCAAAGATGACAGTGTATCACCTAAAATCCTTCCAAGACCCTAATCAGCTTTTGATCATATTTAGGGCTGGTGTACATAAGCTAGAGTCATTTGGGACAAGTAAACCTTAGTTGAGAATATTCAACTAGCTTGGCCTGTAGACAAGCCTATGATGATGCACTTTCTTAATGACTGATGTGGAAGCATCCATCTCCTAGTGGTCAGTGCCATCCTTGGGGTGGTGATCCTGAGTGACATAAGAAGCAAACTGAGCAGGCCATGAGGAGCAAGCCAGTAAGTAACATTCCTCTATGGTCTCTGCATCAGTTCCTGCCTTTAGGTTCCTGCCCTTACTCCTCTGGATGATAGACTGCAAGTTGTAAGATAAAATAAATCCCTTTCTTCCCCAAGTTGCTTTTGGTCATGGTATTTTATCAGAGCAATAGAAATCTTAATTGAGACAGTCAGCATATTCAGAAAGTCCCCTGCTCAGGAGGGTAACCTTCCTTTTATACTGTGCTGTCACAGTACTGAATAACTAGAGTTTGAACAAAATCTCCAGTTCACACCCTTCAGACAATGCAAGTGGTCCATCCTCTGTTCTCTTCTACCTAGAGAATGTCTCTACTTTGGGATAATGCACCTGGAAGTGCCATCCCACATCAGAAGATTGTCTCCTTCTCCAGAGGCCATCCTCATTGTCCATTCCCTGGCTGTTTCTTTCTCTTTCCCAGAACCTGTAGCTGTACTCATTCCCAGAGATTAAAAGCTTGGCATTCATTTGCAGCTCTGGAATTTTCTTAATTGAAAGTTGGGGAAGCTTTGACCCAATAAAGAAAAATTAAGCCAATGGGATAGTGGACTCTACAGGTTTCAGATCTGGCTTGGGCAAGTAGATGGAGGATGTCCCACCTGCTTCCTTTCACAGTCTTTGTGTTCTTAACCCACAGATGGTCAGGTGTCCATCTGTGTATAGCTTTCCCCACGTGAGGAAACCACAGTCTTCTGTTCCTGACTAAAGTCCCAGATCTACAGGACCAGTAAAGTATAAGTAGGCAGTGGGAACTATGTGGGGCTTCCCACAGCAGTACTCCCTAACCTCAGGCTAGGCCCCAGGCACTCCACACTGTTCTCCTTAGCAGTTGTGATGCTAGTTATTCTTGGATTAGTGTAGAGTTCAACAGCACCGCCTTCTGGCAGTGAGGTGGAAGCGACAGCCTCAAAGAGGGTAGAGGTGTGTGTGTGTGTGTGTGTGTGTGTGTGTGTGTGTGTGCACGCGCGTGTGTAGGCTTTGTCTTGACCCACCCTCCACGTTTCTGGTGAATGTTTAAGCAGATAGAAGTCCTAAGCAGGGCCCTTTCTCTTGAATGTCTTTTGTGAGCAAATAGAATGTGTAAGCACCTCTATCTTTTGAGCCTCTCCAGACAATCATCACCTCACAAGAAACCAAGTGGGTTCCATTGTAGCTCACACCGCCGCCTTGCGGCGGCTCCCAGCCAATTTAGTTGAGCCTTGCGGGATGGGCTGGGAGAAAACAAAACAAAACACCAGAAAAAAGGAAGCAACATATTTTCCCCCCAGAGGCTTTTGCAGAAATAGTACTGGGGAAGAGGGCTAGGATCTCTGAGCTCACGGAACTTTCTCAAGAGTCTGGCCTTGGAGATACCTGCCTAGGAACTGGCGATCTCCTGCCGACGGATGTCAAGAGTGGAGAGGAGGAGCGGAGGGTCTGGAGTTATTAGTTCAGTCCTCCTGCTGCTGGAATTGTTTCCCTAACCCCTAAGGTCTAAGGTTCTCTCCCTGAGCCCTCTGTCGCCACAGCCAGGCTTCCTGGTTAGTCCTCCCAGATCTAGATCAATCCTGTCCGTCCTCTTGATGTTTGCTAATCCCTCACAGTGTCCTGCAGGTTTCAGACACATCCCTCTGCCCTACTCTAAGTCTTTTCTTCCTAAAGCCCCACCAATGAGACCATCCTTCAGTCTGGTAGCATCTGTGGGGAAATGCGTGTGTTTGTGTGAGTCTGTGAGAAGTGGTTTAAAGATAGTCTACCCGAAGGCTACCCCGGAGTGTCCGGGGCGGGAACTGTCGTCATGGTTCTGTTCTTTGGTGGCGCCTAACGGCCCCGCCCAAGGGCCTCGGTGCACCCTGGCCGAGTTTTACTCATCACGCAGAGGTGATCCTAGGCTGGAGGGCGGGCGCAAGGCGTCCGGAGAACCCAGTAATCCGAGAATGCAGCATCAGCCCTTCCCACTGAGCACTTCCTTCCTTTTCCCGAACGTCCAGAGAGGGAGGGCCTCGCGTTTATAAACTGGAGCTGCAGCGGACTGGCATGTCAGAGGCTGACTCGCCGGATCTAAGAGTCTGGGCTCGAAACGTCTAGGCTGCGACAGAAGCTAACTACTTTCTCTAGAGGCATCCAAAATCCCGCTGCCAGTGCTCGGTGCCTGCACCTTCGCAGGGCTAGTGTTTTCCCTGTAGCTTGTACGCGGACCCCTGGACAGCATGCTTGGGGTTCTTTTTCTGGCTGTGCTGGCTCCAGCTGGCCTGGGGATCTCCGTACTAGGCGAGCTGCAGTCCAGAGGCAGTCAGTGCGTGGAAGACGAGTGCTTCGCGCTTTTTCAGGGCCCTGTGACTTTCCTCGCTGCCAACCACGCCTGCGAGAGCCTGCGAGGACATCTAATGACAGTGCGCTCCTCAGTGGCAGCCGATGTCATCTCCCTTCTGCTGAGCGAAGCCAACACTATGAACTCAAGTCCCTGGATCGGCTTACAGCTCCCACCCGGCTGCAGCGACCCAGGGCAACTCGGGCCCCTGCGCGGCTTCCAATGGGTTACTGGCGACAACCACACCAGTTACAGCAGGTGGGCGCGGCCCAGCGACCTGACGGCTCCACTCTGTGGTCCATTGTGCGTCAAAGTCTCTACCTCAACAGCGACTGCTCCCGGCGAGCCGGCCTGGGAGGAGCAGCAGTGCGAGATCAAGGCCGACGGCTTCTTCTGCGAGTTCCACTTCACAACGTCCTGCAGTCCTCTGACAGTGGATCCTGAGGCTGTCCATATCTCCAGCACCTACAGCACCCCGTTCGGAGTACGCGGTGCGGACTTTCAGACCCTGCCGGTAGGCAGCTCCGCTGTGGTGGAGCCCCTAGGCTTGGAGCTGGTATGTGAAGTCCAGCCTGGAACTTCGGAGGGACACTGGTCTCGGGAAGCGACAGGAGCCTGGAACTGCAGCGTGGAGAAAGGTGGTTGCGAGTATTTGTGCAACCAGAGCAACGGCGAGCCCAGATGTCTCTGTCCGGGCGATAGCAACCTGCAGGCAGATGGTCGTTCATGCAAAAAACCTTCATGCGACGATCTCTGCGAGCATTTTTGCATCAGCAACCCCGACGTGCCAGGCTCGTACACCTGTATGTGTGAGACAGGCTACCAGTTGGCGGCCGACCGACACCGGTGTGAGGATGTGGATGACTGTAAGCAGGGGCCCAATCCATGCCCGCAGCTCTGTGTCAACACTAGGGGCGGCTTTGAATGTCACTGCTATGAGGGCTATGAGATGGTGGATGGAGAGTGTGTGGAGCTGCTGGATCCGTGCTTCGGATCTGACTGCGAATATCAGTGCGAGCCAGTGAGCCCCACCGATTACCGTTGTATCTGTGCTGAAGGTTTCGCACCGGTACCCACAGAACCGCACAGGTGTGAACTGTTCTGCAATGAAAGTTCATGCCCAGCAGACTGTGACCCTAACACTCCTGAATATTGCCGTTGCCCTGAAGGCTTCATCCTGGACGAAGGTTCCATATGTGTGGACATTGATGAGTGCAGTCAACAGGAATGTTCCTCCAGCAGTGAGTGTCGAAATCTTCCCGGCTCCTATGAGTGCATCTGTGGGCCTGACACGGCCCTTGCTGGCCAGATTAGCAAGGACTGTGACCCCATCATCCCTGCTATTTACTACCACGAGGAGGATCACGGCTCTGGGGAGCCCCCGGCCACTCCGACTCCGGGCTCTCCTACAGGTCCGCCGTTTACAAAGCCAGTGCATTCTGGTGTGCTCATTGGCACCTCCATCGCCTGTTTATCCCTGGTGGTGGCGCTTTTGGCACTTCTCTGTCACCTGCGCAAAAAGCATGGAGCTGCGCGTGCAGAGATGGAGTACAAGAGCGCATCACCTGCCAAGGAGGTAGTACTGCAGCATGTGAGGACTGATCGGACGCTGCAGAAGTTCTGAGGACTTTGCTCCAGAGACCCAGGTTGCCTTTGTCTTTCCTGGTTCAGTACCTCTTCTCTCTCTCTCTCTCCAGCCTCCTAGCTGTGCTCTCTGGCAACTTAAAAGCGTTCTAGCTGACAAGATAACCAGAGAAGGCTCTGTTCCATCCTTATAAGAAGCAGGAGTCGGGAGGACTTGAAGTAGGAGAGCCCAGCTTCTTCCAAGAGTGGAGCCACCTTGGTCGTTGGGCGGAAGTGGCAAACACACGGAGAAGATCAGACTGCAGAGTGTTGCAGGCCCTCACCTCAGGGTGCAGGATGTGTAGGCGCTGCTGATCTTTTTTAGCCTTTAGGCAAACCACGGGCTAGAGATGACCCAGATTTCTTTTCTTTTCTTTTCTTTTTTTTTTTTTTAAATAAAAATTCAGCATTTTCTTCCCTTCAGTTTTTCCCTGCCTGTAAGTCTCTAGTCCCCTCACCCTTTCTCTCTGTCCCGGCATCCCTTCCTCTTCCTCTCACACTCTCTCTCTCACTTTTCTTCTCTTTAAACTTGATCTATCTTTGGTTCTACTCTTCTCTCCAGACAAAACTCTTATGTGAAACAGAAAAGAAACACTAAAAGTAGAAGGTTTTTCTTTCTCACTGGCTTTGGCAATTTAGTTGGAAAATTCAGGTTTCCAGAGCAAAATGATTTCGATGAAAGTTAAGATACTATAGCTCAACACTAGTTAATAGTGCTGGAATGTCACAGAAATTACAATCAAAGAGGTTGGGGTTTTTGTTGTTTTGTTTTTCATCTTTATTGTTGAACAGGTGAGCCTGGGTTTTATTATTATTGTTGTTTTGATTTGGAATGACAGACAAGGTAATTATTGTTAAGTCTTTTCATGCAGGTTTCTGTAGTGTTACTAATTTTTGACAGTGTTGAAATGTTCAGATGTACCTTAGTCCAATGTTTTGATGTTGCAATAGGACATTGCCATCTTCAGACATATTGAGCCACATTTATAGCTATCCTGGGATGTATGTGGTCCTGAGGCTAGACATATCTGAGATTGACATGGAAGCATCTTCCAGCAAAGTTTTGAGTTGTATGCTTTGTGCCTAGCTGACTGTGCTTGCCATTTATAGTCCCAAATAAAAGCAGTGTGCTGCTTAGGGTGACATGGAAACTTGGATATGGAGCCTGGAGGGTACCTAGATATGGCCTTGTCTTAATGAGACTCTTGGACAAGATCTTCCACTTCAGAGGAACATTCTAGCCCTGGCCACTGGCCAGTGCATGAGAATTGGGACCTCCCTTGGGATCTGGCTAGAATTGCAAAATCCTAAGTGTATCCCCCACCCCTTTACAAGAAGCTGCATTTTAACAATAGTTTCCAACTTTCTGGAGAATATTAAATGTTGGTTAATAATAAGTAGCAGGCCATGTTAGGCCATTTATTATCAACAAACTGAGGAATTTTTCACTGCATAGCTTTGCTTTCTAGCTAAAAAAATAACTAGGTACACACATCTAGATATTGCCACACAGGGTTCAGACAGGCTTTGGTTTAACTAAGCTAGGGATGAAGTCATATGTCAGTGTAAGGAACAAATGTATCATATGTGTATCTTTTGTAAGGAAAGGTTTTCTTTACTGTTTTATAAACTCAGCACATTTGTACATAGTTATTTATTTATTGGAGTTTAACTAGAACACAGGCAAAGCCTTTGCTTATGATGCCACATGTACAAAATAAACAGATTACAATGAGCTGTTGTGTGTCTCTTGTCTTTCTTTCCTCCTCCCCAGGTCCCTCTTTTTTTATGCCTTAATTTACATACACAAAGCAAACTCCAGGGGATGCAGTAAAGGCTGGCCTGCACCTTATCACCTGCTCACGTCACAATCTCTGACTTTAAATAATTTTCAAAAGAAAGTTATTTTCCATATAGAAGAAGTTTATGCTATCTCTGTACACACAGATATTTATTTTTTATTTGTGTGTCCATAACAACTTTATTTAGGATGCCTCACATCCGTGTTTTCAGACACTTTAGGATCTAAGACATTTTTGGGTTCCCAGCTGAATGTTTTTCTCTGTGTGCTTCAACATTGCCTGTTCTGTTCTCTGATGTATAAAACTCAACATTATCTTGAGAGAGCTATGGCCCAAAATTATGTATTGTTTCTGAATGCCAAGGTCATGTCTTTTGGTATGAAAACAATCCTCACTGGTGCTGGTAATGACAGGCACTATTGTGTTGGTTATACTGATCTCTAGGGCCCTTTTTGTGGAAAGATGTAGGTATATGAATTTTATATGCAAGAATATAAACATTTTCACAAGGCAAACATGCATGAGAAAAAAAGTTAAAACATTCAGATAATCTTAAACATTTAGGTAGGGCAGAGATTCTCAGTGTCAACCTGGACTATTACTTTAGGAAGGCTGTGTGTGTGTGTGTGTGTGTGTGTGTGTGTGTGTGTTGGGAGTATGGCTGCATACATATGTATTTACCCTTGTAGGCACTTATGGAGGTCAGAAGTCAACATCCATAGGGATGTCTTTCTAAATTGCTTCTCCACCTTATATTTTAAATTGAGACAGGACCTGCCATTAATCTGGAGCTCACTGCCTTCAGGTAGATGAATCCCTTTGAATTTTCCTTATTCTCTAGGACTCAGTTGTAGGTGAATGCCACCATGTTAGGCTTGTATGTGGGTATGGGGGAATCTTAACTTGGGGTGCTTATACTTGTGCAACAAAACACTTTACTGTGATCGCCCCCCACACACAGGTGGAGATTTCATCATGCATTTTGGAGTTTGGAGGAAGGGGAAAGTCTTTTTGCTTCAGGCCACTCGGAGATGTTTTAATCAGGAACATGCTGGAATTGGAAACAGTTCGGAAAAAGAATAGAAACTTCTAGACTATTTACAAGTCTCTAAAAGAGAAGCATGCAGTTTGTCCTGCAAGCAGTCAGTAGAACTAATATAGGATGGGACTATCACAGACACATTGATTTGGGAGCCAGAAGTGCTACCTATCTCTATGTTTGAATGAGGAGTAAAAAGATGAACAAGCACTTTCCGGCTCATAACTTTAAGGCTGTGAGCCATTCAGTTAATAGATGCTTACATTAAAAAAAAAGGTTACATTGGAATGGAAAACACCACAGAGGCAAATGCAAGGCAGTGCAAGAATGACCTTTATGGATATACAGCTGCTTTGCAAGGGTGCTGTCAGTCCTGGGGGAACTGTGGTGGGTGTCAGATTGGAGGTATTGGTTACAGTTTAAGAGGGAGATGTCTGCAAAGTGAGAGTGATCCTATGGTAGCTGGGAAATCCAAGCTTCAAAAGATCCAGCTTGCTTTCTGCTTCTAAGTTTCATCAATGTGGATGGGTACAGAGACCTTTGCCACTGTTGTGACATCACAGAGAGGAGAGAAAATGCTCTGAGATGCCTGAAGGAGACACTGGTTCCATCCCAGATGGCTCTGGCCTCCTGTGTGGGTAACACTAGAAGCAATTCTATGCTGTAGAGAGGGCTGGGATTTCTAATGCTACTCCTGTTCTTGGACTAACCAGCAGTTAACACTGCAATATCAGGAAAACTGAATTTGCAAATAACACAAAACAAGTCATGGTGGTTAGGCTCTGAGAAAGTGGTACCCAGCAGCATCTCCTGACTTATGCCTGAAGCTCATAAAATGACACAGACCACACCCAGATCTGTTTCTTTTTCTTTTTTTCCTTTTCCAAAATGAATGCCTGCCTCAGCACTACCTTCTTGTTTCAAGCAGATTCTTCCTCCTTTTTCTCTTTGTCAGCAGGGTCAGACATAAGCAAACAATCGATTTCCTCACTCATGAAAAACTAAATATTGTTTTAACTTCATATTCTAACAGAATCAAACTTCTTTTCAGCCCGTTTTGAATGTGTGATTGCAAAACACAAAAGAGCCCATGGAATGTGTTCCCTCAAGTCATGCTTACTCGAAATGGGGTGGGGAGCAGAGGGCTGGGATCCAGGGGAAAGGTCCAGGGTTCAAAGCTGGGCCAGGTGATAATTCTGCCACTCAGACTAGGCTGGGAGTGTCTATATTTAATCCTATGCCTGAAAGAAATCTGTTGTGACAGGAAGCTATAGGATGGTAGCAGAGCCCTGCCATTTGTCTACATCTCCTTCCAGACTGCATCTCACTAGCATGGCCTTGTCACCTGCCTTTCAGGCCTCTATTCTAAAAACAATTGGCTGGTGGAACAGGGTGAACTTGGCCACACACACACACACACACACACACACACACACACACACAGAGAGAGAGAGAGAGAGAGAGAGAGAGAGAGAGGCTTTGCAGTGGCCACTCTCTGCTTGAGTTTAGTTCCCCTGAGAAGATCTCACCTTCCAGAGACCCACTGTCACCCTCCCTGTCTTTCCACTTTAAGATATCTGTTGGTGTTATTAGAAGATACAGGAACCCAGAAAGCACACGCTGGAGCTTTATGCTCTTGTCTCTCAGAATGAGAAACTGGACAAGGACACAGACAGTGCTAGAAGCAGGGGAAGTTTATTAAGGGAGAAAGCACTTTCAGGGCAGGAAGTGGGCCAGGCCTGGGAGAAAGGTCAGCAGCTCAGTGGTACCCATGGCCTGCTGCACAGATTAGAAGAAACCTTTATAGAAGGCCTTTTTTTGTATACTTATATTGCACGGGCTCTGTTTGTTACCCCTCAGCTTTGGTGGGAAGGGGTTACTAGTCTTCCATTCAGTCACTTAGATTCTTTCACATGCTGATGTTGCCTCATTCTCTGCCTTGCTTTACCCTGCAGGTTAAAAAGGTGGTGCACAGGCACACACCACAAACAAACACCCAGGATCCTTTGCAGCTGCTTAGCTGCTTTTTGTTTTTACCTTCCTCCTTAAAGATGAGTCAGCAGAAATCCAGCAGTGAGAGCAAGAGAAACTGAAGTCTGGTCAGATGTACCAGAGTGACTATCTGCTTTCCTGGCCTTCGAAAGCACAGGAAGCCAGCTTAAGAAACTGTAACGGTGTGACACAAACCCAGTACAGGCCATTTTCAGACAAGCAGTTAGCAAGCGGTGGCAGACTGCAGCAGAGGCTGAGTCTAGAGAAATACTCAGATTGTTCTTCCAGAAAAGCAGCATGGGTTCCTGGCTTGGAATGAAAATCTATAGGAATTGGAAACTTTGCCCAGGAATATCCTCTATTGTTCTGGTGGTTTCTGAAGTACAGAGCAATTTTTCCAGGTTTAGGACTAAGGGTAGGCTGCAGCTGCCTAGGTCTCAGGGCTAAGTTTCCCAGGTAGTAGGAGGAACCCAGGGATGCCATAATGGGGGCAGCACCCAAATATTTAGGGAGAGGATCACTGTAAGTTTGCATGTCTCCTGTCTTCCCTGTGGTCCACCACTGTAGGCTCCACATCACAAAGAAAGAAATGAGGATGGACATCATGTCTCTCTTGACTGGGGTGTCAACTCCAGAACTGTCACTGCACATCAACAGTCATAGGACAGCACACCTGGGGAATCTTACCTTATGCAAATGATGCTTTCATCAAAATAGAAGAAGAAAAATCACTGCCTGCACAAAATGACTAGAGAAAGGCTAATTTGAATAATAACACATAGAGAAACCTCCGTACTCCCCTAGTCCCTCCCCCTCACCGTCCAGGAATACCTGCTGTAAGAGCAAGGTTGACTTTATTGTGTTAGCTCATGGGAGTCAAATTCCTTCTTCAAATAGTGTGTGTATGTGTGAGTGTGTTTTTGGGCATGAAAGCCAGGCCCTTGCTTCTGCTAAGTAAACATTCCACTATTAAGATGCATCTCCAGCTACAGCATGCTTCTTATTTTAGCTTAGAATTGAATTATACTTTCATTTATATGATTATTTGATTAATGCCCATCTTTGCTAATCATTTCCAAGTTCCACACTATGCAGACTCACCATGCTGTCTAAAAGCTGGTTGCATCACAGAGAAACACCCTCATAGCTTTGCCACTGACTACATCTCCCTGCATATGGACCACAGAGCAGAGTGTTGGGGTGTGGTACTGACTAACACAGTAGAGCTGTTTCAGCAAACACAGACCCAGAATTCTGACATCTGTGCTCACAGAATTTAAGACTGTACTAACATGTTCTTCAAATAAAAGAGAGAAATGGGGTGATTCATCACTTATAACACTTATCAGGCAAGTGTTACAAGGTCAAAATTTGCTGGGGTTCATGTCCAGATTCTGTGGTAGCACAGACAAAACAGAAAGCGTGGAACTTAAACTCTCCCTTTGTACATATATTAAAAGTGGGAAACTGAGGATGGAGAGCTGAAAGTCCTGCTCATGTGCTGGCTAAAGCTGATGCTTTCTACTATCATGAGTGACTCTCCAGCTTGATGGTATTGGTCCCTCAGCCATCACTAATCTTGCATTTAAAAAATAAAATTAGAACTTTTCCAGGCAAACAAGCATGTCTGAAAGCCTTTGTGGGTTATTAGATGACTGAGAAGAGGAATTCCAGACCCACTCAAACTAGGCAAAGGCTTACAGCTTTGTACACTGCAACCATTGCTAAGGCCAAAAGTTCCCACCAGCTGATCCTTGCAGTGAAGTCCAAGCATATTAATCAAGTGTCCACTCTGTCAGGTATTAGGAACAGAGAAAAAGCAATATGATTTTAACGACTTGAAAGAAGTTTTTTGGACTGACTGACTTGTTCTGGATGCCCAAGTGACTGTGGGAAGTAATGACCAGTAAGGAATAGTACGTGCATGTGTGTGAACATGTGTGTATTCAAGCTAGTGGAACCAGAAGGGTCAGTGCTCTGTCTAAAGACTTCTTATGCACAGCCATGGCTTTGGACATGGAAGAGATCTGGCAATGCAGTCCTTTCAGAGGTAAGTGAAGCTCACCTGATTAGCAGACCCTGGTGACTTTCACATTCTTCTACATAACCCTCTGATACACCCATGATCAACATTAATTGTCATTCTTAGGCCATCTAGCTAGCTGCACTTGGAGAAGGTAAGAATCCTGCAGTTATACATCCAGACACTTAATACAGGCTTTTATCTTTTTGATTGTTAGTGAAGAAAATGGAATTTCTAGTTCAACTTCCCCCCTCCAAATTATAAGGGAAGTCCTGTAAGAGTCATCATGTGGGGCTGGGGATGTACCTCAGTGAGTGGAATGAACACTGTATGTAAAATGGGTGTGGAGTTTCACACTGTAAGTACAACACTCAGGAGGTAGAAGTAGGAGGGTCAGAAGCCAAGGTCATCCTTCCCTACTAGGTAGTGAATTCATGGCTAGCTGGTCTCAAACAACAGCATCAGAACAAACAGCAGCAACATCAAAACAACCGAAACACTGCATCAATCAAAGAGTCTCCACACCACAAGGACCTGTTGATTTTTCCAGACAATAATTCTCAAGATCTGACCTGAGTGTCCTGCTTGGGTTATAAGACATTTGTGCCTGGAACCAGAATTCAGCTCTCTTGTCCATTTCCCACATACTAGGCACTGCTACTCTCACACAAGTCATGGCTCTGGGCAAGCAGCCCAGAAAAGATCACCTCCTGTTTCTCCCAGGCTCTCAGAGATGCACTTGTAACCCATGGGGTGGTAGTGCCCCACCCTGCCTCTTGGGCCAGTCTGGATTCCAGTTAGATTCCCAACAGTTAGAACTCATGCTGACTGCCCTAGAATGCAGAGGGCAGGATAATAGGACCCAGGCCCAGGTGTTTTCTTTTAAAGACCATCCTCCCCTGCCAGGCAGCTGTGGAAACTGCCCAGCTGACTACCCTGGTCTTCCATTTGCTCCTCTTATTGTTCCCTGGGCTGTGGAACTCAGCAGTATCTTTTGCTGTACAGATCTGGGCTGTGATCACCTCACTCAGATGCAGCTTTCCCCACTACTTTAGCAGAAGTAAAGCGCTCACAGGCTGTGAATCTTTCTCAGGGGAAAGGTCTCTGGAGCTGGAGTTACCTTAGCAGGCACACAGGGATGGCCGACCTTTCACTGTGCTCAGCATCTGGTGTCCAAACACAGTCCGGTTTCCCCTCCACCCTAGTTTTCTGGTCTTTTCCTGATACCCTCTCCTTAGAGTACAACTTGGGCTTTAATGAGGCTTCCTATTCCTGTAGGCAGGGAAAGAGGTGGAAAAAAAATTGCAGCTGATAAGATTTTTTTTATCCTTTCTTCCTTTTTATTCTTGGCCAGAAGTTTTATGCTTTGCAACAACCCCCACATTATATTTCTATAAACCTTTTGCATTCACAGGAAGTCTGCTACTGGCCTCTTGACATCTGTGAGACGCTTGTAGGATGACAAAGCAAGTCTATTCGGCTGTCACATAGACACCACAGCAACAAGAGTCTCTCAAATAGACACAGAGGGAAAGCACTTGGAGACATCTTAAATTCTTTTGTCTCACCGTGAACGTTAGCCTATTACCATAAGGCTAAGGGCCTGCAGGGGAAAGGGGCTTTGCCTACCTCACCCTCCCAAGGCTCTTCCAAGCAGTCACTGTCACAAGTCACACAAAGGTAGACATTCTTTTCTGACCACCTCCTGTTTCTCACCCCTTGAAAATTGCCAGAGGTTGAAATGGCTGGTACTCTAACCCAATTCTCAAAGGAGTCCTATCCCCAAGGAAGTGTCCTGGGAGCCAGTCCTAGGGGAGGGGCTAGTAGGAGTCCCGGGGCTCCTGAGGACAGCACAGACTGCTCAAAGGGGCTGGCTTAGTAAAGGAAAACAGGGGTTGTTCTTGAAGTTGCTGGGTTGAGAGGATGGTGTGACCTGCTTACAGGTGAGCTGAGAGAGGGTGAAAATGATTTTCAGAAAGTAGTAGTCTTGGTGAAAGGGACTTGCTTGCAGCCTGGTTCTCCTTGCACAGGCTCCTGCTGGCAGGGCAGTGGAGGGCATATGCATCCTGCGCCCCCTCTGCTTTTGAGAGCAGTGGCATAATAGTCCAGGGGCTCTTCCTCGGCACCTCCAGTAGTTTCCAGAAGACAGCAGCGCAAGCACAGAACACGCTGGAAAGAGCGCCGGAAGTTGTCTGAAAGGAAGCCATAAAGAATGGGGTTGGCACAGCTGTTGGCATAGCTGAGGATGAGGGACACATGGTTGACTGTGGCATCGAGGCTGGTGACAAACAGATTCAGAAGTTGCACCACATAAAAGGGCATCCAGCACAGCACAAAGACGGTCACCACCATCAGCACCAGCCTCGTAATCTTCTTCTCTGAACGCCTCCGTTGCTGCCAACCAGCCCGCAGGGCCACTGCACGCATCTTGCCCACAATAAGCAGGTAGCATAGACCAATGGCCAGAACCGGGAGTAGGAAGCCCAACAAAAAAGTATAGATCACGAAGACTGCAGACCAGGCTGGGTGAGGCCAGTGTAGGTTGCAAGCCACAGCCTCGCCCCCGCGAGCGGGTCTGGTGTCAGCAAAGACTGCGATGGGCAGAGTGACCAGCAAGGATGCTAGCCACACTCCCAGGTTGATTAGCTTGGCCACGCTGGGCCGCCGGTAGGTGGCGGCGCGCAAAGGGTGCACTACAGCCACATAGCGGTCCACGCTGAGCACGGTGAGGCAGAAGACACTGGTGAACATATTAAGGCCGTCCACGCTAAGCACTGCGCGGCACAACACTGCCCCGAAGGGCCAGTGGCGCAGGGCGGCCGCCGAGGCCACGAATGGCACGCTCAGCATGAAGAGCTCATCAGCGACTGCCAAGTTGAGCAGGTAGATGTTGGTGGCTGTCTTCATCTTGGCATAGCGTAGGATCACGAAGATGACCAGGGCGTTGCCCACCAGACCCACCAGACACACGAGCGCATATATGCACTGGATGGTGACCATGCCCGCTGTCCCGGTGTGGTCGGACTGCACTGCATCCTCCTCTTCCGGAGCGCCGCTGGCGTTGGTCCCGGGGGTCCAGGTGATGTCCTCGCCCCCGGGGGGCAGTGTTGAAGGCACATTCATGCTTTGGGGTGCTTACCCCAGGCGGCGAAACGCGGTGGAGATGAGCGCTGCGCCAAGGACCAAGGAGAGGGCTGGGGTCTTGCGCACAAGCTCTGCTCCACCGCTCCGCCTAAGTAGCGCGCGCGGGCCCCGCGAGCGCCCTCCAATCCCCGCGCTGTCGCGCGCCCCCCAGCCGCGGGAGCTCGGTTCTCCCTACGCAAGCCCCTCCCTCCAAGAGCAGAGCCTCAGGTGAGTTCTGCTCGGCCAGCAGAGCTCTGGCTCTTCACAGGCTTTCCCGTCCTGAACCATCCCTGCCAGACTGCCAACTTCGCCCGCACTCTGAAACTCTACTTAGTCCCTGGTCCAGCTGTGCCCCTATATCATGCCTCCCTTAGCCCTTCAAGCCTCTCCCCTTGGGATCTTAGTTCTCCACGACCTGCTACCTGCAGTTCTCTGGGTAGCAAAGTATTCTGAGTTGTCCCAGATTATTCCAAGTTTGCCGAACCACCCCTCTCCTGCCCCTTCAATTTTCTAGAACTCCTGTATCATCCTTTCACTCCAGGGATGAAGGAAACTGAAGCTCACTATGGACATGTTGCTGATTTCCAGGTCCGTCAGAGGCGGAGGTGGGGCTCTGTGTTGCATGTATCTTGATTCATTCTCTCTCTCCTCCCTCTGGAAGCTACAAGACTGCTCCCTGAACCTTTTAAGTTAAATCTGTGTGTAATTAAGGTCCTCAGGAAATGGAGAGGTATTCGGAGATCTAAATAAACATGACCCCCAAATAAAACTAACCTTGGGCAGGTGAGATGGCTCAGGGATAAATGTACTTGTTCCCAAGTCTGAAGATCTGAATTCCATTCCTGGGACCCACCAGAAAAAAAATTGACCTTCACTTCCCATGGGCAATCATTCATCTGCGTTCCATAAATAAATAGTATAAAAGTATATTTAGTTTTTGAAAAAGAAAGCAACGTCTGTCTCTCAGGTGCTTAGAGGGTAGGTGGAGTCCACTGGTGGAGATGCCTGATAACTCTACCCTGGAGGTGTTTGCCACAATGTCTTCAGAGAGGGAGGTGATCAGGAAGGATGCTTCCCAGCCTGGGTTTCCCCTGCCTCCAAACTCTAGAGCGATGCCACTGCTAGACTGTCAGGTTAAACTGCTAATACAGGGTCTTAGAGAAGAGCTCCCAGGTCTTGTGTGGCAGGGGCAGTTGTATAGGTAATGGAGCCAAATGATTCAGGACCACTGGAGATGGTCCTTAGTGGGAGAACAGGAGGCTGTCGTTGTGATCCATTTAGGCTAGGTCCAGGGGCACAGATGTGGTTAGTACTGGGAAACAGAAGAGTTGGCCTCAAGCCTGGCTTCTGGTTTTTCTCATCCAAATGGAATGATATCTGGCCCCACGGTCCTCTATCTCTTTTGTGGTCACTCCTTAAATGTGTCTGCTATTTTCTTTGGTCATATTCCTCTCATTGTCTCCATGTGAGGGACCTGTGAGACCTGTACCCACAGAAAGGGAAAGAGTGATGGAATGTTTAGGGGAAAGAGTACTGTTCTTTCTCTATATCTCTGGACTCTGGTGAGACTTCTAAATGACCCTGATGCAGATCACTCCCTATCCAGGTCAAGGGTATTGGATGGCTGTCCCACCTCCCTGGATGCCCCTTCTCTGCTGTCCTCTCACTCTCTCTTTCTAGAAAAGTCTTTCCTGTTGTCATCCACTGAACATCTGGAATATTTTTAGTTCTTCTCTGAAAATTCTTTCCTGGCACTTCCTACCTTCTTACCCCTGTGCACATGGCTTTGCACATGGATCAAGAGTGAGGTTCCCTGACTGGTGACACCATCTTGGCTTTTAAAAGTTACTCCACTAAAGTGAAGTTTACTTGATGCCAAGAGGCCCTGCCCACAGTACAGCACTGTAGCAATGATCAAATCTCTTGGATGTGAAACAGGAAGTTGGGAAATACCACTTTTTCGTGGTTTGAATGTGAAATGTCTCCCACAGGCTTTCCCCTTTGGTGGTGGCACTACTTTGTATGTGGTGGAGACTTTAAAAAGCAGAGCCTAGTTTAAGAAAGTAGGTGCCTGGGGGCATGTCTTTAATTTTTTAAATTTTATTATTTTATGTTTATAAGTGTTTGTTTGCACATATGTCTACACTATATGCTTGCCTGGTGCCTTGCAAAAGCCAGAAGAGAGTGTCTGATCCCTGCAAAATGGAGTTGCAAATGATTGAAAGCTGCTATTGAGGTCCTAAGAAAGGAAAGATCCTCTGGAAGAGTAACCAATGTTCTTAACCATTGAGCCATCTTTCTAGCCCAGGTAATGGTGGTAGTGGAGTGAGTGTATGCATCTTTGAAGGTCATAACTGGATTCCTGTCTATTCCTGTCATTTTGCTTCCACTCTGACATGGAGGGAGTAGCCTTTATCAGATGCCATGACATTTTGCCTCAACACAGAATCAATGGAACAAGAGCTATGGAGTAAAATTCCTCAAATCAATTAAAAATAACCCTTCCTCGGAGTAACTTGTTTATAGCAGTCATTTGGTCATAATGACTTAAGAAATGGATGTGAGGCCTGCTATCGCTTTTGTTCCTTAGGTCCAGAAACAAATCCCGAGACTGAAGTTTTGATTTTGCTGTTGGCAATGGGTGAGAGGTGAAGCTTGTTAAAATTCTGGGCATTTCTACAACACATGTGACATTATATTACTCGGAGTCCTGGCTTCACTGTGCATCAGTGAATCATCTTGTGCAAGTCATCTGACCTGCCTGAGCCACATCACCATCCTACATAAGTGGGAGTCATGTTAACCCTTTCTCCATTCAAGCATTCTTTCTTGCTGTGTGGTCCAAGTAAGTTGACATACTGAAACTGTTAGAAGTATCTGACATTGTGAGCATGTGGCGCATATCTGTAATCTCATCATTTGCAGTGGGATTATGTTGTTGCATTGAAAATAATTGTCCTGCCTACTGGTTTAATAAAAATGCTGATTAGCTGAAGGCAAGCAGGAAGTGTGGGTGGGGCTACCAGCCTAAAAAAACTCTGGGAACAGGAAGAACAGGACAGAGATACCACAGAGATGCCAGGAGGTGCAGAGGAAAGAAGTTGAAATGCTGCTGAGAAAAGGTACTGAGCCACATGGCTGAACAAGATAAGAATCATGGGTTAGTTTAAGATGAAAGAGCTAGCAAGTTATATGCCTGGGCCCCAGGTCAATCAGCAAGCAGAGTATAATTAATATAAGTGTCTGTGCGATTCTATTGGACTGCAGGACTGCAGGACTGTGGGACTGTGGGATTGCAAGTCTGCAGGTCAGAACTTCAGGACTAGGCTGGCAAGTCTGGGCCAGAAACCTCATACTGCAATCATTTGGATGGTAGAGACAGAAAGATCAAAGATTCAAGACCAAACTGAGTACATGAAGCCCTATACCACAACAGAAACAGCATACAAATACAATTAATTACAGCAAGAAAGGTATCTGGCACTGAGAAACTCAATGAATTTAGATACTGTTAACAACACTGGTATTTGGTAGTTCAGCATACTAGATAACTAAGCTTTTTGTTATTATGAGAAATACCCAAGATAAACAGTTTTTGAAAACCATGGTTCCTGGTTCACACTGAGTACCTGGAAGAAGAATTGACAAATCTGTTACTTCATCAGGAGAGGAGTCCCAGGGAAATATTCACAAAGAGAGGCTGGAGGGGGTAGGTTTTAGAAGGAAAGGCTGCCCACAGGCACAGTGAGTCTCAGGCTGGGCAGAGCAGCTCAGGGATGAGATAGGAAAAATAAAATACCACTTCCTACAAAGTTTTTTTTATTAGAATTGAGAGGACACCTTCCCTTCCCACCCCTTCCAATCTGAAACTTGGACTAGAAAGAACTGGATGCTGAAGATACCCCGGAAGCCTCATTCCATAGTCCAGGGATGTTCTAAGGCTCCTTTTTCAGATTACAGTGCCCAGGGGATGCTTGGCCTGCTCTTGAAAGCTGCTTCTGTCACTTGCTGGTGAGTAAGAGAGTAAAAGGAAGTGCTTTCATCCTTTCAGCTTTGCTGTGACTGCTCAGGTCAAGAGCCTGCTTTACCCAAGTGCCTGGATCTTCAAGTGCTTCACAGGCACTTCCACCAACAGGTGAGGCAAGCACCTTCTAATGTTGCAATGTCACCAGAACTGCAGTGACATGCTGGAGAACAAAATCACACAGCACTTCCATAGACCCAGCGCTCACACTAAGTACCTTTTTTAGCCTTTTGCCACAGAATACACATCCCTAACCTCAAATGTTTCTGAAATGCTCTGAAACCCTAAACTTTTGAGCACTGACATCATAGAAGTAGGAAATGCCAAGCAATACTGTTTCCTAGGCAAAATTAACTTGAAAAATGCATAATATTTTCTTCAAGCTATATATATGAGGTATATATAAAGTAAATGAACTTTGCATTTAGATTTGGATCCTATATCATTATGTATATGCAAATATTCCCAAATCTGAGAAAAAGCCATCCTTGAAATAAAAAATAGCAGGCCTCACTTACTGGTTTTCTTCTGAAATTTTAGTCAATATAAAGGTCTATGAAATGAGGCTTGCTCCTAACCCACCCATCCCTGGAAGTCAGGCTGCAGTTCTTCACAGGACATATAAACATCATGCCGGGGGCCTTGCTGCTGTGGAATAATCTTCTTGTACACTGTAAATAGTTGCTACTCAAATTGGTTTACTAAAACTCTGATTGGCCAATAGCCAGGCAGGGAATTTAGGCAGGATGGCCAAAGTGAGAATGCTGGGAAGGAAAAGGGTGGAGTCAGGAGTCACCAGCCAGACACAGAGGAAGCAAGATGAGAATGCTGCACTGAGAAAAGCTACCATGTGGCTAAACATAGATAAGAATCTTGGGTTAATTTAAGTATAAGAGCTAGATAGCAATAAACCTGAGCTACTGGCCAAGCACTTATAATTAACATAAAACTCTGTGTGGCTATTTGGGAAGTGGCTGTAGAAGTATTTCAGAGTTACTGGCAGGACAGAAACTTCTGCTTACACCTTTCAGATCACCTCGACTGGCAGCCTGAACTGACAGCTTTTTGCAGAGAGCAGAATAATTGGCAGGCAGAAGCAAGGGTCTCAGATCGGAACACCATAACCAGAAGTACATGCTGACCTTGGAGGTCTCTTTTGTTGTCTTTGCTGTGTTGCACAATTTCTTGCCATGTAGCATAGGCTAGCCTCAAACTTGAAATGCTTCTGTCAGAACCTCTTGAATTCTAAGATTCCACATATGGGCTATCATACTCATCAGGGCAATAACTCTCAAAGAATGGGTGGTCCTTGTTCAGCCCATTCATCTCACAACTTCAAATCGGAAAGTACTAAACTGGGTCTAGCAGTGTATGACTGAAATCCCAGCACTTGGCAGGCTGAGACAGGAGGACTGGTAAAATCTGCAGGCCGGACTGGGACACACTGTGAGATTTTGACTGAAAAACAACAAACCAACAAATAAATAAAACCCAGATGTCCTAGTCTATCCTTTCGAGCTTTGCTTTCCTGGCTGACACCTCCTGGAGATGAGCATTAGAAACTTGCCTGAAACCTCTGGATCAGCATTGGCCACATAGGCTATAGCATTGAGGTATGAATGTCAGGTATAAAGGCTCTCTACCAGAGACACATAGGATTCAGGCTTAGGACAACAAACAAACAAAAAACAACCAACCCAAAATAAAACAGTGAGTGTATCTCAGTCTTTAAAAAATATTGGTTAAATGCTGAAATGATATTTTGGATATAGAAGTAAGTTATATTATGTAGTAAATTTTACATGTTTCTTTTTAAAGTTTTGAAGGTTTATTTTATTTTTAATTTTGTGTCTGTGTATATATGTGAGGAGGTGGATATGGGCACATTAGGTACCCAAGAAGGCCAGAAGAAGGTAGCAGATTTCCTAGAGTTGGGGTTACAGTCAGTTGTGAACTGCCTGATGTGGGTTCTGGGGCATGAACCAGGGTCCTCTGCAAGAGTGATACTCATTCTTAACTACTGAACCATCTTTCTAGAATCTCTTTAAATTTTTATGATGTAGGTATTATAAAAATAAAATTCTAAGAGTATTGAGTACCATATTTCACATTCTAGACCCACAGGATATTTCTATTCCTGCAGCAATGTGATTAAATCAGTGATCCATGTCAACATGGCAGCTAAGAATCCCAGGCAGCATTTTGAATTTAAGTTGGAAAACACTTTAAATTGAACTCCTCAGCATTGAGCTACATTCTACTTGCTCAGCCAGTCACATATGCTTGTGGTTAAGGTGCCAGGCAGGTCTACATTGCAAAATGCCTCTCTTGAGGGTAGTGGAGAACTTGAGTTTAAAGGTAGAGCTTTTACTTTTTACAGTAGTCCTGTGATAACATTAGCCTAAATACTCACCAATAACTGAATAGACAGAAAACCAACCAACCAAACACACGGTCCCCATATGCACTGTGGAGTCTTACCTTGCCATAAAGAAGGAAAAATTTGTCAGTTGCAGGAAAACAAATGTAATCAATGATCATTGTTTTAAGTGAATAAGTCAACCTCAGAAAAATAAATAGCATATGTTTTCTGTTTTACAGGGAATCTGTATTTTAAAAGAAAAATATGAAAACAATAGCAGAACTATTTGGGAAGAAGGGGACCAGTTTGCTGAGGGAGGGGCAAGAACAGATAATGAAGGGGTGATATAATAAAAGTACATTATGTATGAGTATGAAAATGACACAGTGAATTATTAATACCAAAACCCAAAAATATTCTAGACTCTGAATCCCACTGCTTGCACCTTCCAGAACCCACTGCTTTCTTTTCCTTACAGGTAGATTTTTGGCTTTTTTTTATCTTGGCAATTGACATGTGCATGTTCTTAGACTGGCCTCCTTTCTGGGACTCCAGATTGATTGCAGTGTGGGGAGGGGTTCAACTCTGACCAAGGAGAAAAGTGGAGTGATCTGTAGGGGAAACTGCCAGGAAAGGTCTAGCCTTTGTCAAATGGAGCTATGATGCTTGGAGGTGCTATAGCTGTCTGTGACTGTGATAATTGAGATGACTGGTGTCTTGAGGATGGAGGGCTAGAGATGACTAAAAGTGGTTGATAACAGTGAAACCTAATAAATAGCTAACTTAGCTGCTGCTGTTGACTACTTTCACTGTGTTTAGCTGTGTCTTTAGTTGCATGAATTCTAAAGCATTCTGGCCTATTACTGACCTCTTAAGGTGCTAATTGTCTTTCATCCTAAGATCACCAGAGTACTTACCTTGTCAAAGTAGGTAATATGATAGTGAAGGAAGACACTTCTGTCACACTTTGTGGTCTTCCCTGTTTAGAAGAGGTGAGTCACATAGCACATACAAGATGCTCAGCACAGAATTCAGAATCTGCATTATCTCAGACTCACCACTGACAGCTCAAGCTGTAGATTCACAAGGAAATTGTGCTTTGAGATCTTCACAGTGTGCATGTGTATGTGTATGTATGTGTGAGTGTGTGTATGTTTGAGTGTGTGTGTGTGTGTGTGTGTGTGTGTGTGTGTGTGTGTGTGTGTGTTGGGAGGCACTTTCTTGTCATCCTCCTACAACCCCAGGAAGAAATTACAGGGATGTGTGAAGAGTGATCTCAGCACTATGTGAGTTTTGAAATTAAGATGCTCTCACAATTAGATGCTGTCGGAAGCAGTATGTGGAACACTATGCCTTTCCAGTGTTCAGGATGCAATGATCAGGTTTAAAAATAGATTCGGTAAAGTTCCTGCAGTGCTGCCTGGTTGCTGGAGGAACTCAGAAAGGGAAGTTTGACTTTGCAGTACCTAACCCTGCCCTTCTCTTTGCTCTATTTAGCAATTCAATCGCTAATCTACTTCTTACCTCTCCAGCAGCTGTGAAAGGCTTACTGCTTGCTCTTCTAGGAAGCTAACTGCTTAGGCCACCACAATTTCACAGCAATTGGGAGAACAGGGCTACATTACTCAGGGCAGAGCTGACCTCCTGGGCACCTTCCTGCTTCCTTCCAACCCCTCCCCATACCTCCCTCTATCCCTTCAGCACACAAAGGGCTCTGGGGCACTGCTATACATCAACACTGAGGAATCTCTAAGTTTGAGAAATGTTTATCTTCTCAGAGGCAGATAGCAAGGCTGCCCAACCTTTGCGGTAGACAATGGATGTTATCTTCATTATCCTCAAAAAAATGTATCCTTTTCACCCCCAGAGATCTTATCTCTGCTTCTTAGAGTCTTTGTTATACCTCTTAAAAGATAGTTCAGTGCAAAGGTGACTCAGTTACAAGAAGTGTATTAATCTCAGATCATTGTCCCTGAGGATATCCTGGGGTGGAGGTGAGCCCCACATCCCCTGCCAAACAGTAGAAGCCCCTGAGTATCTTGTGCTTGCCCACTGGAGTGGAGAGAATTTCCATTTCCACTGTCAAATTGTAGAAGTCTCTGTGATTCTCTCATTCATTCTCTTGAAGTGGGAGAACCCCCATTCAGACTGTCCCACTCACCTTCACTGCTGTGTCTTACCTATTGTTAACCTTACACAAGACAGAGTCATTTGGGAAGAGAAAACTGTGGTTGAGAAAATGCTCCCACTAGATTGCCCTGTAAGCAAGCATATGAGTGTAGCGAAAAATCAAAAACTATACATATATACAAATTACAACAAAACACAAAAACTAAAAAAGACATAGTCACTAAAAACAAAATTCAAACAACACCTAAAAAAAAAAACAAGACACAAACACAAACGTTCTCTCATACAAAGCTCTCACAAAGGGGCGGGGCTTCCAGTTCACAACAACAAAACTCCAGGCCAACAACAAAAAAATACAACGACTTAACTTTCTCCTAAAACCTTCTCTATTTTATAAATAATTCTCACAAAATAAACCTCAATTAAAACATATCTCACAACAAATTTTTACCATAATAATTGGCATCTAATGTGGGGCTATTTAATATTTTTTGTGGAAGGATTTTTTTTGGTATGGGCACTTTTTGATTGATGCTTCATGCCTGTTGTGGGTTGTGCCTGCCCTGGTACAACTGTCAGGAGTTGTGCAGGAAAGCAAATGTAACAAACCATGAGAAATAAGGGAGTAAGATGCACTCCTGCAAAGTCTATGCAACAATTCCCACTTTTAGATTCTTGCCCCAACTTCCCTGGATGATAAACTACATGCTCTAATATGAGATAAACTCCTCCCTTCCCTCATTTCTTTAGGTTATGGTGTTTTATCACATCAATAGAAACCCTGAGACATCCACCATTCTCCTTCTGTCCTCCCTGTTGGAATCTCTGCACAACCTCTCACTGCATTTTAACATAGCCCAAGCTAGCTTGACCCCCAAGTATTGCCTCTCAGTAGTCCACCATGCCTTAAGCAAATCATCCTCCGAGGCCCAAGTTCTGATGAGCAGGCAAGTGAACCCCCTCTGCTCAGGTTGAATCTAGACTCCAAATCTGGTTTAGTGAGCTTTGGACAAGTGAAAAATCCATTTGTCACAGTCTGTCTACCCTGTGTGGCTACATGGAGATGTAGAGATTTATATGATGAGAACAGGGAGGCAGGTGAGAGAAGAATCATTCAACCAGTATTGATTTGAAAGGCCAGGCCTGGTACCATATGCATGCAATTCCAGCACTGGGGAGGCCAAGGCTCATCCAAGATTGTCTCAAGAACCAAACCAAACCAAAACAAGCCACAACAATAACTCCCCAAAGTAATGATAAGTAAATAGTAATAAAAATTGCAAGCAAATATAATTCAAATAGTTGGAACAGGAAACAACCACAAAACTATTTAAAACTGTACATGGTGCATATTCTGAATATTTTTAAAGGGGCTGGACCTTGATGCCAGGCTCACCAAGAACAGTGCTCAACAGCTCCTTTCCCTGCTAATGACTTACTGGCTCTATGTTCTTTGCAAGATGCCAGCAACAGTTACCTTGTCAAGAAACGCGTGCTGTTTGTAGAAATACAACTGAGAAAACAGAAAAAAAACCCTGCCAAACTAATCCAGCAAATTAGAACAAAAAAGAAAGCAAGGAAGGAAAATAGAAGGGAGAAAGGAAGGGAGGGAAAGAGGGGGGGAAGGGAAAGAGGAAGGAAGGCAAGCAAAAAAGCTACACGAAGGAGCATTCTTGGTAGACCTTTCTATTGTGACATTCTGTCAGAACAATTCTTTCTCAACTGTGTCTCAAGAGACTTGTAGCTGCCTGACAGGGGTAGGGATGAGGTTCTGGCAGAGGCTCGGCTTAGCCACATGTGAAAGGAAGCATGGAGGCATTGGAAGTGGCAAGCTTGGCTCTCCTCATGACCTCCCTTTGCATCTTGTTTCCTAGGAGACATGTTTTCTCATGGTCACCTGTAAGAAGAGCTTATGTTTGGGGATGAGTTCTTACTGTGTCTAAGCCCCAACAGATTTCCTGAAGTATAATTTTATAATGGAATGGAAGAGCCACGAGGCTGAGTTCTTTGGTCCAGACAAAATAGAAGATACAAAGATATGATGGCACAAACCTGTAATTCCAGCATTGGGTGGTAGAGACAGCAGGATCAGGAGCTCAAGGCCATCCTCAGCTACATGGAGAATCAAACCGATCCTGGGTTATATGGAACCCTGTCTAAAAGCAAACAAAAACCCAGAGAGATAAAGTCCAGCAACACAGAGAGCACAGATGAATGGATATGGACACATGGTCAAAAAACTAGCATTTGATGGGGACATTTGAAGTTAGGGAGTGAGGCCCGTGTTTCTGTTCTTGTAATTATTTTCACTCACCTGGCTTCCTGTTTTGCTTCCTATAACACACTTATGAATCTCTAGCCCCTTCCTTGGCTCCAGGGCTCCTTATCTTTAAGTGTTTTCAAGTGCGATACTGAGTCCCAGTCTTCCTTCTTTAAACATGCAGTGAACTTGACTTTCTGGCTCAAGTCCTGGAAAGTAGCTTCTTTTCCTCTTGCCATGTTGGTCCTGTCCACATTACTTTGATCCTCAGTAAGCAACCTTCTGCCTGTATTCTCAGCACTTTTGCTGGTTGGAGTTCTTAGTTTATCTACTTATGCATCCATTTATCTATGTGTCAGTATTTTTTTATAATAATCTGCAGATGTTAAGCATTTTAGAGAGACAAAGAATGAAACAAAGTTCTGGTGTTGACTGGAATAAGAGGAATGTCCTCAGTGGTCTCTGTGCTAAAGACTTGGTCCATAGAGTGGGGCTTTTTGGAAGTGTTGTAGACTTACAGGAGGTGGGACCCAATGGGTTGTTCTTTGGTCTTTGGGGCTGTGCCCTTTGAAAAGGTAGAGAAATTCATTTGTCTTCCCCCCCCTTCTCTGCTTCTTGACTTACAATGTGACTACTTTCTCAGACATGAGCTTCCCACCATTGCCATCAGCCACCTTTACCAAAGGCCAAATACATGGGACTTTCGACCTCCCAAAACTGGGTTTAATACAGTTTTCTCCTCCATAAAATTGGTAGACTCAGGTATTTAATTATATAATAGAAAGCTGACTAGTGTCTGGTTCCTTTTCTTAAAACCTCACAGCACACTGCAGACAAAGAGTGAAACTCCTCCTTCACAGAAACAGTGAGAGAAAATCTTGAGCCAGTGATGTAGTGAGCAGTGATGAGAGATCTCCTTTAATATGGAACCCAGGAAGACTGCAAATGCAAGACTTTTCTCAAAGAATCGAATGGAGTAATCAGATGACATCATATGGGCAAGTGACCATTCAAACACTTAAGCTCTGTGTTTGTTTGAATGAAAATGTTCCTCATAGGCTCATATGTTTGAATGTTTGGTTCCCAGCTGGTAAACTGTTTAGGAAGGATTAGGAGATGTTGTCCTTAGGAGATGTGTCACTAGGGTGGGGCCTGAGGTTTCAAAAGCCCATGCCAGCACACTCTCTTTCTGCCTACGGATCAGAATTTAAATTCTCAGTTCCAGCTCCACTTCTATGCCTGTCACCTGCTCCCCTGCTCCCCACCATGATGATCATGGACTTACTCTCTGAAACTGTTAGCAAGCCTCCAATGAAATGCTTTCATTTATTAGTTGTGTTGGTTATGATGTCTCTTTATAGTAATGGAACAAGAGCTAAGATGAGTTTACACTGACCCCTTAATTTCCTCCCCTGCTTCTTTCTGTCCCTGGGGGAATCATTATGGGAGATCATGTCCTCTTCACTCTGATGATAAACCAGGTTCTGGGTAGGAGCCTGGGCTGGAGAAACTTTGCCTGTTAACACTGTAATATAATTATATATGCCTAAGAAAATGTTCATAGAAGCCAGACATGGTAGTGCACATCTGTAATCCTATTGTTTCAGCAGCTGAGTCAGAAATATTGTGAGTTTGAGGCTTAGTCTTGGGTTACATAGCAAGACAATCTCAGCAACAGAAATTACAGTCTGACTACAACCCTGTTTGGAGCAGAAGACAGTGTGCTTAAGGTTTCTATGAGCTCTGTCTTCTCCATGGGCCTTCTAGAAGCTAGGCTGAGGCTGAGGGGTGAACACCTTCAAAGGCAGCATCAGAAGCAGCTCTGGGAAATGTTTTCAGAGTACTCAAAGCCATTACATCACCAGCTTTGAACTCTTGATTTAATAGCAAAATGCATGGTAAAAAAACAAATATTTGCTGAGTGACTTGAAGTTTATCTTTCAGAGGCCCTAGAATGGAGCTATCAATTTTTCTTTACAGCAACATTTCTCAGAAACAATGAGGAGAATTGGCGAAATACAGAGCCTGCTGCTGATCTCTGGGGTAAAATGTGGAGCTGTGGCCTGAGATCTGGAATTTCAATACATTTCTTCGCTGATTCCAGCATAAACCAGACTTGAGGAACTTGTCTGGAAAATAAGAAACAGGAACTTGTTTTAAAACCGATTATAAGGAGGAGGAGGGTAGTCGGGGAGGTGGATGTGTTCCAAGTACATTATCTACTTGCATAGTCAGCCTGGCTTCTAGAAGGCTAACAGAGAAGACAGAGCTCTGGAGTTTGTATATCTTATAAAAATTACAGTGTTTACTAGCTGGAAGAAATGTGCTGTAGTTCAGATCATGAGTGTCCCTCAAAGGGCTAATGATGTTGTTATAGTCTTTCTTTCCTGTGCTTTCAGGAGGTGGCAAAATGTAGGTAGACTTTTCTGTCCCATCAGCAACTTCCCAAATAATCATATGGAGACTTAATATTAATTACAAATATTGACTGATAACTTAGGCTTGTTTATTATCTTTATTTTTATTTTATTTTATTTTATTTTTTAGCAAAATCTATGGCTTAAATTAACCCATTTCTACTAATCTATGTGCTTCTCCAGGCTCATTTACCTCATGTACATACTTCCCATCTTGGTTGTTTTGTGATTCTTGGTGTCCCCTTCAACCTCTCCCTTCCCTCTAGCATTCTCTCTGCCTCTCAAAATCTTGCCTAGCCATTGGCCAATTAGCTTTATGTTAATAATGAGAACCGCATATCTTCACAGTGTACAAATAGATTATTCCACAGCAGCAAAGCATTGTGGAGCTAGTAGGAGCTCTCTAGATTATTAAAATGCCCTCTGTGGGGCTGTGAGCCTGATCCCTTTTCCTTCTTTTTAAATCCTGGCCATGAAGAAAGCCATTTTTGCTCTGCTTTCCTGATGCACTATCTTCCTATCCACCCAAAGCAAAGAGAACAGTTCATCGTGAACTGGAAGTTCACAAGCTGTGACCCTCACAAGTTGAGTGTCTCATGTATTTTGTTTTAGTGATGGAAATCTGATTGGCACAGAATGGTTTTTGAGATGAGCTGTTAATAAACTTTCAATGTTCTTAATATTACAACTAAAAAAAACAAATAAAATAAATAAACTAAACCTTGTGAGCTCTACATCCATAGATGATGGGGCTCACCCATAATCCCAGCACTAGGAAGGGTAAAGGAGGAAAGTTGGAAGTTCAAGGCTAGCCTGAGGTTCATAGTGAACTTGAGGCTAGCTTGAGCTGTATATCAAGACCCTGCTTATTGCACAAATACTATTTGATATTATAATAAAAACCCAGCATCAGATATTGGGTGAAAAGCTGAAATGTCAGAGAGACAGGGAACAAATCCCAACCAATTCTCACCATGCCAGTTCCTCAGGTCTTTCTCCATTGATCCCCCAAATGTAAGCTTTACATCCTCAGCTGACAAAGGAAGTGGTAGAAGAAGCTGAACTCCTCCCTTCTCTTCCTCTACCCACATATCTTACTTCCTGGCTCAACTTTCCTAGAGCTAAGATTAAAGGTGTGTGCCACCACTGTCTGACTCTTAGGCCTTGAACTCATGGAGATCCAAACAGATCTCTGTCTCTCAAGTGGTGTGATTAAAGGTGTGGGTCACCACTCCCTAACTTTCATGGCTTGGCTCTGTGAGTGTCTCTGTCCTTTGATATTCCAGACTATTTTTATTAAATATACAATATATAACCACACAGTCTCAAAAGTTAAAATAAAAACAAATTCACATTCTGTGATTTGAATTAGGTAACTTTTAAAGGACCATGAAGAATAGATGAATGTAAGTTGTTGAAGGCTTAACAGACTTTGAGATGGTGACCAAGGGCCTCTCACAAAATTGACTAGGATTTCCTTTCTCTAGGAGTTGAATAGAAATATATTTTCTCATAGGAGGGCAAGTCCAAAGTCATGGTGTCAGCAGGTGTGTTGCGGTTTCAAGTAAGTACTCAAAGTTGTTAAAACTGGGCTTTACTGTTGTATCCTGCAGAGTGGAAAGTAATACCCATTCTTGACAGATGTCATTGAGGCATGTGTGGAGGGCCAGGACACTCATCACGAATGCAGAACCTGCCTGGCATAATTGCCTCTCAAAGGATCTACCTGTTACCACCATTGCACTAACCATGTGACTTCCACACAAAACTTTGGAGATCATCCTTCTTAGTTACGGTTTCTATTGCTGTAAACAGCATGACCAAAACAACTTGGGGAGGAAAGGGTTTATTTTATCTTCCAGATTATATCCCATTGCTGAAGGAACTCAGAGCAGGAACAGAAGGCAGGAACCTGGAGACAGGATATGAAGCAGTGGCCATGGAGGAACACTGCTTACTGGCTTGTACTCCAAGGTCATGTTCCCCTGCCGTTCTTATGTCTCTCAGAACCATTTATCCAGGGTGACACTGCTCACAGGGGGCTTGGTGTCCACATTAATCATTAATCAAGAGAATGCCCTACAGGTTTGCCTACAGAACAATGTGATGGTGGTATTTTCTCAATTGAGGTTCTTCTTCCCAGATAACTCTAGCTGATAGAATCCTGCAGAACACAAGAACATTGGTTTTCTTTTCTTTAAAAAAGTATATTTATTTATTGTATGTGTGTGAGTGTTTCACTTGTATATATGTTTGTACACCATGTGCCTTCCTGGTGCTCAGAGAGGTCAGAAGGAGGTGTTGGATACAAAGGAACTGGATGGTTGTGAACGGCCATGTAGATGCTGGGAACCAAACCCTGATCCTCTGAAAAAGCAGCAAATTCTCATAATCATGAAACCATCTCTTCACTCCCAGACCACTGATTTTCAATGTAGAAATCCTAGACCAGCCACATTAGCATTACTTTGGGCATAGGAATATAGATTCTAGGCCCAGTCTTCCACAGTCTCAAGCCCATGGGAGACTTGTTATTTGGGCTGCAATAAGTCCTGTGAAGGGTTCCAATGGTACTCAAGTTGGAGAATCAGTACTTCTCCATTGATGGGCAGGGTAATTAGTGCGGTCTGCACTAAACTCACTGTTTCCTGTTAGATGGAACATTTAAATCTCCTGCCTCCCCTCCTTCTGCCGCTAGAGGCCCCAGAGCAAACCTTGCAATCTTCTTACTTCTGTGTCTTTGGTGTCTATCTGTAACTTGTTTGAATTGCTCAAATAAAACTCTGTTTTTATGGAACAAAGATGCTTCATAGTAATACTGTTGACTAGTTTATGATAAGGTTTTGGAAACATACTGCCTAAAAGGGAAAAATAGAACTGTAGATATAGCTCAGTGGGCAGAGCACTTACCTAGCATATGTGACGTCCTGGGTTTGGTTCCTATTGCCACATAAACTGGAAATGGTGACACTAATTCTGGCATTCAGGAGGCAGAGGCAGGAGGATTAGAAGTTCAGTACCATCCTCTTCTACATAGTGAGTTTGAGATCATTCTGGGTTACCCAAGACCCTGTGTAAAACAAGGTGAGAAGGGACTGATATCTTTCCAGTTTAGATATAAACACTTCAATGTGGTGAGATTTGGCTTGTGCTCTAACAGATAAAGCTTGCCTGAAGATCAGAGAAGGGCAGGAGCCCCTTTCTGGTCTGAGAAGTCGTAGAGGTGAGAGGTGGCTGTGGCTTGTGCCTTTGTCTCTATGATCTTTCAGCATTTACCCTGAAATCTGGCTCTGAGTTTTTAATTATTAAAACCAATTAGAATTCACAGAACACTTTAAGCCAGATGGTGACAGTTCAAATTGGCAACTGAGACAAACTATTATAGACATCCTGTGACATCTGTGATGATGTCTGGGTAGGAACATAGTTCATGTTTGTGGCATTGCTGGTTAAATGCACAGCTAACTGAATTATTTAAGAAGCATCAGGGAAATTAAAACTGTAAATGCTCTACAGCAATACCAGCTAAAAACATCAAAATCAAACCAAGCATGGTGGTACATTGTTTGCAATCCCACCTCTGTGGAGGCTGAGGCAGGTGGATTGTGAGTATGAGACCGAATAGCAAGATCCTGTTGTAAAACAAACACATGAGCAGACAACCAAACCATCAATGACAAGAAGCACAGGGAAGAGTCATGGTGCTATTTTAGCCCAGACAAATGAGACCCAACAAGTGAATAGTGTGTGGTTTGGGGTTGGACACTGGATGAAGTAAGACCTATGAAGGCAGCCTCTGGGCAACTGATGGCAATTAAATGTGGTCTGTGGACTGATAGTGTTATTGTTTAATGTGAACTTTTCTGACTTCGATTATTGTACTCTAGTTATGTAAATGAATGTTCTTGCTCTTTAGGAAACCAACTGAAGTATTTAAGAGTGAGTGAGCTGGGACTTCTGCAGCTTACTCTCAAAACACAAAGAGAATGATGACAGAACAGATATTAACAACATTATCTAGGAGAAGGGCATGTGGAGAGCCTCAGGTTACTGTTACATCCTTCTATTCCTATGGAAACTCACTCAGAATCATGCCTAGATTTGTGAAATGATTATTCAAGCTATAGACACTACTTCCTAGCAATGAAATTGGTAGTGACATTATTTCTTTCTTTAAATCTTATTTCTCTGAAATACTTTGTGGTAAACAAGACCTAGCCTTGATATCAGAAATGCCTGAATGAAAATTAGGTTGATTTGTTCTACATATGTAGAAAGGTTGAGGTTCCCTTACACTGTCCTCATTTCATATCCACAATGGCCACTGTACTCAAAGAAACCAGGGTTTCACCCTGGCGTTCTCTCATTTTTACTTCTTCCTACTGGCAGAAAGGTGTCCTGTTTTGTTGTTACATTTGGAATTTCTTAGAGACAGAAATACACAAGAACCATCTAAACTGTCTCAGAGCAATATACAGCTTTCCCCTAGAATCCATGGATGACTGATTGCAGAATCTGACCAGTATTTGACACCCACGGATACTCACACCCCTCTCACAAAACTTATGCAGTGTTTTCATATGACTTCCTACCCACATTCTTCTGCACATACCAGGTGTGGCGTTACACTACTGAAATTACAACACGTGGGCAATCACAAGTTTTAGAAACACCCTGGGTTATATAGTGAAATAAGAGTATCTTAAAGCAAAAACAAACCCAAAACTCCATATTGCTTAAAATGCTATAAATAGCTGTAATTTTAAATTATTTATGGAAACTTGATAAGGAAAAGGTCAAAGTCTGTGCATGTTCACTATGGAGGTATTTTTTCTAGATACTTTCCATCTGAGGATTCAGATGGAAACTTTAGGATTCCAAATCCATGACTACAAATGGTCAGCGGTTCTCAGATGGTAGAAATAAGAGGATTTAATGCATTTAAAGCATTGCACTTAATTCTCCAGCCTGCTGTCTACTATTGCTCCCTTGCATACTATCTTGGGTGTTCTGTTTTTCACGGGCTCCAGTATAATATCCCTTGTTTCTATTTCACAACTAGAACTAACTTTTTTTTTTTTTTAACAGAGAAACACCATTCAAAGCATTGACAATCTCCTTTTATGCCATGGGTGAAGCAGTGGGAATTCTGGGAAGGCATTAAATTCTCTTCTTTTCTGCTTCCTGTCTTGCTAAGGGTGTCCACCCCATCATGGAGATAGCTATCTTTTCTCAGCATTTTAGGATTGTTACTGTGTATAGATATGGACAATACTTTGCAGATGCCAAGTGCTTAAGATAATGATTGTTATTCTAAGGATCTTCCTCTTCTATGGATGTGGCTGCTAAAATGACATGTACAGATTGTGCAGAGCCAAATACAATGAAACAAGTCTGAATTTATAAACTGTGCAGGGTTCAAGTCTCTTGGGGTAAATCCAGAGGGCTGCTGAGGACATCAGATGGGCAGATCTCTGCCAGGGTTCTAAACAATAGGTAGTGAGCCAGAGGAAATGCCTCCAGAGAAGCTTGCTGCTCAGCTACAATGCCCTGTTCTGTTCTAAAAGGATGATGGGAGGCTCTCCACTGTCATACTTTGAAACCAAGGGGAACTTGGAAGACCCCTCTCTTTTCTTGTTCCTAGGATTCTTTTTCTTCCTTGTTTATTATTTCAGAAGTTGTCTGCTAATCAATATACTCCTACCATACTGTGTGTAACACCTGCCGGGTCAGGATGGTCACTGTTCCCCAGGTGGTATGCTAGGAATTGTAAGTAGCTGAAACTTCATCCCATTCATGTGGGACTTACAGATGTGGATGAATGATCCCTGATGTCAGAGGGCTTCAACTTCACCCTTGGGATATAACAGCCTCTTATCTCCTCAACGAGTCCCATTAAGAGATGTGGCACTTGACCTTGTATCCAAAGACCACTGATGACATCAGTTCTCCTTATACTTCAAGTCTCATTCTACCCCATTTGTTTTTTTCACAAACCACCCTAAACCCTGACCTACAGAAGGTGGAATTGAGACTTAAGGTTTCTCATCATGCCTGAATGCCACATAAACAAAGTCTTATTGGGAAAATTTGACAGCTGAAAAACTGGACTCCTTTGATAAGGAGTTGACATTTTTTATGCGTATTTCTTTATGTATTTTCTCTTGGAGACATGTTCATCACTCCCTTGGAAAATGTGGTATACACACACTCAATGGGATGTCAGTCAGCTGTAAAGAAAATGAAGTACTGAAATTTGTAGGAAAATGGATGGATCTGGAAAGTATTATATTAAGCTAGGTCACTCAGACTCGAAAGGACTCTTACATTTGGATCCTAGCTTACAATATTTATATGTGTGTGCAGACATGGAGGTGAGTGCGATTATAGGCTATGGAATCAGAAAGGAGACAGTGACAAGGGGAGCAAGAAGTTCATGAAAGAATAAAGCCTAGGCTGTGAGTGTTCCCTTAATTTCACAAGGTCCAAGTATTTCTTACACTTCTCATGGGGAGATGGATGTTGCTCTGAAAGACTTGGTGATGAGGATGTTACCTCCAGGAAAGAGGTCTAGAAATCCCAACTTCAGAATGTCATCCCTCTCTGTGTCCTCCGGAACAATGTTACCTGATCTGAAGTTTTGCTGTAGGAAGAAGGAATGTATACTTACAGTGGGTTGAATCACTCCCCTGCATTGTTAGATATACTATGTATAATCATATACACATAAAGATATGTACATATATTTGGATCTGAATATTTGACACACTTATGTACATGAACAGATGTATATGTGTATCTAAATTCCCAGTCACATAACTTCATATGCACACACGCACAAACACACATGTAGCATTTTTTTCCTCTCCCAGGTTACTATTCAGCCCAAATTACAGTATAAAAAGGTGATGCTCTGGTTGGGAAGGTCTATACAAGTAAGACAGAGGGGCAGAAATTGCCATGAAGTCTGGCTACCTTCCAACCTATGACCTCCCTTCTCTACTTATTCTTCCCTTTCTGAACAGAATAAGTGGTTTTTTTCTGCTTCTAGGCACTTCTTAATGTCATGATTTTTAAAATTTGTACATAGTGTGTGCTCCAGTCAATATTGCTGTGTCACAAGTCACCTGGTCTGGCAAATTTCACAGTTGGTGGCTCATGCCCTGCCAGCTTTTATTCATTCCAGCTTCAGTTTTCTCAGTTCCAAAGTAGAGTGATTGTAGTAAGGGCTTCTAGCAAACACCAGTTCAAGCACATGTCTTATGTCTTACACCTTATGCCAAGGAGGTGGGGTGAGTCAGGGGACAATATGTACGTTCTCACATGGACACCAGTGTTGATGTACCAAGTGTTGCTGAGGTAATAAACTGCTTCCAGGAGCCAGTAGACCCAGTTTTTAGATGTTCCCCGACTCTCACTTTTAGGAGGATATGGTGTGGGCTACAGAATACACAGCTAATATCTGTGGATACTTAGGAATCTGGATGTGGGCATCTAGTCATCTGACTGTCATGACAGGCTAATGGTTTCTCTCTTTTTATGTGGCTCAGGATATTGCATTTTTTGTTTGTCTGGTATGCTGGGTAAGTTTCCATACCTGTTTTTCTGATGTGATTTTGAAATACCCATTGTAGTCTTTTGTTTCTGATTTCATCTGATGGGGTTACAGGTGGTAGGATTTTGTGTGTCTCTTATTGTTTAAGAAAGAGGGTGGTTGTGTACTTGCACAAAATTTATATTTTCACTCAGAATGGAGAAAATGTTGATTTTATAAAATGTAGTCATTCAGGACAATGCCAGCTTGAAAGCTATTGCTGTATACAGTGTAATTTAGAGTGGCCTGGTCTATGCACCTTAGTTCAGATGGGCACAGACACACATAGAATGTTTCATTTGCCTCCTGGAGTGACTTATTCTGATACCATTTGTGCTCCTGAAGCCACTCTTCCATTAAGTGTTCCCCCTTCCTTTCTAGCTTTCTGATCTCTTCACCCTTCTCCCATTCCTGCTGTCTCTGTAGTCCTAGATAATTTGGAGTTCCACTAGGCAATATTTAGTCAACTTAGCCTGGAGACTGCCTTTAGAGAGACTGGCCTCACAGACAGAGTTTCCTTCCCAGGGGTGGTGGAAGCCCAGAGTGCCAGGACAGTTGCAAACAGGAAACACCCTCAGCCCACAGTAGATGCCAGGAGATTTAGACACCAGATCAGGTCTACATTTCACATACACAATAAATGAGGCTCTAGTACAAGTATGTAAGCCCTCAGTATCTCATAGGACATACTAAATTGAAAAGTCACTTATTAGTCTAAAGCTAAAGTTTAGCTGGAAATCCTGGACTTAGATTTGGTATGTGAACTTCTGAGTCTCTGTTGAGTCTGATTTGATTTGTTTCGTGGGGAGTTTGAGAAAGCATTCTTCATTTGCCCTTCATGTCTCAGTTCTTTTGCAGGGCCACCTTTAGCACCCCAAATTCTGCAGGGAAATTCTGTCAAAGCATTGAAGAAGGTAAAGAAGATGCAACTTTAGATATTTAGAACTCAGAACCTCTAATGATCTTTGTAAGGCTTTAGTTGTATCAATCAACACAAAGCATGTGACTTAGAATAACTGTATTTCTAGGGCAGAGAAAAGGACAGGAAGAATTCACTGAATGAGAAGACTACACTCCATGGGTAGCCTTCCTTTTTCTTCTCCCTATGAAAACCCTTTGCTCCAATGAGCCTCCTGAATGTGGTCTTTAGGACAATTTCCCCTACTCCCTCTATACAATTTTGCTGGCTCTTGAATAAGCCTATTTTCTACCTAACAACTTTTGTTTTCCAAGTATTAGCCTTTAAGCCTTTAGTTAGGGCAACAGAAACAGCATAAACAAGAGTGGTAGACAGGACAATAGCACAGCAGTAGAGATAGTGGTGGTATGGTGGTGGTAGTGATGGTAGTGAAGGTGATGATGGTGGTAGTGGTGCTAGCAATAGCACCTGTAGTGACCACAGCATCAACACTAGCAATAGCAGTAGAAAGCAGTAGAGTCAGAAGTAGAAATACCATTAGAAGCACTATTAATAATAAAGAGAGGCTAACACATGGCCTCTGGTCTTCTACATCAGACAATATGCTAAAGTGACTTCACATGGAAATTTATTTGATTGCTCAACAATCCCTTCCTGCAGTGGTGGTTATTATTATGATTCACACTTTCCAGGTGAGAAAACTCAGGCACTTAGGACTGGAGTGACTCTTCCAAGACAGTTGATGACTAGTGTGATGGGCTTGGAACTCAGATAACAAGGGTTCATGCTTTCAGCAGATGCAGTAGTCACAAATTCTCTAGCAATCTCCCAGAAAACTCCACCAGAAAAGTGGAATCATTTCTTGCCCAAAGCTAGGAGGTATCTAGAGCTTCTCCAGTATGGATGTTCCCCACCAGGACCCTGATTATGGAAAGTTAGATAGGTTTTCTTTTCCTTGGTTAAATTACTATCTAATTCTGGTAGGAACTCCTCTATATCCAGTTTCCTCTGCTCCTGTCCCTTGCTGGGCTCTGAGTTGAAGAAGAAAGCTTACTCTGACCAGGGAGGTAGGGGAGGCCTCTGCATCCTGCTGGGAGACGTCTTCAGCAACCTGCCAGGCAATGAGGTTTTGTATTTTTGTTCTAAGTGCTCTCAGGAATGTTCTGTCCCACCATGATACAAGCTTTAAGGCTGTAGGTTGTCTGGTTGGTCAGCCCTGCTGTGATTGCTTTGTTCTCCAGTTAAAACTGAAGTGTGGGAGCCTCAGCAACATGGTGCAGGGGTCTCCCATCCCATATGGGCACCAGCCTTGTGTTTCTAGCCCTCTGAAGCACAGACAGGCTTATGATGGTGGTTTCAAAACCACAGTGAGCAGGTGATGACACTAACGGAGAACTGTCCAGTCTAAAAGGAATAAATGTGTAGAGTCCAGCTGGTTTAGGTTGGATTTCCAGGATGATTTTTATTTACTAGCTATTACTCTGACCTTGAAGTCATAATTTGTCCTTCCTGAGCTATGTTTCATCGTCAGAAAAAATGGGACATGATTATTCAGGAGACCCCATCCTGGCAGGGTACCAGAGGCTCACATGAAGGCCATATTGAATATGCTAGCTATCCTGAGCAAATTGGGAACAAGGGGGCAATAGAGGGGAGGGCATGGGGGTGAGAACATAAGGGAATGGGATGGTTGAGCTGGAACAGGGATGGAGTGGGAGAGCAATGGAAAAGATCTTTTGATAGAGGCAGACATCGCAGTTAGGGAAAAACTTAGTGCTAGGAAAGTTGCCAGGAACACACTAGGATGACCCCAGCTTAGACAATAGTGGAGAGGATGTCTGAACTGACCTACCCCAGTAATCAGATTGGTGAATATCCTGTCAGCTTAGAGCCTTTGTTCAGAAACTGATGGAAGCAGATGCAGAGATCCACAGCCAAGTACCAGGCTAATCTCTAGGAGTCCAGCCAAAGAAAGAGAAGAGAGATTATTTGAGCAAGGGGTGTGTGTGTGTGTGTGTGTGTGTGTGTGTGTGTGTGTGTGGTCAAGATCATGATGGAGAAATCTACAGAGACAACTGAACAAACTAGTGGGAACTCAAGAACATTAGACCATCAGCTGCAGAGCCCACATGGGACTGGAGTAGACCCTCTGCATGTAGGAGACAGTTGTGTAGCTCGGTCTGTTTAAGGGGCCCCTGCCAGTGGGATAAGAATCTATCCCTGGTGCATGAGCTGGCTTTATATAGCCCATTATCTATGGAGAGACACTTTGCACAGTCTTGATACAGGGGGAGGGGCTTGGACCTGATTCAACTGAATGTACCAGGCTTTGCTGACTCCTCATTGGAGGCCTTACATTTTGAAAGGGGGATGAATCAGGGGGAAAGCTGAGGAGGAGTGGGAGTAGAGATGAGGGGAAGATCTGTGATTGGTATATAAAAGGAATAAAATAATTATTAATTTAAAAAAATAGAAAGAAAGAAAGAAAGAAAATGCTAGCTATGTTCACGCAGAGGAAGGCCCTGGCCTCTGCCATCAGAGGAATAAAGCACATCATGGTTTGTTTTCTCCTTGACTTGAAAAATTAGATGTCAAAGTTCAGAGTGACTGTAGTTACTTAGAAAAGGCGAAATCTGAGAAGAGATTTCAGAAAATAGGGTTCTGGTTCTGTGTATAAGCCTTGCTGCCTCTCTGCATGAGCCCTGAGCTGCACATGGGGATGCAGATTAAAAGCATCTCCAGATCATCATTTTCAAACAAGCAACATTAGCGGTCTTCGAAGATTGTAACGGACTCCTTCCCTGCTCTGATGCAACACTGGTGCTCCAGATTCAAACACAGTAAAATCACTCAATACATGAAGAACAAGAAAAATGGCAGCCAAAGGCATCCTGGAAGGCTGGGTGGGGTTGAAACCACAGTTTCTGGATGCTGAAGTATTGCTGTGACCACATGCCACATTGTAAAGGAAAATGTGCTCATGATAATTAAAAATGTAGAATTTTCAGTGGAGCCATGAAAGCAATAAGAGAGAGAATTTTTAGAAATAATACAATGTCTGGAACAAAGTACTTAGTGTAATGACAGACAGTCAACAAAGCAGGCAGATATTAAAGCAATATAGGGTAAGACCCTCATTTTATCAAGACTGAACTCTAGCAGCTCAAAGTACACATCCAGACAGACATGAAAGCCAACCAGATGTCTGTGGTTATGACAAAGACATCTTTTTCTGTGAGGCTGAATTCTCTCTGCATCACTTTTGGAAGAACATGAAGCAGCTGACCATATCACTCTGCAGGCCAAGTCTGCAGTCTGACAGGGGTGGGGTTTGTGAAGATAGAAAGTTGTCAATTGTCTATCAGCTCTAAGTACAGGGTTGGGGGAGAGGGAAGATGGAAGGGGCCAGTTGAGATCCCAGCATACTTAAAGGTTATATTTTTCAGCACCAGGTATGGAACCCAAGACCCCCAGAACACTAGGCAAATGTTATAAGGCTGAGTAATGGCCCCAACTCTCATGGCAGATGTTTAAGAGGCCTTCCAGTGGTTCTGTGGGACTGAAACAGAATTTCCTCAGTAGCTCAGCTACTTGGACTGGTTCCCCTGTGATGTCCTCACAGGGGTCTGAAGATCATCTCTGTTGTACCTGTGTGGTGGGTAGCCTGGGGGTTTCTCTTTCAGCAGCAGTTTGGACTGAGCACTGGTATCAGTGTGCACCTGGGTGGGTCCTGTTGTAAGAAGTACGTTTGGAGCCTAAACATGTGACACCTAGACAGAGAGACCAAGGGCAATGTCTAGTATAGGATGGACTGTCAGATAAGCAGATGCGACCAGGCTACGGCTGGGTAACAGGCCCAGGAAGTGTGGAGTGACTCTGGGTTCTGAAGCAGAGGCATTTCAGAAGACAGTGTCTGTCTTGGCTCCTCTAAGGTTTGCAAGTTTTGACTTCTGTCATCATGGAACCCCTACCCCAACAGTGCTGGCCATGATGAAGTGCTGCCCCCTGGTGGATATCTTCTCTAAGTTCCTTAGGTTACTGATACAAGCTTCTACTGTAACTCCAGATGAATAATGACTGAAGCCTGAAAACAAGATGTTTATGATTTTCTTCCATTTGCTTACAAAACAGGTTATAAAATGTCTCTTCTGGGTGAAGAACCCTTAGGCTCTAAGTCTTACCTGGTCCTTCACAACCTTGGTCATGGCCAGTTGAATGTTTGATAACTGTATCCTAAACTTCTGAACAACTGAAGGATCTCCTAGCCAAGTCACTCTTTTCTGAATACAGAACCTTTGCATTTATTAACCCAGACACTACTTTCTTAAGCTCTTCCTCACATGCTACTTCCAACTGCCATTTCCTGGAGATTTACAAGCATCCAGACATTTCCCAGATGAGGCTGGACCCACCTTCTGGTCCTTTAGTTAGGATGACTCAACAGTCACTAATTACCTGTCTGATTGTACTTAAGAACCTTGTCTGTAACAGCAGGAAGCTTAGTGTTCATTGTTCTGCCCACTAGGATGAGCATAGAGTAGATAGTCGTCAAGCAGGCTAGAGAGGAGAGCAGCCCCCAGCTTTTAATGAAGGAGCACATTAGCATCTTAGTTGATGAGGCCTTCTAACAGCCCTGTTAGGAAGAAGTTTGTGACTTTGAAGTATGCGTAATGAGGGCTATATGAATGGTAGTCAGATGAGTCATTTGCAGTTTTGAACAAGACATTATAAGTTTAATGGATTTAGATTTTCTGATGGGGCTCAAAGGTATGGACCTGAATTCCCAGCTACACAGATGATTGAGGTGGAAAGATCATAAGTTTAGGTTGATTGCAGTACTAAGCTCAAGACCAGCATGGGCATAGTGAGATCATTTTTGTCTCCAAATAAAAAGTGATAAAAGAAGGCCGAGAGTATTGGTCAAGAGAAAGAATCTCCCCAGCATACGTCAAACTCTAGAGTCAATCCCTAGATCTCAAATAAATGAATACATTTAGATTTTCCTTCTGAATCATTTCTTATTTGCTTCACATTTGAATTCATGATCGGGTACTCTCTACTGAGTATGTGCTGATACACATCAATAGCACCATCATTAAGACAAAGCAGAAGTGGCTTGGATATCTTTGGGCACGTTAGGGTCTCCATGCACATTGGGTCACTGGGTCCCCTTTGAATTAGAAAGGACCACAGTGCTTAGTAATAGATGGATGTGTGGAGGAAATAAGTGAGTGTACAAGTAAAATGGGGCTGGAGAAGTAGCTCAGTAAAATGCTCGCTAGCCAGGCATGGGGACTTGAATTTGAATCCTCAATTACCCAGGAAAAAGTGTTACTCAGGCTACTGGGAGTGGAGACAGGAGAGGGATCCTTATGACTTGCTGGCTTGTTATTCTTGATGAGTGAGTGAGCTCCAGGTTCAGTGAAAGACTGCCTCAAATAGAGAGTCATTGAGGCACATATGTGACATTGACTTCTGGTTTTCAGATATGTACGTGTGTGTGTGTGTGTGCGTGTGTGTGTGTGTGTGTGTGTGTGTGTGTGTGCATACACGTGCACATGCATGTATGAGCTCACACACACACAAGTATAAAATACAAAAATAAAAGCACTAGGTAAAATCAATAAAGTGTGTGTGTGTGTGTGTGTGTGTGTGTGAAATGTTTGATAGTCTTAGAACTGACTTTTCTGTAAACCTGATGCTATTTGAGGGTCTGAATGGTCAATGCTATCTGCAGATAGACTATTCAGATGGACTATTTATTCTAGTTAGTTATATATAATAAACCAACTAAAATATCTGTGGCTTAAGACAGTATTAGTTTGTTACTGTTTGTGATACTGCAGAATGGCTTGGCTCATTTGGGTGATATGCCTGCTCTTCCTAACACTGGAACATCATGAAGACTTGAGTCAGTGGATGAGCCTTCTAGACCTTCTCCCAGTAAAAGCTGAGCTCACAGGACTGAGGGGATGACATTTCTTATCAGTGACAAAAGCCATTCCTGTCATTAGGAGAGCCAGCACCTCCCCTAACAGCTTCTTAAGCCTTGCTATCTGTCATCACCTCACTCCCAGCTTCCGCTGACCTTGTCCATGGACATGAGTGGGAGTAGGGGAGGGGTCTGAGGAAGGCTGTTAGACATTTATGTCTTAAAATGTTTATCTTGTGGGAATGAAATGGCAGTGTTAGATAAAACTTTGCTTATGTAACACAAGTGTGAGAGGCAGACAGCTGGCTGTTTGCTTGCCAGCCTCAGTTATTCTCAGAATACCACTGTCTTGATTGAGGAAACTAAAGGTCCTCTTAACACAGGCTTTAGGGTTTTCCTTTGAAATAGAACAAATGGAAAGATTCTCCTCAATTCAAATGTGTGCTAGGCCAGTCTTCAAGGAGTGTCATGTAAGAAAGTTATAGGTTGCAAATCAAGTGACTGCAGACATGATAGGACTAATTTTCAGATGACTTCACATGGGCACACTTAATTCTCAAGCAGAGAACCTAGGAAGGATGAGTTTGTGTGAAGGACCATCAAGAGCATTGTTTCTTTGCCTTTTGTGTCCCAGCATCTTTTGGAAGACTTCAGTATTAGCTTGTCAATACAGGTGTGTCCTCTGACCTCTGGTGTATAGGGCTGAAAATAGGACAGTCAAGTTTTGGAAGAAGACTTCAGGTTAGAAACATGTACCAAAAGGTGGTGAAAGTTATGTAGCCCCTCTCTCCCAGTCATAATCTCTGTTTGCAATTGCAAACATTTTCTGCACTGTCTCCATTAGTCTCCCCACTACCTTACAAAGTATCATAGGGAATATTTCCTCTCTGTTTAAAGAGGTTAAGTACTTTCTGGTGGAGTCTCTTACCAGTGCCATGGTAAAGCATGTATTTGAGAGGTCTGAGACTTCTGTAGGCTAGGAGTCATAGTCTCAAATCCCCATGGCATCAGGCAATGACAAATGAGTGACATGGGGCAACAGAGTGGAGAAATGACAGAGTGGGATCTTAGTTCATGGGTAGCTGCTCTCCTTCTAAAAGAAGGATTCCTTTTCTGCCCTGTTCAACTGTAGCTTTATGGTGGTGATCTGGCTTCATTTTGCCAGATCTTTCAATTTTATAAAAATTCTTGTTTCATGAGAAATATTTTTGGCAATTCCTTGAAAAGTGTTCATGATAAACAAAACATTTTTTCAAGGGCAATACATCTCATGGGATGTATTATATTTGTTTTTTCCATCATGTGTCCTTGTAGACTGGGCTAGCATGATGATGAGGGAGGGGCCTGAGCTCTGTGTTCTCAGCTCTGTAGGGCCTGGGACAGCTCACATAAATTTCTTTTAAAGGGAAAATATGGTGACAGTGAATCCCATTAACCTGGAAGGCTAAAGTTTGGCCTCTAGCCCTCTCCTCCAGCCCAGATCCCACAAAGGTTTGTCACACAGCATTTACTCTGTTCACTCTTTGGGGAGTTCATGGCCAAGTTTATGCTTTCCTTAGAGAGGGATGCAGTTAATATCTAATCTCTGCTTTCCTCAGCCTGTCTGTGCTCTGTTATATTTTTCCTCTGTAAAGTGGGATGACAGGTGAAGCTTTAATCTTATCTGCAGCTGTCATCTTTGAGTAGTTAAATCAGTATCTTTATTGTTCTGGAGGTCGCAAATGGTGGGTGAGAGGGCTCCCCAAGTCCTCTTCATCATTCCAGTGACTTCATCCATCTGCTTCCCATAGGCAATGACAGAGGTCTCATAGTTTCCCTTACTGAGAATTTCTGCCTTCCTCTCATACAAGACACATACTAGATGTGCCTGAGAGGACTCGGAGTTGTGTTTAAGGTTATGGTTTCTTCTGCAAAGGATGATACAGTCTTAGCAGACAGCAGACAAAACCAAATAAAACATAGTTTGCTCTTCAAGCCAGCCTGTTGGTCATTCCTGTCTGTTTTTCCTTGTCTTGAGCATGTAACCAGCACGGGTCCAAACAGAGGATGAGGAAGGGCATCCATTAGGCATGTACAAGTTCTCTTATGACCATTCTTAGATCTGTTTGGGAGCTTTTCTTGTCTAGGAAACAAAGCAAAGAAATAGGACCAAGGTAACCTGACCAGTAGCAGAAAGCAGGGCTTTGAAAACCACAGACAGAGCTCGTTCTGCTTGTGCAAGCACTTAGAGAGAACAAAAGGACTTCACACCCATCTTACTCAATAAGACCAGATATACAGAGGTTATCCAGCCTCTGCTAAAATGACTCTTGTGAAGATGTGGACATCTAAAGGAATTTACAGTTCACATACACTGTCCGCTGTACAAGAAAGAAATTTATCTCAACCCACAGAAATAGACATCATTGTGACCCAGAAGCCCTGCTCCCCAGTATTCCTGTAAACTCTTATCTTTCCTTTCCCTGGGGGACCCTCCCCTCAGGTCTCTGGACAGACAAGTCAATGCTGTTGAGTTCTGTTGCTGAGCTCCTTACACACAGTTCCTCAGGTCATGTCACCTTCCAGAGTGTCTGTATTTCTTCTTGGCTCATTGCCAGGACTCTGAAATCTGTAGTTCCCTGACCTTCCCAGCTGGTCCATGGTGGTATCTTTCATGCTGTCCTCTCCTCCAGACATTACTTGGTGTCATCTCCAAATGGTTTTCAGAAAACACAGCCAGACAATCCCACTATCTTGAAGACACATTCTTTTCCTGTGCCATAGCCTCTTTTGCTGTGAGAAAATGTGGAGTGTGTCTAGTGGCTTGAGGGAATCCAGAAAGGGAATGTCAGCTGAAGTATAGGAATCACTATCTCTTCACCATAGCTCTGGACTGTACTCAACCAGTGACACTAATCATTGGTGATACCTGAATGGCCAGACTAGATTTAAGAGGAGAGGAATATCTGACTGATGTGAAGCTGGAAGATTCTAGAACTTGGAATCTTATGTTACCATAAGTACTAAAGAGTATTGTGGCCCTAGGAAACAGCTCTTGAGTCAAGTTACAGCTTTTCTGTCATTGCTAGCACAATGGGGACAAAGGAGACCAAATCTTTCTATCATGTGGTGACACGCTAAAGGACATGGAATTCCTGGTTGGGGTGGAAGACAGGGCCTTCCCTAAGACAGGGCGCTCATCTGAGCCTGAAGGATGTCTTCACAAGACATCTTCAGGTCTCAGGTTCCTAGTTTCCATATGGTGATGGGGTGAAATTCTGGGGCTTGTACATCCTTGGTAGGCATGCTAGTGTTGGGTTGTAATGCTAGTGCAGGTTCCTTGTCTGAAGGGCACAGGATGTTAGCACCCTTGGTTTTGGTAAATGTCCAAGAATAGAGAGGGGAATGCTATTGCCCAGCCAGTTAGATGCCTTCCATATTGTTCAAGTTACTCAGACCCAGAGAATGTTATTTCTAGCTGTAGAGTTCAGGGAGGTTTTTCCTGTGCAGTCATTTCTTTCCTGTCCTTTTCTTCACAGGCCAGAAGGCTGTTTTCAAATATTGCATTCAGAAACTAAGGTCCCTAGGTGACTTGAGTTTCTTCTTTGCTTAGAACTGTAGTTTGGATCTGGAGTGCCTCCTAAGGCCCCTGTGCTAAATGCATGGCCCTGAAGCGGTGTCTCTATGGGGGAGATGGTGAGGACTTTAGGAGGTGGGACCTGGAGGTAGGAGGTTACATCATTGAGAAGTGTTGGAAGAGGAGATTGGGACCCTGGTCCCTCCTTTGTCTTTCTCTTTGTTTTCTGGACATCATGAGGTGAGTAGCTTTTGATATCACCACCCTCTACTCCTGGTATTCTGTCTTTCTCAAAAGTAATAGAGTCAAGTGGCTAAGGCTGAAACCTCTGTACCCAACCAAGTTAAAGCATGAGTTTGCTCGCACTTTTGTGGCAAATGCCTTTACTCATGAGTCACCTCCCCAGCCATCACCTCAAATATGAGCAACAGCACAGAAGTATTAGGATGTGTGGACACTTACATTTTTATTTAATTACATCTCCTGTAACACATTCTTAGGTGTTGTCTTTCACATTAAGGATTTTCATATACTGCTTCATTGTTTATTTTTTCCAGATGTGTAGTTTTTCTTATGTAGAAATAGTTTTTCATTTCTGATTGTTTATTTCTCTTTTTTCATCATGTTTTCTTTCTAAAACATTAGGTGTACACCTGTATAATTACAAGCAAGTTATTTTGTATTTTTTTAAATAGACTAAAGAGACTAAAACAAAATTGTCTTTTTGTCCCCATGTGATTCTTGGAAAGCAGAATGAAACTGAATTTCTTTTCTATGACTCACACTGTGACTTGGTAGCCAGTTACTTTATATCTGGTATAAATGTACCCTGGAAATTTATGGACTTTCCTAGGGGCTTCATGTTTGGTTTGTCGTCCAAGAAGATATAAAGCAGGAAGCTGGATTGACTGATGTCCTGTCTTACCCTCTTCAACATAAACAGGTGATTTTGTGCATGCACACTAGGTGACTCTAGAGTAGTGAAATCTCTCCTATATCTGTGAAGAATGAGAATGGAGGTCCTAGAGGGCTAAAAGTTAAAGATAGGACAAGGAACTAGGCATGACTAATTTCATTATTCAGCCAATACAACTGTGTCTTGATATTGATCAATTACTTTGTGCATAGCGGCTGTATTATTAATATGTAATAATTTTTTTTTTAAAAAAAAATTAGGCTATAAAGAGATGTGGGGCAGTAGCATAAATAACTACAGGTCACTTACTTTCTGTTGGGAGTTTTTCTAGATTTGCCTAAAAACTAGGGAATTTTGAAATCCCCGAGAGTCGTCAACTTCAGACTGATCTGAAGAATATTATAAATCACTGGAGAAATGCAATGTCTGACTCAAAGCATTTTCCTGGGACTCCGTGATTTGAGCCTTATGTCTGAATGTGGAGAGATTAAAAAACATGGCTAGATTGGGACCAGTTTGCTAGCATTTTTATGTTTATGGCTCTGAGTATAGCTATAAGTATTTTGTGAGATTTTCATTGCTTAGAGTAGAAAGATAGAGTTAGAATTTATTTCCTTCTAAGGTCAAGATAAACCACTGAGGATTAAGGTGAGCATCTCAGAGACTCTACTTCTCAAGTAGTGGGGTAAAACAGTCACCATTTTGCTCAGCAGCAACAGGTTTAATTCTTGTTATAGTTTTCATGTAAGATATCACTCACAGGCTTGCAAAGTAAATATTTATTTTCTAACTGGTGGCACTATTTTTTGAGGTAGGGCTTATTTGGTAGAAATAGGCCAATGGGGTGCCCTTAAAGGCTCTGCATGGTTTCCAGTTCCTTTTAGTGTCTTGATGATAAAGATGCTATGCTCTTCCTGGCTTTTTTTTTTTTTTTTTTTTTTTTTTTTTTTTTTTTTTTTTTTTTTTTTTTTTTTTTTTTTTTTTTTTTTTTTTTTTTTTTTTTTTTTTTTTTTTTTTTTTTTTTTTTTTTTTTTTTTTTTTTTTT
>PVIH01000412.1:310527-360723 GCA_004025045.1 Sigmodon hispidus | reverse complement strand
ACTAAAGTCGCTTTGCTATCAGAATCTGTATTTGTGATCCGTTTTGAGCATTGAGACAAGATTCAAATATTCTCAAAGAAGCACAATGCACGTTGTGATCGCCTATTCAACAACAGCGAGCACTGCATTCAAACTATCTCATCCCAGGAATTAAATAAGGTCAGCCACGTTCATGGGCATTTCCTCCACTGTAGTATTGTAGAAAGTCTCAATGTCACGAAGAATCCTCTTGTCTTCTTCAGTAACAAAGTTTATAGCCACACCTTTCCTCCCAAATCGACCCCCTCTGCCAATTCTGTGTAAGAAAAAGAAACCAGCAGTTAGAAAGTTGCTTTAGTATTACTTTAAAACTACTGAATATTGACGATCCACTTGTTAACCATCAGCTGCTGTTTACTTATGGTATAGTTCGTGCTTCTAAATGGAGCACTAGCGGCTAAAACCAATATCCAGGAGGGGGGAAACCATCTTCCTTTGCAGTTAGTGCCCAAAGAATTCAAGGCTTGTCTGGCTGCAAAATGAGATAGGCGCCTTGAGCATTATAATAAAGCAGATGACAGTAATGTGTTTGGGGTGAAATTAAAGCCCATACCAAAGTGGGCCAGCCAGGAGCAGTTGTCAGCCTGGGACAGATGTAAACACCAGGGATAAAAGAAAACAGTTATAAAATCCATTTCGACGCACTTCTGGAACTGTAAACTGTAAATACAAATGCTTCAAGGTTAACTATTTTCTAAAACTTATTTTACAGTGGGAAAACAAGTATTTGGTATGGTAACCCAAACTTATCACTGCTTTTTTGCTCAGCTTTTCACACGTTATACTCAAAATTACTCAAACGTGTTACCTCCAAAACAGCTCTACCTTACTACCAAGTACCAGACAATACAAACCACCTAATGCTTCCTATCAGAAATGCTAACAAAATGCCTTGGGCTGGAACAACTTAAAATATCATATAATCATGACAAAAGAAAATCAAATATAAATACCGACTCGCTCTTTATTCAAACAGTGTGCTGTTTCGCTTATGATTCCACGTCCTAAATTACGTCAACGCCGTTTCTGAGCGCCATCTCGTCATCAACTGCCGCTATCGACTCCTGTATTTTTTAAAAAGTCTTTTTTTACATCATATAACAAAGTACAATTCAAGTTATTTAGGGATAAAAGCCACTATAACTAAACCAGGGAATCACTCAAAATGCTACCAGCGACACCAAGAAAATCCCAACTATATAGAATCAATCACCAAGAAAAAGCACATGAACACAAAAATCACTTATTAAAGCTCAAACATAAGCTAAGACCAAAAAACTATCTAAAGCAACCTAATCTGCATGTATGTACACAACCTTGGCCACATTACAAGTTTTCCCACTTTGTTCTGACCAATCTTCCCAAATGCTATTCATTAGAAGTTGGTAAAATTATGCCTTTTTCCTGGAATCTATTCCCTGATTTGCATTACCTTGTATAGAAACACTGAAGAAAAATGTTTGAATTTACTTCTCCAATTCAAGTATTGGAGATACAATACTTTTTCTTCTCACCTGTGAATATAGTTTTCACGATTGGTAGGTAGATCATAGTTTATAACCAAGGACACTTGTTGCACATCAATCCCACGAGCCTGAAATAAAAATGAGGGTTTTCAATAACCTAATTAAAAACTGGACATTCATTCCTGCAATTAATGTAGGCCACAAGAAAGTAATGAACCATAATAAGTGGTACAGCTCATTGTGGAGTGTGGTCTTACTCATTCTGCCAAATAGCCCAAGTGGTTAAGGTTATCTTAATAAAACCTTCCCCACAAATTTAGCTTTTGGAATTTTTTTAAACAGACTTACTTACCAACAAGTCAGTAGTGATCAGTACACGGCTTGACCCTGATCGGAATTCCCTCATGATGACATCTCTTTCCTTCTGGTCCATGTCACCATGCTGTGAATATAACAACCCTTAATTAAAAACCTCTATCTACCAGTTAGTAAGAGGAAGGTCTAGTTAATCTTTATAATGTCTGAGACCAAGCGTCCCTGGCTGCTACAGGTGTATAGCAGACAGGTATAGTTAAGAAACAATATTGTTTTGAGCAGGGGGAACGACAACACAGCACTTAACAGCTATATTGTAGTTAAATCCTGCTTAATGGAAATTAACTAGCACTAGCATTACTAAATTCTTACCAGAGCAGAAACTGTGAAGTCCCTGGCGTGCATTTTCTCTGTGAGCCAGTCCACCTTGCGTCTTGTATTGAGAAAAATAACAGCTTGTGTGATAGTCAGTGTCTCATACAAGTCACATAGTGTGTCCAACTTCCACTCCTAATGTAGATTAAAGAAGAGTTCAACCAACTTCCCTTTTTGGAAGAACTGTTATAGAACTGTTGTCTAAGTCAACTTTCCCAATGCCTAGACCCTTTATTATATTTCATATTGTGGTTACCCAACCATCAAATTGTTTCTAACTTCATAAGTAATTTTGCTGCTCTGAACCATAATGTAAATACTTGTTATGTAGAACTAACTATATAACCTCAAGAGGTTGTCACTACTGAAGTAGTCTAAGAACTATTGCACCAAATCTTAAGACAAAGGACATGGGACATTAAGAAAGAGGTCCACCCCAGTCTTTGGGATCCAGTGCAGTTACTTTTCTTCTTGTGTGTACTCTGCTAGCATTATTACAGAAACCAAGATACAATCCTAGTTTCTGCAATTTTAGCACAGTGCTTTTACAAGAAGGTAGGGGGAAAAATTAACAATTAGATAAATTACCTCTCGTTCAACATTAATATAAAACTGTTTAATTCCTTCAAGGGTCAATTCTTCCTTCTTCACCAGAATTCGAATTGGATCTCTCATGAATTTTTTGGTCACTTCTAACACATCAGTTGGCATTGTGGCAGAAAGCAACACAACCTTTTAAGAGAAATGGTTGTTTTTACTTGCGTATTTAACTTTCAACAGGGTTAAAAAAAAAAATGTTTGAAACCAAGCGTCTCTGTCTTACTATAGGTAGAGCTAGGCAGAGATAGTAATGCATCAAATACTTTCAGCAGGGGGAACGACAATAGAACACTTCAGTTATATTGTAACTGTACCTGCATGAAGCCAAACCCAAGTGAGAAGGAATAAAAACCTTACCTGAATGCTTGTATTTAGTTTTTGGAAAATCTCATAGATTTGATCCTTAAACCCTCGGCTCAACATTTCATCTGCTTCATCCAAAACAAACATTTTGATCCATTTTGGAGCTGTTAAGAAAGTCATACTGTATCTCAATGTTCACATAGCCATTTTTTTGATAATAAAACAATCTATAAAAGGCAATACTTACAAAGGTATCTTCTGTTTAGCATATCAAACACTCTCCCCGGTGTACCAACAACAATATGAGGGGCTTCAGCCTGCAACTTCTGCATTTCATTTCGAACATTTGTTCCTCCAATGCAGGCATGACAAGTTGCTCCCATATAATCTCCAAGAGCCAAAATTACCTTTTGGATCTAAAAGCCAAAAATCTTAATTACCATTCTGTAAAATTCTAAGGCCTAAAACTTAAGCTCCAAGGCATAATTGCACTATCTTGTCTGCCAACCATTCTTATGCATGCACTGCACAGTAAAATTTCAAGCTTACAATTTTATTTCTCCCTCCTGTCTTGAAAAACTGGGGACCCTGTTACCTCAAATACCAACTGGGAACTAAGTAATAAAATTTCTACATTCTTCCCTCTATAGGGTAGTGAAATATACTCTATAAGGGCAAATGTTGAAAATTTCACTCCCACAATGCAGTGTGCCTCCTAATTTTGACCTGAATAAAGCCTCTAGCTTTATTAGGAAGTGTTACTTCAAAGCCAATATAGCAGTGCTTTGAAACAGCATGCAACAGATGCATCACAAACTACTGAGACAGTCAAATGTTTAACATGTCACTGCAGTTTTCATGTTGCACAACTGGATTCCAAGTTTTAAAATGGGTACAAATAAAATCCACCCTTTGAGAAACCTTTGGGTTCTCAACTGTACAAACCTACAAGCCATTCCTATAATACCCAGTTCCTGCTTAGCTTTCAAGAAAAACTCCCTGCATGCATTAAATGGGACCAATAGCAACAGTAAGATTCATACGTTTTAATTTTACTCTCCACAGTTGTGAAACCTGAAACCTATGCAACACGCAAGCAGCTTTTTTGAACTACACTATCAATACCTGTTGAGCCAGTTCTCTGGTGGGGGCCAATACTAGTGCTTGGGTCTCCTTGAACTCAATCTCCAACTGTTGCAGGATGGAAATAGCAAATGTGGCTGTCTTGCCAGTACCTGACTGAGCTTGAGCAATCACATCATACCCTAAAAAAAGTAGGATACATATTTACCGATCCCACATCAAATTGTCATATCTACCATGCACCATGTATTCCAGTTGGAACATAAGTTATGCCCAAGTAAGTGATCAGCAAGAGTATCTCTTCATTTCAGGTCAGTCCCGAAAGATGATTGCCATCATCTCACTTTATGGAATACGAACAGGTGCTAGTACTTCCCCCAAAGGCCACTTTCCCTCTTGTGGCACATATTATGTTTGTAGAACATTTAGTCTAAGTGTCAGTGAGTTTTACCTTTAATACATGGAATAATAGCTCTCTGCTGAATAGCTGAAGGCTTCTCAAAACCATAAGCATAAATGCCTCTCAGAAGAGACTCTTTTAAATTCATATCATCAAAGTTATCAACGATTTCATTCCAGTTGCTCTGTAAATTAATAGTAAAACTGTGAGTAAAATGTATAAACTGTACTTTCCCCAAATTTTTATCACCGACAACCATTTCTTACCTCGATGACACCATCGGGGTCCATTCCTTCTGGGCCGCCATGTTCTCTGCTGACAAGAACATTGCAGTTAGACAACTTTGCCCTTCTAAGCCACTATGAGACCTTTAAACGGATGGCCCTTTCCACCCCGTGCCTCATCACCCTCCAGGAACACATACTTTTACCTCTCCTCTTCCTCCACAATGTAAAAGCCCCTTTACTTACTGCCCTAGGACCAGGCCTCGGCGTTTGGGAAAAGCAGCTCTCGCGAGTGCTGCGCGCGCCGAGCTCCGCCCCTAACTATGCGCAAGCCGGCGTGATTGACGCCGAGGAGGCCCAGCCAGGATCATGCCAACGGTTCGTCGGCGCCCCGTTTACGGTCCTGTTATCTCCTCTGACCCTCCAATCTCCCACCTCGACAGAACCCTAGGAACCCCAGCTCGCGCCACTGGCCGCAAATGTCAGGACCCGGTTACCCTGCCCTAAGCAGACTGCGCCACGGCTCTGCTTGCCATGTCCCGTATGGGGAGGGGCAGCGGCCAAGATGTCACAATGTCTCCTAAGGAAGGGATCCTTAAGCACTCCGTTCTCGTATCCGTCCTGTCTCCCACCATCTGGAGCCCTACCATCTTGGAAGCTTCTCGAAAGACATTAAGGGGGCTGTGTGTACCCTAAGGAGTACCCCGCATACCAGCACTGTGGCCGCAAGCCACTCACCTAAACGACGGCTACTAGTGACCTTCACTACAGGCCACCGGCTGCCCTAGGAGTGCCGTACCTGTTGTAATCCGCGGAGCCACCAGACATGATCCGAAAACCCGCTCAGCGCCCGACTGAAAAGACAGCCGCACGGCGCCGCCCGTTTTTTATAGGCTCGCGGCCGGAACCCGTTTCTCGCGGAGGAATTTTCTTATCTCTCTTTGGTAGCCGCAAAAATTGTGCTCCTGGAGTTTGTTACCGCAGATGAAATCCTAAGGGAGTCGATGACAAAATCTACATTTTATTATTCCTTGGCATTACAGCGTTCCTGGAGATCCATGAATCAGGAGCGGTGCTGGGACTCTTTGCGATCGGCGGAAGAATATTGCAGCAGCTCGACCGCGCGCCGCGCTCCTCGGCCGCCCTGCTCCTACGGGGTTTCCGCGGCCCTGCCGCAGAGGCCGGCGGTGCCGGGGACGCCCCGGGCGGAAGCCGGTGGCGCTGTTCGCTGGCGTGCAGCGTCTCCAGGACGCAGCTCCGGGCTACCTGCGTGTCAGCGTGCGGCTGGGCCGGCCTGCCGCGTTCCGCGCCGGAGCGGATTCGGGCTACTCCGCCCGTTCTTACTGCTGTCTAATGGGTCGGTAAAGGGCTACCTGGCTTTTCGCCCAGCTATTTAATAGCCACTCAGTTCTGGAACGTGTCAAACCCCTGCCTCGGAAAATGTCGGCCACCCAGAACACCCTCGTTTTCTAAGACGAGGGGCAAGACGTATAGTGTCATGAACAGATGTCCCTTGAGTGCGGATTCTATTTTCATGTTCTAGTCGTCTTTAGCTCTGGTTCAAAAACAATGCTAATATAAACCTAACAGGTGTGAGAAATGTCTGATAAAATCATTACCAACTTTTGCAAATGATCTGTTATTTTTTGTAACACAGAAATGTAAATAAATGGATACTTCTGGCAAGTTCAGTCCTTGTACTTAAAAAGTTGATTCTGTCCCTTCTGATAAACAAAACGGGATTTTAATCGTCCAATGTTGACTTACTGAAATGATAACAATATACAGTTCTTATTGCCCATAATAAACTTGGATGCTGCTTAAGCCCAGAGGCTTCTAGTCAACCACAATTTTGGCCCTTTACTAAGATTATAATATTGAATTTTAAAACACAACTCTGGTCTCTGATCAAGATAGTATCATGAATGCTCAAAATTGTTTCTCATTAATTCAGGAGACCAACACCAAACGCTGATTTACCAGAAATGGAAAAAGGCTTAATTTTCTATTTCACAGATAACATTTGGTTCTAGAAACCATTCTTTTTTACGATTACATTGTATCTGTTTATTTACTTATTGTGTGCACCTCAGCGCCTGTGGAAGTCAGAGGATATCTCTTGGGAGTTGGTTCTTCTACCACGTGGATCCCACAAGTGGATCCTGAGGATGGAATTAGGCCAGCAGGCCCTAAGGCCAGCACCTTTTCCCACCGATCCACCTTGCCAGCCCTAGATACTGTCCATACTCAAAAATACATTGTTTACTTGCTTGGAAGTTATTGAGTCAGAAACTGTAACAAAATCAAGATGACAAAATAGAGGCTGGGTGTGGTAGCTCAGGCCTTAACCCCAGCTCTAGGGAAGCAGAGGAGCCCTGCAAGACTTAGAGGCTCCAGGTCAGCAGGGGCTGTATAATGAGACCTTGCCTCAAGGGAAGGGGCTGTGTGAGAGAAAAATGGACTGGCCTTCTGTACAGTCTCTTTCAAAGTTGCTGGGGGGAAAAACATTGCCTGATCTAAGAATCTCAATCTAAGTACTAAATCAGAAATGTTACTGTTCATTATTTAGGCTCACTGTCACTGAGAGCTAGACATGTTTTCTTTAGGGTTATATTGTCATTAGATGCCCTGAAGGATCTTTCTAAGTCTCACAAGAGGAAATATTTTAGGGCTAGCGTTTAGACTACAATCGTGGAAGGAGTTTCCCATTTAAAAAGCATGATCCAGGTATGGTAGCCCACACCTTTAATCCCAGCACTTGGGAGGCAGAGGCAGGTGGATCTCAGTGAGTTCAAGGCCAGCCTAATATTTGTAAGTTCCAGGACAGTCAGGGCTACTTACTAAGATGCTGACTCAAAGATTCAGATAGATAGATGGATGGATAGATAGATAGAAAGAAAGAAAATAAAATCAAAGTATCTGTCACCCTGTAACCTATTCCAGTAAATACTGTGCTTATTTTGTTCTCACCACATAAATGGCATCAAGTGACACATGAACTGAAAATAATGCATCTATTTTAATATTTTGCTAATCTGCAGAGAAGATGCTACTCTTCAGTCTAAGGTATGTGTCTCTACTTACAGTCTAAAATTAGCCTTCTCACAATTAGCTATAAATGCTCGTGAGCAGTCTTGGAATTTGTGAGACTGTCTATGAATGATTAACATTTGTTTATTTGGGAACAGGAAGAGGCTGCACATGCAGGGGTCAGAGGAAAGTTTGTAGGAGTTGGTGCTCTCCCCACCAAGTGGATCCTGGGAATTAAACTCAGGTTTGACTCCTGGAGCCTTCAGCTGCATGGCCCTCTATCCCTTAAATGACTTGAAATGTTAACTACAGTGAAAGCAAAGGCAGGTGTAGTGGTACAGGTCTTTAATCCGGGCACTCAGAAAGTAGAGACAAAGATCTCTGTGATTTCAAAACCAGTCTACATAGCCAGTTCTGGGTTGACTACAATGTGAGACTCTTGCTTAAAAAAGAAGGAAGAAAGGAAAGGAAGCAAAACAAAACAAAAAAAGGGAAAGAAATAAAAACAAGAAGTCAGAAGAGAAAATGTTATGGCTAAATTTGGGGAAAGGTTTTTGGTTTGCTTCTATTTACAGTGTTTGCAATCTTCCAAAAGAGCAAAAAATTACCTTTGAAATTTACTGAAGTAGAAACAACAAACCAAGATTTATTTATTTGTTTGTTTATTTATTTATTCTTAGTCAAAGATAAAAATAATTAAATAAAGCTGAGTAGTGGTGCATGCCTTTACTCTTCAATACTCAGGAGGCAGAGGCAGGAGGATTTCTGTGTTCGAGGCCAGCCTGGTCTACAGAGAGAGTTATAGGACAGCCAGAGTTACAAAGAGAAACCCTATCTCAAAAACAAGCAAACAAATAAATAAATGAGTAATTAAAATAAAAAATGGATGGACTTATTTATTTTGTATAAAGAATTAAATCTTGACTAAATTTTTGATATTTCAGAACACATCATAACAGAATATTCAGTTAGTAGTATTTGATTTCATAATCATCATCCTGATGGTTCATTTTATATAAATATATAGTGTAAGCTGACAGGACTATGTTTAGGGTCATTTTAGAAAATGTTGGAAATTCTATTCTAATCCGTAACTGCTGAGCCATCTCTCCAGCCCCCAGGAAATTCTATTCTAATCCTAAAGCAAAATTCATTGCATGAGTGTTAAGAGACTTGAGTTAGGAACTCAAGCAGCAATTTTTAAAGTCAAGCACTCTAACACGATATGATACAAAGATATTAATTTGCTATTTACATGTTGAAACGTGAAGATAGGAAAATATTATAAGACTTTTTCATGGTGGTCAGTGGTAGCACACATCTTTAATCCCAGCACCTGGGAGGCAAAGGCAGGTGGATCTCTATGAATTTGAGGTCTACAGAGTTGGTTCCAGGACACTCAGGACTACACAGTAAAACACTATGTCATAATAAATAAATAAATAAATAAATAAATAACCACAACTTTTTCCATGATTAAACAATTACCTTTCTATAAGAACAGTAAAATGGTAGAGATGGCTTAGAGGTTAAGAGCACTGATTGTTCTCCCAGAGGTGCTAAGTTCAATTCCCAGCAACCACATGGTGGCTCACAACCATCCATAATGACATCTGGTGCCCTCTTCTGTAATAAATAAATTTTTTTAAAAAAAAAAAGAACAGTAAAACACAGCACTTCATGGTACATATTAATGTTAAATCTGAGTTCAAGTGTTTTCCTTTTTATTGAAAATAGATCTTTTTAATACAGTATTTTTGAAACTAGGATTAAATCAAGTATCACACAAAAATCAATCAAGGATGCACACCTAGAATTCTAGGGTAAGACAGGAGGGCCTAACATTCAAGGCTAGTATAGGCTACATAGACCATATTGATATAGAAGAAACTCAAAAGTAATAAAATTGATGTGCTAGAACTTACTAATAGATTTGGTTAGGGGACAGTACTAAGGAGCACTAAGCACTCGGGAGGCAGAGGCAGGCAGATCTCTGAGTTTGAGGCCAGTCTGGTCTACAGAGTAAGTTCCAGGACAACCAGGACTACACAGAGAAACTCTGTCTCAGAAAAACCAAACCAAACCACTGGTGTATTTTAAGTGGTTCTGACAATGTGTGCTGTTGGTGTGTAGATCATCTGCTTAAGGGGCCAGCTCGCAATGAGGAGGTGAATTCAAATAGCCTCGAACTGTTCTACATACTCTTGTCTATTGAAAAGAAATGGTAGGGGGCTGGAGAGATGGCTCAGCGGTTAAGAGCACCGTCTGCTCTTCCAGAGGACCCGGGTTCGATTCCCAGCACCCACATGGCAGGTAACAACTGTCTGTAGTTCCAGTTCCAGACAAACACCAAGGCAAATAAATAAATAAAGTTTAAAAAAAAAAGAAAAGAAATGGTAATGATGAAAGGATTTTCTGGTTAAGTTACTTGCTTATCTCCCAGTCAGTGTATTAGAATAAAGTTTCCATTTACCATGTAGTTCTGAGTTGGTCCCTCCTGTGCTAGGGAAGCCGAGTCAGGAGAATTCAAAACCAGCTTGAGCTAATTGTGTGTGTGAGTGTGTGTGTGTGTGTGTGTGTGTGTGTGTGTGTGTGTGTGTGTGTGGTAATAGGTGGGAGGATAGCTTGGGTCGATCTTCGAAATTACAAACTTTTTTTCTCTTCCTCTCCTGCTTCTCTGCCCCTGTACCTGCAGGGCAACTCCCCTAAATAAACTCTTCTTTGGCCTTGGTAAAAAACAAAACCGAAAACTTTTCTTTGTCCCTTCCCCCCCTCCCCAGGTAGAAAGAGTGCACAGCTGGGACACACAGTAGAGCTCACAACCATGGTACGTGCGGTTGAGGTAAGAGCTAAGTATAGCTGATGGTCCCAAGGTGCTGAGTGGGCCGGCCGGATAAGCAGCATTAGGGTCATGCTCCCCAGTATGTGCAGTGCTCACACTTTCCTTCTGTTTGCATTTGCCTGGAAACCGGAAGAAGGCAAGGAGTTGGGGCTAAGCAGGGCTAGGCCCAGAGCCTGGGCCAGAAGACACCCAAGGAGCCAGTTTTCTGTTTGGTGTCTTTCATCTATCCTCTGGTGGGGACAACCAAGCTAGAAGGTCCGGCCTAACTGGGAAAGGGCCAAGGACCAGGACTGGGCTTCTGTGAACTAATGAACTAATTGGAACTAGTAATTAGATGCTGGCCATCTGGCCAACAGCAAGATGGGGGCTAAGCAGCACCAGGGTTCCCACAGGGAGCGCTGCTTTGGGGTCCTACAAGGGCAGCCCCTGAGCGGAATGCGGATTGAGAAATCTTGGGGTGCGCAGATCAAGAAGTCTTGAGATGGGAACATCTGTGTGGCCAGGTCACCAGTGCCTCCCGCGCTTCTGGGCTGCAAACGCGGGCGACTCTGAGAAGCCGCCGCCGCTGCATGCTGGGTTTTCAGAAGTGCGGGAAAGGTGGCTCAGCTTCAGAATCTGTCTGGCGGTGTCCTCTTCCCTCCTGCCCCGCCTTTCTCCTGTCCTTCCTCCACCAACCGGTCCTTCCTCCCCTGCGGCTCCCTTGCAGGCACAGCCCGGGCTAGAGCCTGCGGGGGACACCGCCCAGCCTTCTGCGGCAGCTAAGCCCGCAGTGTGGAAATACCTTGCCTTTGAAAGATTCCGCAAAAGTAAAGATAAAAGGACAAGCTACACAGGAGGGAATATTTGCAAACCAACCGTACTAGTATCTAAAATACATTGAAAGCCCTGAATAACGCAACAGAAAAGGAATTCTAAAACAGGAGCAAAAGCCGTTACTGTGATAAGGAGGCAAAGGTGGCGACAAGGAGTCTACTCAACTGTGAGATTTGACCCCAAAGTGTGAAAACGACATTTTGCATCCTTTATTCATTCCTAGGTCAAACGCACCATCAGATTCTTGCCATCTCTTGAGTCTTTTGCACATAACCATTATGTGGTGAAAGCTTCAGAATGAGTAGGACCGGGCAGGCGGCTGCAAAGACACAGGGCTATTATGTTTCCTCCCGCAATCTAGAGTGTCAAAGCTCATTTATTGTTGGAGATTATTCGATTGTTACTCCTGCTCATAGTTGGAAAATGGCACTTTGGGGTCAGTAAAAGCTCAGCAAGTAGCAGTGCTTGCCACCAAACCCCATAACTGAGTTCAATGCCCAGGACCCACATGGTAAGAGAAAACTGACTGTTGGAAGTTTTTCTCTGATCTCCATACTGAGGCATAGGGAGGGGTTTAGATGCTCCATCACAACCAGCTACACTCATATTTCATCTATGGGCTATGCAGTAAGAAACAGATCTGCTCACTTAAATTTTAGAGAGACTTCAAAGCTTTGTTTAGGTTTACATGTGTGGGTGTTTTGTCTCAGATCCCCTGGAGCTGGAGATACACTTGTGAGCTGTCATGTGGGTATTCAGAACTGAGTCTGGGTCCTTTAGAAGAACAGCAATGCTTTTAAATCCTGAATTTAAACTCCTGCCCTCTAGATAGATAAACTTCCAGACTTAATTTAAAATGACCCAGGTCAGCTGGGCATGGTGGTGCATGCTTTTAATCCCAGTGCCCTGGGGGCAGGGACAAGCAGATCTGAGTTGAAGTACTCAGAGAAACCCTGTCTTGAAAAACCAAAACCAAATAAAATAAAATAAAACAAAAAACAGGGGCTGGAGAGATGGCTCAGCAGTTAAGAGTACTGACTATTCTTCCGGAGGACCTGAGTTCGATTCCCTGCATCCACATGGCAGCTAACAACTGTCTGTAATTCCAAGATCTGACATCTTTACACAGTTATACAAGCAGACAAAACACCAATTCACATAAAAAAATCTTAATCTAAAAAAACCAAAAAACCACAAAAACAAAACAAAAACCGAACTTTATTGCTTTGTGTTACTTCGTTGTACCTGTTTTTCAAGACAGGTTTCTCTGTGAAGCCCTGGCTGTCCTGGAACTCTCTCTGTAGGCCAGGCTGGCCTCAAACTCAGAGATCCACCTGCCTCTGCCTCCTGAGTCCAATCAAAAGCTGATCTTAGTCTGAATGAGAAGAGTTTTCCTACCATGTGGCTCTGGGCTAGTGGGAGAAAAATCAGCCCCCTCAGTGGAACCTCCATATGATAGGTTTTTGCACTTTGATAAGCCTCTCCAATGTCACAGCAATCCAAATCAGACCAAGTTAGAAAAAGCCCAGGTTTGGGGGCTGGAGAGATGGCTCAGCAGTTAAGAGCACTGACTGTTCTTCCGGAGGACCTGAATTCGATTCCCAGCATCCATATGGCAGCTAACAACTGTCTGTAATTTCAAGATCTGACACCCTTATACATGCAGACAAAACACCAATTCACATAAAAAAGCAAAAAAAAAAAAAAAAAAAAAAAAAAAAAAAAAAAAAAAAAAAAAAAAAACCACAACAAATCCAGGTTTAATGGGTGAACCCTGAAAGGCAAGAGAAGAGTCACATGGCAGATAAGGCTATCTGGCCTTAAGTAACCTGTAAGTGTGGTCTTGAGCAGCCCCAGGGAGGGGCTGACTTTCATAGAGCTTCCTCAGGGGCAGGGGTCTGGAACCCCCTGGGCGGCTCTAGGGGAAGGGCGACTGTTTGGCCTGCTCTATTTGGTGGCTCTCAGATGACAATTCAGAATATTGCTAAAGAGCCTTTCTCCCTTCTCTCTCCCTTCAGATGAGAGAGATGACCCAGAAGCAGCCATGGTTGCACTATGAGTCTAACACATGGACACAGGGAGATTCCTAGAAAATGGCCAGTTTGTGGCTTGGAAGGCCTCAAGCAGTTTGTAACTGGTGGAATTCTCTCTCCTCTTGCTCTTCCTCTGTTCTATCTTTTGCTTGTTTTGATATTAAAAACTCTATTCATGTGTGCAATGTATCCTGATTATATCCACACACACCCCATTTTCCTCCAGACCCTCCCTCCAACACTTACATCCCCTATCTTTTCAGCCCAATTAATGCCACCCAAATGCATGCAGGCGGTGCCATCCAATCCTGCATGGTGGTTTGAATTTGAGTAGGTACAGCCCCATAGATTCACGTGTTTGATGCTTGCCCCATTAGGAGGTGTGGCCTTGTTGGGGGAAGTGTATCAGGGGAAGTGTATTACGGTGGGGGTGGGCTTAGATAACTCCTATGCTCAAGCTATGTCCAATGTGGCACAGTCTCGTGCTTCCTGCAGATCAAGATGTAGGACTCTCAGCTCCTTCTGCAGCACCACGTCTGCCTGCACACTGCCATGTCCTACTATGATGCTAATAGACTAAACCTCTGAAACTGTAAGTCACTGTAATGCCTGACTCTCAATCACCCAGAGAGACCACCGGAGACAGAGATGTCTGAAATGCAATAGCAAGGTTTATTGTCAGTGAGACACAAGCCTAGGCAGGGAGCTTGTTCTCTGCACCTCACTTGTACCCCATGAGTGTGGTTTAGGGAAGAGCTGAGCACCCCAAGTTACACAAGCTATTTATAGGCAAAGACCTTGAGGCAGGGTTACTTGGGGTCAAGGCTGCAGGTGTGTTCTGGATGAACTCATGCTTAGGAACTTTTTACAGCTTAACATGCCTGGACCCCACCTGGGTGGTGTGACTGGCAGGTTTTTACTGCCTGAGGGGTGGACCATCCAGGTGTCCTTAGATAGACTTAGCTCATTCTTTCTTGGAACTGGGGAAGCACCTGCCAGGAATGTGAAACTGAACTCTATTTTAGTACATAATGGCTACTAGAATACAAAATGGGGTTTCTTGAACTAAGTTTACTCTCTTCAGTCACCAGCTCAAATGTTTTCCTTTATAAGAGTTGCTGTGGTTAGTGGTTAAGTTGGAGACATTGCTTCGTGGTTAAGAGCACTAACTGCTCCTCCAGAAGACTCAGGTTCAAGTCCCAGCACCCACATGACAGCTCACAACTGTCTGTAACTTCAGTTCTAGGGGACAGAACCCATGCCCAAACACCAATGCACATAATATAAAAAGTTAAATAAAAAGAAAATAAGAGTTGACGTGGTCATGATGTTCTTCACAGCAGTAGGAACCCTCAGTAAGACAGTAACTTACCAACTGTGCTGGAAATCTTGCTAGGATGTTAGTAAGTATAGGCGGATTTTTTTCTTTGGGAATACTGGTGAAGAGAGTAAACAACACAACATAGAAACTTATTTGAGGTACATCTTCAGAGTTCCATGAAGCTCTTTACACACACACACACACACACATACACACATACACACACACATACACACATACACACATACACACACATACACACACACACATACACACATACACACACACACATACACACACACATACACACACACACATACACACACACACATACACACACACACACATACACACACACACACACACAGCTTCTAGGTAGCTGTGTTCATTGCATTGTTATGGAAAAGGAGAAGGGTTACAGAAAACCCTCACATCCCCAGGTAGTGAGGTGTGTAGGGTGGGGCGTGGGGCATCAGGTAAAAGCACTTGTCTGGCCTGTGTTCCTTCCAAGGACAGATCCAAGTCCACAAAATTATTCTCTAACCTCTATACATACTTCACAGAACACAAATATGCACACACATACAATAACAATAAAGTTTATTGATTTATTTTTAAGAAAAGCAGAACACAAACCAGTACCCTTAAACTTATCTCTAGCCTCTGGGCAGGTAGATCTGGTTGCCAAAAACAAGTTTCCTTTTTATTTTCTCATCACTGGGCTTTGGACAAGGCGGTGCTGTGGTGATAAACTCGGGAGGCAAAGGCCCCACAGAAGACCAAAAGCCTTGAAATCTCAGCACCCGTCTGGACACTGGAAGCCTCTACTGACTCATGGCTGCAGATTAGACACACCCAGCTCACCAAGGCCAGAGGTTAGGGTCCACGCCTGAACATTGTCCTCTGAACTCCACAAGCGTGACATGGATCTCTCTTCCCTCCTCTCCTCCCTCTCTCTTCTCTCTCTCCTTTCGATTCCTTCCCTCTCTCTTTTCCTCTCTACTCTCCTCAATATTCTCTCTCTGCTCTCTCCCTCACACACATACACACACACACACATACACACACACATACACACACACATACATGCATACATACACACACATACAGATTTACACACACATACACACACACAAACACACATACACACACACATACAGACATACACACACATACATACATACACACACATACACACATACAGACATACACACACATACACAAACATACATACACACACATACACACATACACATACAAACATACATACACACACATACACACACACAAACATACATACACACAAATACACACACATACATACCATACACATACACACACATACACACATATATACACACATACACACACATACATACACACACATATATACACACATACACACATATACATACCATATACATACACACACACACAGACATACACATGAACATGCATATACACACACATACACACACACTCAAGTGAATGTGTCTGAGCACATCAACATCCCTGGCTTTTGGTGGGGATACATCTAGGACCTTTTTTCATCCTGATACAGTGGATTTTTCAGGAGAAAGCAATCCCTGGACAGGATTACAGGATTCGATGTCCATAAACTTCGGAAAATAGAAGAGTGTGGCAGGTTCAGGCACTTTTGATCAAGACCTAGAAGGCGTGGCTTTGAGGTCTGGAGGACCCTGGATGGGGCGTGGCCAGCTCACCCTTCCTGTTTGTTTCCAGGGAGGATTGCCTCCACCAACTGGGACATTTCAACCCTCCCGGAATTGCCCTAAGGTTCAATTTTGTATCAGTGAGTGTTTCATATAGAGGCTTTAATAACTATTAATGCTACTATATAATCAGTTGCCACAAACATTTAATCTCTAAGGGAAAAACACTAAATATGGCCAGAGTAGTTATTTATTTTGTTCTGTTTCAAGCTAATTACCCAGTCTGCTGTTGAACTTCTGGGCTCAAGGCTATACTATAGTTGCTCACGGCCCGGTCCAAAGGGTACCCCATTCCCCACTCCTCAAAATGAAAAACCCACTGACTCACTCCAAAATTGAGTCTAGGCCCATTTCAACCGTGCTCTAGAAGGGTTTATGGGGTTAGACAGAAGCCAGAATTCCTCGGAACTTGTGGACCAGTAGCTGTTTGACTCAAGGAATCAATCCCTTAAGGCAAAAGCTCCACTGCCCTACCTGTGGCCCCTGCAGGTCTCCAGGCTCCTTCAGTTCCTAGCCACAAGTAACCGTTACACATTTTAAAGTCCCTGCTAGCCTGCATAGGGTTCCTCCTAGATAACCTAGATGCCCTTCTAGATACAGTCCTAGATACACGTGTGTTCTTTATAAAGACAGGGCTCTCCCCCCTTGCTGTTCTCTCTTCCCGCCATGCTTGCTATTCCCCAGCTCCCATTTTCTCCTCTCTTGCAGAGAGAGCCATGTCCAGTCTTGCAGAAGAGCCATGTCCAGTCCGCTTTCTTTGCCTTCTGCTGTGGACGCTTCAAGATGCCACTGTACATTTTCTCTCTCTTGTGCACATAACCTTCCCCGTATGAGCAGTAATGTCAACAGTTTCTCGGCTGTGCTCCCTTGAGCGCATGCTCGGTTTAGTTAATTAGTGTTCTTTTCTGTGGTGTTGGACTAGAGACCCTCTACCACTTTTCTCTGAACTACACCCCAGTCTTTCTCCTTCAGTTCTTCTCTTCTCACGAAAACAATTCTTCCTTCTTTCTGTTTTCTTCATGTTTCTTTCTTTCTTTTCTTCTTTTTTGGTGTTTTGAGGCAGAGTCTCAGTATGTTGGAGCCTGTGGCTCTCCTTTCCTGGAACTTACGTTGTAAACCAGACTGACTGACCTAGAACTTATATTCTAGAGTTCTATCTGCCTCTTTCTTCAGAGTGCTGGGGTGAAAAGTGTATGCCACCACACTGGCAATTTAAAAAACGTCTAACCTTCAAACTCACCTCCCACCCTCAATTTTGAGGAGCATGGATTTTAGGGGAGATCGCATTTCTAACATCTTCCTAGAGAAGGCCACCCCTGCTGTTTGGGAGGTATACATTAAAAAGGTTTTGGGGGCCTGGTAGTGGTGTACACTTTTAATCCCACAACTCAGGAGGCAGAGACAGGTGGATCTCTGTGAGTTCAAGGCCAGCCTAGTCTACAGAGCAAGTTCCAGGACAGGCTCCAAAGCTATGCAGATAAACCCTGTCTCCAAAAAAATGAGAGAGAGAAAGTTAGTTTTGGGCCTGGAGTATGTTAAACCTGAGAATTGTGAGGTGAAAAGACCAGGTCCAAGACTGTCCAGTTAAAGCAAGCTGTATTTTGGAGTTCATTCCAAACTGGCCAGCTGGCTGTTTTACCCTAAATAGGAATTTGAGAGAGCTGCTGGCCTTTCTATAAGAGAGGTAAGATGTTCCCGAGGAGGGTGGGGCGGGGGATGGGGTGGCTGTTCACATTGTTAGGAAAGTACAATGAAAGAGAAGGAACGGAGTCAGGGTAACGTCATGTGAACGCTTTCCGAATTTAGTATAGGTTGAAAAACATGTTTTGTAGTTTACATCAGATCTAAGAAATAGGAATTTATTCTTTTTTTAAAAAAGATTTATTTATTATGTATACAGTATACAAAAGAGGGTACCAGATTGTGAGCCACCATGTGGTTGCTGGGAATTGAACTCAGGACCTCTGGAAAAACAGTTAGTGCTCTTAACCTCTGAGCCATCTCTCCAGTCCCAGAATTTATTCTTAATTGCAAAAAGAAACCTTAACTTGCAAGGACTTAAAGCAGAACAAACAGGAGCGTGCTCTTTACCTACAAACAGAAAGCTTATTTCAAATAGGACAGACAGGAACCATTCTTAACTATCTTAACTGTTAACAGAACCCATAACCTGAAAGGGATATTTTATTTCTTGTTTTGGTCTCACAGGTTTATTCAGCAATTCAGAGCACTGGCTGTTCTTCCAGAGGACCAAGTCTTGGCTCCTGGACCACAGAGAGGCTCACAACAACTACAGGTTCAGGAGATGTGACACTTTCTTCAGGTCTCTGTAGGTACTGAGCATGCACATGGTACACATACATGCAGACAAACACATATACACATGAAATAAATAAAATAATACATTTTAAAGGTGGTTAGAAACTACCTAGGTTCCTAGTCTAGGTCCACAGAGCAGTTTGGCTGTAGTAGCATCCTTCCTAATCTGGTCCCAGGATATGGTTGGACACAACACATTTTCTTGTTTGTGCTGCTGTGATCAGCCTATGGCCACACAAACCAGCCACTCTCCACTGATGAGCACTGTAGAGTTCAGTGGGATTCCAACTGGGCTTTGGTTGGGGTATTTTTATTCTTTTTCATACTTTTCAGAGCTTTTCCCTGTTTGTTTGAAAGAGGATGTTGTTATGTAGTGCAGGCTGGCCTTGAACTAAGCTCCTTCTGCCTCTGCCTCCTGAACGATATGATCATGGCTTACCAAAACTGACATCTTCAGAAATTGTATGGATTGACTGGTTTTTATGAATTACATTTGATTTATTTGTCTCTTTATTTTAAAGGCCTATTTTAACTATATGTATGTGTGTGTTAGGGAGGGGACAACATGACAGTATATGTGTAATAGGTGACCTTGGTGAGTTGGAGCCAAGGGGCACTGCAAAGTCACACCATGCAACAGAACTCACATGGGAGGTTTATTGAGGAGAGATGCCTCTGAGCGGAAGAGAAGGAAAGACTGAGAGGACAGGAAGAGCTTGCCTTTTGTAAGGCCATAAAAGGCACATTCGCACTGGGAGACTGCTTTGTTTGGTGGCTGTGGTAGCTACAGGTCTTGGCTGCTGCTGTGTCCTGCGAAGTCCTTAAGAGCAGGCTGACTGGTGTAAATGCCCGAATGCCAACAAAGTGCTCATGAAAGTAGGTTCCTGCAGAGCCAGAGGCACCAGACTCTCCGGATTTGGAGTTGTAAGCCATCCTGTGGCTTCTCGGAACCAAAATGTGAGAGCAGTATGTTCTTTTAACTGCTGAGTCATTTTTTTCCAGCCTCTTGTTGATTTTGTGCTCTTGTGTGTTTATGTTTGGGTGCACAAGTACCATAGCAAGATTGTATACTACACAACCGGGAGCACTGTGTGAGAATGGATTCTCTCCTACCATGTAAGTCCTGGGGATCAACCCAGATCTTCAGGATTGGTGACAAGTGACTTTGCCTGCTGAGCCATGTGGCCAGCACCATTATTATTATTATTTTTTGAAGGAGGTTTCAACATGGGGTTTCTTTGTATATCCTTGGCTGTTCTGGAACCCGTTATTTTATTTTATTTTTAGATAGTGTCTTTCTATGTAGCCCTGGTTGGTCTACAGTATAATTAGTCCCCTTGCCATTGCTGCACCCCTACAACGCTAAGATTGTAGGAGTGTGCCACACACCTAACTCCCCCATCCCTCCCTTTTTTCTATGTAGACCTGGGCATCCTGGAACTCACTCTGTACACCAGGTTGGCCTTGAACTCACAGATCCAAGGCCCCTGCCTCCCAAGTGAGTACTGGGATTAAAGGTATCTCCTATTACTGCTCAGCCTCTAATTTCCGATTTAGCTTTTGAGTAGACAATATATTCACAAGAATTACTTCATCTCCTTGTACCTAATTGTTTTCTCAAGATTCAACCAATGACACTGATTCTTCTGTATGTTTAATATGTATTAATGTATGAGCAAAGGAATATGATCTTTTTTTTAACAAAAATGATAGCATACCTTATTTTTCTATATTTGTTTTGTTTTTGACAGTTTTGATATGTCAGCATGATACTTTATATAGCCCAGGCTGGCCTTGAACTCACCGCAGTCCTGCCTTAATATCTCAAGTGCTGTGATTACAAGTATGTGCCATCATGCTCAGAGCCCCCCCACTCAATTTTCTTATTTATGTGTATGAGTATTTTGCCTGCATATGTGTATGTGTGCCTGGTGCCTGTGGAGATCAGAAAGAGGGATTCCGATAACGCTGGGACTGGAGTGACAGACAGCTGCCACATGGATGCTGGGATCCAGCCTGGGTCCTCAACAAGTTATCTTAACCACTGAGCCAATGTATTTGGGACATCAGTTCTATATCATTACATAACAGACTCATTAATCCTCTTTTGGGTATGCAGCCCACAAAGATTCATGTTTGGCCATCTGTAATTATTAGAAACATGGACAAGTTGCATTCATCATCATTAGCATGTATATAGATATGACCAGCAAGGTCATAATTCAGGTATATGAAACTATAATTTAGAAGGAAGTTGTTATCTCATCTTTGTGAGTATGCAAAACAACAAAATACTTAGTGCAAACCATACAAGGCTAAGTGGAGCTTCCCATTTAAAAGCATAGCTGGGTGTGGTGGTGCATGCCTTTGAGGAACCCAGCACTCAGGAGGCAGAGACAAGTGGATCTTTGTGAGTTTGACACCAGCCTGGTCTACAAATCTAGGGCTTCACAGAGAAAGCATCAAAAAACAAACCAAACCAAAACCACAAAACCTGTCTGCTTTTCATCCCCTCCCTCATTCCCCCAAGTGAACGCAGCCTCCCTCTCAGACCTTCCTCTTCGATTTCTTCTCTTTCTTTCGTCTGCTCCCTCTTTTTATGGCTTACTCACTGTTTGATGCACATGTGTCTATTTTTCAAATTTATTTATTTATTTATATAAAGGGTACCAGATGTCATCATGGATGGTTGTGAGCCACCATTGAACTCAGGACCTCTGGAAGAACAGTCGGTGCTCTTAACCTCTGAGCCATCTCTCCAGCCCTGCATGTGCCTATTTTTAGTTTTTATCTTGTAACTGAGTGGGTCATTCAATAAAGATCATATATTGAAAATAGATTTTTTTTTTTTACACAATATAAAAGTCTTGGGGGCTGGAGATTTGGCTCAGTGGTTAAGAGCACTGACTGTTCTTCTGCAGGACCTGAGTTCGATTCCCAGCATCCACATGGCAGCTGACAACTGTCTGTAATCCCAAGATCTGACACCTTTACACAGTTATACATGCAGGCAAAACACCAATTCACATGAAAAAAAGTATTAAAGAAAGTCTGACCACTCTATGAATGTGCATGTGATTTTTGAGTGGGAACCATCCATTCTAACCTCTGTAGCGTTCCGGTCTTACTATATGTGCCGCCAAAGCAAGCACAGAAATCAGAAATTCTTTTTTTTCTCAATCTAATGAATATTTTTGAGTGTCTATATTAGAAAATAATAAACAGTTTACACTCTTTAATAATTTTGTTTTCTTTAGAATGTACTTCATATTTGTAAATTTTACTATGGTGAATTACAGTTTTAACTGCTGTCTGGACTGAGGCTCTTCCATCTAGAAGCAAAGACACCATCTGTTTGCTTCTGGGAGAGGAGACCTTTAAGGTGTCATTCTTGGAAGACCTAAACTTCTGGATTTGGGAGAAGTCTCAGAATGCAATTTCACCGATGGGCACCAGGTGGCAGAACACTGTTCTTTTCTTAGCTGTTGAGTTTTCTTCTGGTTTGAAGTCTGTTCTGATAATCTTCCCCTCTCTCTCCCTCCCACCCTCCCACATATCATTTATGTGTGTATTACATGTACACAAATATGACCACAGATCCAGTCCCCTGGACATGGAGAAGCAGGTGTCTTGGGTTACTATTGCTAGGGTTCAGGTCTTGAGACAAGGAAAGGGCTGTTGGGACAAGTACAACTTCTGCCCACCATGTGGGTTGCAAGCAAGTAGCTCAGGACATCTTCATTTATACTTAGAGATTTTCTTACTAGGATTACATGGACAGCTTTACTATTGGCTTCTATTTTTGACTTTAAGACAGACATCCTATCTTAATACATCATGATCATTATCAAAGCTCCCATTGTTCTTCCTTTACACCCAATACACCTTCCCACCCACTGTATGACCTTATTCTAGACAGAGTTCAGCGTTTTTGCAGACTTAACTAAATATCTGCCCAGACACATCCCACTCTGCTCTCACTGCACTCACATGAGCTGGCAGCTACTTGTGGTTACAAAGTTATAAAGTAATAGACATGGGCACAATGCTTTAAGGACAACAATATTCAAACCCAGACAATTCTTTCAAGTCTGCAATATATTTTTTTCAAAGATTTATTTATTATGTATATAACATTCTGCCTCCATTATGCCTGTTTGTCAGAAAAGGGAACCAGATCTCAAGACAGATGGTTGTGAGCCACCATGTGGTTGCTTGAAACTGGACTCAGGACCTCTGGAAGAACAGTTGGTGCTCTTAACCTCTGAGCCATCTCAACAGCCTCCTGCAAGATATATTTTTATACAGTTCCCTTTTCTACAAGAGGGCCTCATATCTCAATCTCTCTGCCTGCATGTATAACTGTGTAAGGATGTCAGATCTTGGAAATTACAGACAGTTGTGAGCTGCCATGTGGATGCTGGGACTCAAACTCAGGTCCTCTGGAAGAACAGTCAGTGCTCTTAACTGCGGAGCCATCTCTCCAGCCCGTCTCAATCTCTCTGTAAAAGGCAGACTTTGACAAAGCACTCTCTCTTTCCCCATCTCACTATACCATACTTCTGTTAGTTCCACGTGTGAGAGCAAGTACACACTAACAAGGCCACGCACTAGAGTTTATTTAAGAGAGGAGTCCCAGGCGGGTGAAGAAACAGAGGAGCGGGACAGAAGTCAGAGAGGACAGAGAAAAAGGACCGGAGCACATGCTCACAGTCGATTTTTTTTTTTTAAAAAACTTTATTATTTATTTATTTATTTATTTGCCTTGGTGTTTGCCTGGAACTGGAACTACAGACAGTTGTTAGCTGCCATGTGGGTGCTGGGAATCAAACCTGGGTCCTCTGGAGGAGCAGACGGTGCTCTTTACCTCTGAGCCATCTCTCCAGCCCCACAGTCGATTTTAAGGGAAGGGGCTTGCACGGGTATTCGTCATGGGTCCAGGGAGGTGCTTCTGTACACAGTGCCACAGGGTTTATGTAGCCACGCCCAGGGGTGTGCCTCAGTACAAGGTGCATCCCACCCAGGCCAGAGTTGGGCCAGCTACATGGAATGCCAGGAATCCTTACAACTTCTACTAATATAAGTTCCTATATATGGTAAAGATGAATCTATCCATTCCACATATTGCATTGTATTTTTCCTTCTTGGAGCATAACAGATCCTACCAATGATCCTATGCTTGGTGTCTGGGAAACTTACTTTCAAAAGTTGGCACTCTGTGTATATTTCCCATATTCTGTGTATGCACCCCTTCTTCTCCTTTCTTGACATGGTTAGTGTTCCAAGTGTTTCCTCATATGTACCTAACTGTCTCTATTAAATCAGAATGATCCCAGAATTACAAGTTGTAGTTAGTAATTCCAGATAAGAAATCTGAGAAGCATTAACCCCCTGCTGAATCTTAGGGAAAATATTTGAATGGAACAAAATTTCCAGGGAAAGTTATAGCTGTTGCATGTGTGACTGGCAAAATGAAACTAAAAACTACCCAGAGTGTCCCCAATGTAATGAGACAGAAGAGAGGCCGGCAGGCTGCAAATTCCTGCCATGTCTGTGGACGACTGGTCTTATTCAAGTGAGACTCCATTTCCACAGGTGCCTTGGCCCATGGACAGATAGTCATGCTGATCTTGGACAAGGTTGCACAGATCCCACCAGAAATCACCCTTCAAATGTAGGAATATCTGTAGATGAAGGATCCTTGGTTTCTCTCTTAGTGGCTCTACCTAACCTGGAACTTGATATATAGACCAGTGTGGCCTCAGACTCATAAAGATTCATCTGTCTCTGCCCCTGGGTGCTGGGATTGAAGGAGTGTACCTCCAAGCCTGACCGTCATTGTGTTTTTTGCTTTTGTTTTCTAAGACAGGGTTTCTCTGTAACCAGTTTAGCTGTCCTATAACTCATGCTATAGACCAGGCTGGCCTCGAACTCACAGTGATCTGCCTGCCTCTTCCTCCCAAGTGCTGGCCTCATTATGTTTTTATATATGGTAACAACCAAGATTACAAATTACCCTAATAGCATGATTCTATTTAGGGAAAACACACTCCTAAAGACATTTGGAAATAATATTTTTTAAAGCTATATTCAGCTGTGTATGATGGTACATGCCTTTAATTCCCAAACTTGGAGAGGGATCTTGATCTCTGAGTTTGAGGACAGTCTAATCTACAGAGAAAGTTCCAGGATAGCCAGGGCTACAAAGAGAAATTCTGTCTCAAAACTCAAATAAATAAATACATATTAAATAGATAAATAATTTTTAGAAGCTATAATCAAAATGTTCAGCTTTTTCTTTTTTTAAAAAATGCTTTTCTTTTTTTTTTTTTTTAAACTTTATTTATTTACTTATTTGCCTTGGTGCTTGCCTGGAACTGGAACTACAGACAGTTGTTAGCTGCCATGTGGGTGCTGGGAATCGAACCCAGGTCCTCTGGAAGAGCAGACGGTGCTGTTAACCTCTGAGCCATGTCTCCAACCCCCAGCTTTTTCTTTTGTCTCTAGGATTGAGCTAGGTCTGGACCCCCCTACCCCTTTTTACTTTCTTTTGGAGATAGATTCTCTCTGCATTGCTCAGGTTGGTCTTGAACTTTCAAACCTCCTGCCTTTGTGTCCCCAGTGCTGGAATTATAGGTATACAATTCTATCGTATAAATTATAGTTGGCATTTAGTGAAAACCCAGAAAAGCTGGAATATCAGAGAGAGAAAACCGACCACAGTCAGTTCTCACCCAGCCAACTTCTTGGGCCAAACAAGGTAAATGCTGTCTTCGAGAGTTCTCCACCTGGCTGGCTGCTCCTACTGGATGCATGAATGTCTGCCTCCTCCTGCCTTAAATATCTTCCCTGCTCAGTTGCTTCACTTCTGGGTTCAATTTTGCATTATAATCCTAGAGTTAGGATTAAAGGTGTGAGCTACTACTGTTTGTTAGGCCTTGAATTCATAGGAATATAGAGAGATCTGTCTCCTGAGTGCTGAGATTAAAGACATGGATCACTGCTCTCTGACCCTCATGGCTTGACTGTGGGTGATTCTGTTCTCTGATATTCCAGGCTGATTTTATTAAATATAAAATATTATCACCACACAGTTCCATTTCCATTATTTTCTTCCTTATTTTTCTGCCTTTTCCTCATTATACATTAAAGTATAAGCTATGAGATAGTAAATATAACAGAATATACATTAGGAAGCAGAAAAATAGTGAACATTCAAATAAATAGTAGTGAGCATTAAATCATACGTAAGTGCAAAGTATCTCAGTACTGCATTTTCCTCTCCTTTCCCTCTCTTCCGTCCCTCCTCCTCCCTTTGTGAAGTAGAGCAAATGTAGATTTATTAAGAAAAAGTGAATTCCTAGGAATGGTTGAAGTTCCAAAGAAGGAAGTTTTCCCTGGCTTTATAAAAAAGGTCATAAATCAGACTGGAGAGATGGCTCAGTGATTAAGAGCACTGATTGCTCTTCCAGAGGACCTGGGTTCAATTCCCAGCATCCACTTGGTCTGTAATTCCAGTTTCGATACCCTCACACATGGGAGCCAAACACCAATGCACATTTTTAAAAATTTACTTAATTTTAGAAAAAGATAAAAAAAAATCTAAAATAATTTGTGTGTTTATTTTACATTAAACATGTGTGTGTGCATGTGTGTAGAGAAGTGTGAGTGGTTGTATGCCCCACAGCCCACTTATGGAGGTCTAAGGGCAACTTGTGGGAATGGTTCTCTGCTTCCATTATGCCCAAGTTGTTGCCCCCCCCACCAGGAGTCAAGTTCATATGCAAAGGCAAAGAGTCTCTATTGCATGCCTGAGCTTGGGCCTCTCTGTCTGCTCTGATAAAGCAGTTAGACCAAGGAGAGCCCTGAGCTCAGCTGTGGCAGTGTTTTTAAGGAGTAAGGGTGGAAGCAGGATGGGGTTGGAAAACACCTGACTGGGCAGGAGTGGAGCAACAGAAGTCTTGTCAACCAGGGACTGGTCCTGGTGTTGCTTCAGGGAAACTGGCAACCTATATATACAAGTGGTGTAAACTATGCTTAGTGTTCTGGAGCATTTAGTACTTGTCTCAGTTCTGATTGGTTCCCTGCAGGGGACAGCCTGTGGCCTTTCCTGGTTATTGTAAGGGTGAGGCCTAGTCTAGTCTGCAGCTAATCCTAGTCTGCAGCCTATCATGGCTGCATTAATTTTTTTTTAAGATTTATTTATTATGTATGTGTACAGAAGAGGATACCAGCTGTCATCACAGATGGTTTGCTGAGAATTGAACTCAGGACCTCTGGAAGAACAGTCAGTGCTCTTAACCTCTGAGCCATCTCTCCATCTCACTGGCTGCACTAATGTTAAATTGGGCCTCTTCGATTCCACAGTGTGGCTCCTGGGCATTGAGCTCAGGTTGTCAGGCTTGGCAGCAAGAGCCTGTACAGGCTCAGCCATTTGCCAGCTTTTTCTGGCTTTTATTGGCTGATTTTTACATAGTCTTCAAAACTATAGTGAAGTTGCTTGGGGATACATTAGATTACAGGATCAGATCTGCAGATGAGCTCAGTTGGTTGAATGCTTACCCAGCATGAATTTAACCCTGAGTTTGATCCCTGGCACTGCATACACTCTCTGCCCCTCTACTCCCTGCACTGGACAGAACTTCAAAGGCATCCTTGGCTATACAGCCAGTTTAAGGCCAGCCTGGGCTACATGAGGTGCTGTCTCAACGTCAAACTAACAAAAAAGAAAAAGGGAAAAGCATTAGGACCCTGTAAGCATCCAAAAAGCAGCCATTAAAGGTGATACAGAGCAAGGCTATCTCTCCTCCTAGCCGCTGCCAGCCCCCATACCTTTCTGGTTTCTCTTGGTCACCTGGGGGCCTCTGCAAGTAAAGCCGGTTTCAGAGTCCAGATCATTACAGACTTGGAAGAGGGACCGAAGGCCAACTCTTCCTCCAGTCCTCACAACCTCAGGCCCTGTGGGAGGGGCCTGTGGGAGAGGCCTGAACTTTGCTGGGTTAGCTCTGTGCAGAAAGCTCAGAACACAAACCAGGCTACCCAGGCCATTGTGCTGGTTGTTTGTTTGTCGTTTTTGAGACAGGGTTTCTTATCTAGCCCTGGCTATCTTGGAACTAGCTCTGTAGACCAGGTTGGCCTTGAACTCACAGAGATCCACCTGCCTCAGCTTCCCAAGTGCTATGGTGAAAGGCTTGTGCTATGTTACCACCACCATCACCTGGCTTTTTTTTTTTTTTTTTTTTTTTCAATTCGAATCAAGGAGGGAGCATCTGGGAAGGGAAAACCTAGATTGAGAGAATGCCTCCTTTATATTGGCCTGTGGGCAAGTCCTGATTAACATGGGTGCCGGAGAGCCTGATGGGAACTCCCTGTGCAGGTGGTCCTGGGCTGTCTTAGAAAGCAGGCCGAACAAGCTCCAGAGAACAAGCCTCTGTTCCGTTCTTGCCTCCAGGTCCTGCCTTGAGTTCCTGACTTCCTTCAGTGATGGAGTATGGCCTAAGTGTTATAAGGTGAAATTCTTTCCTTCCTGAGTTGCTTCTGGTAGGCAGTTTATGTAACCAATAGGAAGCAAACTAGAACATCCCTGTAGCTCCGGCAAGTGGCGGTCCTGAGCATGCGCTCTGTTCAGAGGAGAGCAAGGTCTAGCTTGAATCGGGTCTCAACAGCACTTAACGTGAATTTCTTTACTGTGAAAGACCCCAACCTCAAAATTTCCACAAGGCCAATTAGCAGGGAGTCATCCTGCGGGCAAAGCCTCAGTATATCAGGAAATCGACAGTTAAGGTTTCTTAAAAAGATAAGGAAGGCCATGGGAGGGTGAAGAGACCGGGAGTGTCTAATCTTTTTTTTTTTTTTTAAAAAAACCTTACTTTATTTATTTATTTGCCTTGGTGTTTTGCCTAGAACTGGAACTACAGACAGTTGTTAGCTGCCATGTGGGTGCTGGGAATCGAACCCGGGTCCTCTGGAAGAGCAGAGGATGCTCTTAACCGCTGAGCCATCTCTCCAGCCCCAGAGACTGGGAGTGTCTAATCTTAACACAAACCAGATGTTCACAGCACCTCCAGGATCAGAAACTTTACAACCTTGCCCCAAAGTTGAACCTTACACATTACCCCTTAGCGGAATTTTATATGTAGTTCAAAGTAGCTAATGAGATATGATATATGTCTTTATGTTTAAGCTGATGAGACTCTCTCACTGTATAAAAAAGAAAGACTTCTTTTTTAAAAAAAAAAAAAAAAAACAAAACTTTATTTATTTATTTGCCTTGGTGTTTTGCCTGGAACTGGAACTACAGACAGTTGTTAGCTGCCATGTGGGTGCTGGGAATCAAACCTGGGTCCTCTGGAAGAGCAGACGGTGGTGCTCTTAACCACTGAGCCATCTCTCCAGCTCCGAGAGACTGTTCTTTGTACGCACACTCAGTTAGCTGAAGCTGCTGATCGCCCACAGGTGCCTGTGTATTAAAATTACCTTGTGCCATTTACAACCTGTGGTCTCTGTCTGAGTTCATGGAGTTGGGGTCCCTGAGGGTCTTTCAACTGCAGGTAAGTAAGTCTAAATATTCCTCTATGTCGAGAGCAAATCCCAGGCACTCTCCAGTGGTCAATTGGAGACGAATGGACAGCAAGGCTCAGACACTCAATGGCGGTTCAATAACCTTTTACTGATGCTTATAATATTCAGAATACACAATCCACATCAAATACATTAGTCACACACTAATACAATCATACGACCTTTTCCGCTGATAGTGTCTGCGTCCCTGTCAGCACCCGCCGAGGAGATGCAGCCGGGCAGCAATCGCTCGGAACCCTGTTCCTCCTCGTGCCTAGGATCTGGTCCTTCAGCGTCTCGGGATTCTCGACCAGGATCGGAGGGAGTTTTGACCTCGAAGCCTCCTCTTTTACCTCAGAGTTTCCAGGTGTTCTGAGGACCGGATGGAGCCCCTTCACTTCAGTCGTGAAGCTCGGGTCAAACTCGGCGACTTTGGGTCTACTTTCCCTTTATATGCTAATACGGTTGCTAGGCGACATCACCCTAGTAACTAGGTGAGATAATCCTCTCACCCTATCTATCTCTACCTTTCACTCTGTTACTCCTGATAGTCAGGGTGTAACCGGGTGGAGTGTTCAGAGGGTGTCCTCTGCTTATCTCTGCTCCACCCTAACCTCCTAATCACACTTGCACACTTCTATCTAAGTCACTGCACACTTTAAATGATGTCACTCAGGCTTGGCCTAGCTTGTCCAAAGGACTTCCATTTTATGCTCTTTACACTCTATCATTGTAGCTGTTTGCTGTGTAGAGCAAACGCTTGTTCCAACTCCCAGCACCCACTTTTCTTCCACGTTGTTTTTGTTTCTTTGGTTAGATGTCTCTGTGTGTGTTGATATGTTGTATATTTGATAAAATTTGTCTGGAATATCAGAGGACAGAGCTAATTTGTTTTGGGTTTTTTGTTTGTTTGTTTTTGCTTTTTTTCTGCGTAACAGTCCTGGTTGACCAGGGACTTGCTTTGCTGGCCTCAAACTCCCAGAGATCCTCCTCTGCCTCCTAAGTGCTAGTACTAACAATGTAGACCACCCCTGCCTGACTGATAGGTTGTGAACTCACTAGGATCTCTGTCCCCTGAGTGACGGGATTAAAGGCTTAGGTCACCACTCCCTGACATTCATGGCTTGGCTGTGGGTGATTCTGTCCTCTGACATTCCAGACAAATTTTATTAAATATACAATATATCACCACATGTGTATATGTGTACCATAGGTGTACAGTGCTTGACAAGGCATCAGGTTTCCTCAGATTAGATTTAAAGACAGTTGTGGGTCCTGGGATAGAACCCAGGTCCTCTGGAAGAACAGTCAGTGTGCTTTCCAACTCCTTGGCATAGTTTTTTGTAATAATAACCTTGGAGAAAGTCTCAAGGTGGATTGATATATTGGAGTTTAAAGGTCTGAGTTGGAATACCAGCTCTGTCTTTTATTAATCTTTAGCATTGGTTCCTTGACCTCTTAAATATCCTTTTTTATCCCATTGATCAAGGTATTGAAAATAAAAGTTCTCAATGTAAAAGAAACTTTGAGCACAAGACCTCAGGGCATTTGTAAGATTTACTTGACCAAAACTACATGGTCTGGCATACTAAGTGGCTGTCACAGGTATTAGATGAAGGTTATTGTTAAAGAAAATTTAAATTATCTACCATATTTGATTTCATTAGTTTTTGTTTCTTCCATCACCTGGATCAAAAAGATAATTTCAGATTTTCTTTAAACTTTGGGAAGGTTACATTTTTTAATAAGTTTTTTTGAATTTCCAGTTTCTTACCTGTTGCATGTCTTATTTCATCTCCTTCCTTCTTCTCCACACCTGTCACCCTCTTGCCATAATGTATGTGTGTGACGTTCTGGCACAGCTGGTCACAGCTGCTGTCTGCTCACCATGGCCATTTGATGGCTCTCCTCTCCATTGTCTGGCCCCCATGGTCTTTGCACTGCCCTCTTCCACAAAGCTTCCTGAATCTTGGAGTGACAGAGATGTCCCAGTTAGTGTGTGGCTTTCAGGAATCCCTTATTCTTAAAACTTTGATGTGTTGTGAATCCCTGCTTTAACTATTGCTCATAGCCCCACAAAACTCCTCTGATAGCTGTGCCAGGCTGTAGCTATAAATGTAAGTATTTAGTTAGCTTCATTGGCCATTTAGTGTTGAAGTTTTAGTACAGGCTCTCTCCATAGCCCTGTGTGGGATCCCACAAAGACTCCAGCTTGTGGCTTGTTTCCATTTTGACTCAAGGTCAGAGAATCTGTGCTTGCCGCCCCCCTCCTCAAGGCCGCATAATAGGATGCTTTGGCCAAAGGTATGGTTACCAGGTGTCTTACGTTTGAGAATTAAAGTGTTTACAGCTGTCTGAACTTGCCCTCCCCTTTGCTTGGTAGAGAAAGCCCAGGGGAAATAAAACCAGGGCAGCTGAGTATTCATTCATTGCCCTGCTAACTCTAGCATTCTGTGTCTGTTTAATCCTTTCTGTCCCTTTAATTTCCAATCCACACTCCACTCTCTAGGACTGTATAAACATCAAAACAGCCACCAACAGCCCTGGCTGTCCGGAACTCACTATGTAGACCAGAATAGCATCAAAATCACAGAGATCAGCTTCCCTCTTCTTCCCAAGTGCTGGTTTTAAAGATATATGCCACCATCCTCATCATACCCGGCTAACTGCCCATTTAGCCAAACATCAGTCAGCACTAGATTTCTCTGTCGGGCTTTGTCATAGGCTCTTGACCATATTGATAGTGTGAGGCATGTATTCCCTCCTATGAAGCATGTCTTGGATCCCATCAGGAAGTAGTTGGTTATCCCTGGAACATACAAGCCACTGTTGTACCTGTGAGCATATTTGGGTTGGCAAGTCAATGGTCCATGTCTGTGTTACTTGGTTGATGACTTTTCTTCTAAATTTTTTTTTGTGTAGCATTTTTGCACACCATGAACACTGGTCACCAAGTAGAAAGCTTCCACTTCTAAATTTTTCTGTGTTCTGTATACAAAATGTTTTCTTTAATAGTAGGTCTTACTACCTATATGAGTTCACTTTTTATTGCTATGATAAAACATTGACTGGGAGCAGCATGGTGAGGAAAGGTTCCCTTTAGTTTACAGGTTATAGTCTATCCTTGAGAGCAGCCAAGACAGGTGCTCAAGGCAGGAGCTGAAGCAGAACTCATGTTGGAGGAGTGTTGGGTATGGCTCGCTTTCCAGGGCTGGCTCATCCTGCTTTTTCCTACAGCTAGGATCTCCTGCTCAGGGATGGCACCATCCACAGTGACCTGGGCCCTTCCCCATCAATCACTAATCAAGACAATGCCCTACAGACATGTCCACAGGCCAAGCTGGTGGAGACAGGACCTTTTCTAATCACCACTTCCAGAATTCTCCCCTCTATTTCTTTATGACACATTTTGCTCATCTCTCTCTCTCTACTCCTTCCACACTGCCTCTACCTCACGGCTCCTTCCTTGATTTCTGGCCCCTACAGATATTAACTCCAATTTAAACTTTGAATCTAGTATGCACAAATTCTGATTGTGATCAAAGAGACTCAGAGCCAGATATCAGGGAAAGGCTGAAATATCAGAGAGAAGAAACACCACAGTCTAACCTCACCCAGCTATCTTCCAGTTTCCTCAGCCTCCCTCCTGGTCAATTCTAATTGTTGCTGTTTTCCCAAGCCTGCCTTAAATACTTTCTTCGCCCAGCTGTATCCCATTCAGTTAAGATTAAAGGCATTGAGCTACTCTGTTTGGTAGTCAGCCTTGAACTCACAGAAACACAGAAAGATCTCTGTCTCTGGCGTTATGGGATTAAGGGTATATATAGGTCATCACTCTAGCTTTCCCTGTGCTAGGATTAAAGGTGTGTGCCCATGAAGCCCAGCTGTTTGGCCTTGTACTCACAGAGATCCAGAACTCCTGGACCTGCCTAGTTTTTGACTGTCTTGGAACTCACTATGTATGAATCTTGATATTCCAGATTTTATTAAATACGTAACATTATCACAATCTAGGGCTCACATTTGAGAGAGAACCTACAGCATGCCTTTCTGGGCCCTGGTTACCTCATGCAGTAGAGTATGCTCCAGCTCCACTCATTTTTCTGCAAATTTCATTTCTTTTTTTTGGTGCTGAATAAAATTCCACTGTGTAATTGTGCCATATTTTCATTATCCATGTATCTGTTGAAGGACATCTAGGTTGATTCCATTTCCTAGGTATTGTTAACAGGACAGCAATAAATGTGGACATATAAATCTCTATCATCGGACACAGAGTCCTTCAGTGCATGCCTGGGAGTGATATAGCTGGGTATTATGGTATGTGGTGGTTTGAAAGGAAATGGCCCCCAAAGGAAGTGGCACTATTAGAAGGTGTGGCCTTGTTGGAGTAGGTGTGGCCTTGTTGGAGTAGGTGTGTGTTTCTGTAGAGGCAGGCTTTGAGTTCTCCTGTGTGCTCTAAACCACGCCTAATGAGACAGTTCACTTGCTAGTACCTGTACATGATGTAGGACTGTCAGCTACCTCATCTGCACCATGTCTTTCTGCATCTCACCATAATGATAATGGACTGAACCTCTGAACTGTAAGACATGCAATTAAATGTTTTTCTTTATAAGAGTTTGTTATGCCCAAAGTCTCGACCCCAGAGACAAGGATGTAGCAGAATGCAATAGCAAGGTTTATTGGTGTAAATACAAGCCATGGCAGGGAACCCAGTCTAGCTCCTGCCAAAGCAAGACCAGGAGGGGCTCCGGAGGGGAGCTTAACAGCCACTTTTAAAGGGAAAAACACAATTTGGGGTTACTCTAGTGCAAGGTTGTGTGCTGACAGCTAATCTGGGGAATTTCTCCTTGAATCTGGGCCCAGGAATGACGGTGGTGTATTTTGACTAGAGCATTTATTTGGTGGTCAGATAGCAGGGTCAGGGTGGTATAGATTCTGCAGTTGAAACTTAGGTCATGCTGCCCCTCTGTGAACAGTTTCTAGCTATGGTCTCTGGGAACTAGGTGAGAGACTCTTTCTCAGGGCTCTGTCTAGTTCTGCATAGTTCTCTAAAATGGAAGACTCCTTTTAGTCCTGGACCCTACCTGAATCATTCAGGTGTCCAGCTCATTCTCTCCTAGAACTGGGCAAGCCCCTGCCAGGAATGTGGAACTGAATTATTTTATCTCTATGGCTACTAGAATACAAAATGGCATTTCTTGAGCTAAGTTTACTCTCTTCAAGTTGTTGTGGTCATGATGTCTTGTCACAGCAATAGAAATCTTGGGGCTGGAGAGATGGCTCAGCGGTTAAGAGCGCCCTCTGCTCTTCCAGAGGACCTGGGTTCGATTCTCAGCACCCACATGGCAGCTAACAACTGTCTGTAGTTCCAGTTCCAGGCAAACACCAAGGCAAATAAAGTTTTTTTTTTTTTTAAAAAAAGAAATCTTAGCTAAGACAGAAATTGGCACTAGGCTGAGGTATTGTTATGATAGGCCTGACCATGCTTTTGTTTAAAGGAATATGGACCTTGGGACTGTGGATTAGAAAATCAGGGATGCTTTAAGTGCTGCTTGAAGGCCATCTTAGTAGGAGCTTGGAAGACAGTGATGCTTGTGGGTGTCTGGGTTAAGAGGTTTCAGAGGAGAAGAATGTTAGTGTGTGGCTCGGAGCTAATCTTATGATACTTTGTTGAAGAATGTGGCTGCTTTTTGCCCTTATTTGAAAAGTTTACCTGAGGCTAAAGTGAAGAGTTTTGGATTAATTTCATTGGCAGAGGAAATTTCAAAACAGCCTAGTACAAATTCTATCATGTGGATAATACTAATAAAGATTTGTAATGAAAGGGAGCAAGCTGAGGAAGGAAAAAATACAAGATATAGAACAATTTGAGGAGAAAAGGAGCACCAAGAAGTGGAATGGAGTTAAGTCCTGCCTTCAAGGAGATAAACATTTGGAAATAGAATAAAGAGAGTGGCAATCTTAGGATCAGATCCTGCTCAGCTACTTGTAAAAAGGAATTCAAGATCTTAGAGCCAGGGGTGGTGGTGCATGCTTTTATTTCAGCACTGGAAAGGCAGAGGCTGGCAGGTTGCTGAGTTTGAGGCCAGCCAGGTCTACAGAACAAGTTTTAGAACATTTCAGCTTAGGCAGTGAAGAAAACCATTGAAAACAAGAAACTGGTGAAGATGTAATTGAACGAGGGGCCATGTTCCAGCCCCAGCCGGCAGCTTTGGCTGCATGGTTCTGGTTTTAGAGTTAAGGATTCAAGAAAGAAAGGCACTATGGAATTTGCCTCTGTGATTAAGGAAAGCTATGAGGCCAAGCATGTGTCAGGGATGTCTCCAAATGGAGGCCTAGAGAGACCATTTGTATGAAGCTATGAAGGTGAAGCCTCAATTCCCTTAAAGACCCCAAGATGCTGGAGATTCCAGAGCCATTGGATACCTGCTGAGGAGGTAGCTCAGTGATTGCTACAGGTAGTGGAACCAGACCAAGAAAAAGAAGTGTGTTGCAGTCAACAAAGCTGAATAAAGTTGGACATCTGAAGAACATTTTGACATCAGACATGGAGGTGCAGAGTATGAAGTTTGCCTAGCTGATTTTCATCTTGCTTTGGTCCAGTATTTTCTCTCTATGCTATCTTCTTTGTTTTGGAATGGTAATGTATTCCCTGTGCCATTATGTTGGAAGTATGTGATGTGCTTTTTGCTTTTGATTTTACAGATTACAGTCAAGAGATTGCATGAATCTCAGAAGGGACTTTGAACTTTAGACTTTTAAATAGATTTGAGACTGTTATATGAGACTATGGGGACTTTTGAAGTTGAACTAAAAGCATTGTTTTTGCATTATATGACAGGGTTTTTCTATATAGTAGTCTCGGCCATCTTGAAACTCTCTCTGTAAACCAGGCTGGCTTCAAACTCACAGAGATCCACCTGCCTCTGCCTTCTGAGTGGTGGGACTAAAGGCATGTACTACCACTGCTTGGAGTTATTTATTTTCTTGATATTGGCTATTCTGACTGGGGTAAGACGAAATCTCAGATTGGTTTTGATTTACATTTTCCTCGTGGCTAATGATGTTGAACACTTAAAAAATTGTTGTGAATTTAGTTTTTATTTTATGAGTGTTGTCTGCATATACATATATATGCACATATCTATTATCTGTGGAGGTCAGAACAGGATGTCAGTTTCCTGAGGCTGGAGTTAGATACTTGAAGCCACCATGTGGGTCCTGGGGTCTGAATCTAGGTCCTTCTCAAGAACAGCCAGTGTTTTTAATCACTGAGCTACCTCTTCAGCCCTGATGCTAAATATTTTAAACAATATTTACTAGCCACAAGTATTTCTTCTTTGAGAACTTAATTCTATTGTCTTGAGGAAGGTCTTTGTATAGTCCAGGTGTTAACCCCAGTTGGTGTGTGACGCTCACCCTCAAGGCTGTTCTTCATCAATTGACAGTTTTCTTTGCTGTACAGAAGCTGAAGTCCCATTTGTCAGTTGTTGGCTTTATTTCTTGAGCAACACGGGTCCTAATCAGAAAGTTTCTCCATGTGCCTGTATCTTGTCATGTACACCCTACTTTTTCTTTTTGAAGTTTCAGGGTTCATACTGAGACTCTTGATGCATCTGGAGCTGATTTTTGTGGAAAACAAGAGATAAGAATCTCATTTTAGTCTCTTTTTTTGTATGTGTGAGTGTGTGTATATCCATTTTCTTAGCACCATTTGTTGAAGATGATATCTTTTCTCCAGTGTGCATCTTTGACATCTTCATAAAAAAATCAAAATAGCTGTAATTCTATGGACCTCTTTCTGGTCCATCGCTTCTATTATACCCCATTACCAGCTTGTCTGCATTGATGCTGGTCCTGTGCTGGCTTTATTCCTATGGCTCTGCAGTGCAATTTAAAATCAGGTAAGGTGATGCCCCCAGCTGCATTCTCTTTGCTTGGGATTGCTTTGTTTATCTGGGGTCTGTTGTGCTGTTAGATGAATTGTAAGATTTTTTTTTTTTTAAATTTCTGTGAGGAATAGCAGGGAGATTTGATTTGGATTCCAGTGAACTACAATTTGCAGAGATGGCTTTTGGCAAGGTGGTCTTTTTTACAATATATATCTCAAGCCCTGAGCATGGGTGGTTTTTTGTTTTGTTGTGTCTTTTTTGATTTTGTTCCTTGGAGTTTTCCTTGTGAAGGTCTTTCACTCCCTTGGTACGTTTATTCCAGGACATTTTTCTTGAGGCTATTGTGAGTGGAATTGTTTCCTGAATTTTTTTCCTCAGCATATTATTCATCATCTGTATACAGGAAGACTACTGATTTTGTATATTATTTATATATATATATTTTTAGTTCTAAGAGTTTTCTGGTGACATCTTTAAGGTCTCTCTTAATTTTAAAAAATTACCTTTATTTATTTATGGTGTGTGTGCACTCATTTGCCATAGTACACTGAATGCATGTAGAAGTCTGATTGACAGCTTGTAGGGTTCTCTCTTTGCACATATGGATTCTAGGATTGAACCCAGGTCTTCAGGATTGGCCACAGAGGCCTTTGCCCACTGACTCACCAGCTGGCCCAAGAGTCTTTCATGTCTAAAGTCATGGGCAACTGGGAACCCTGTTTATAGCCCTTTTCTCTTCCTTCCTTCCTTCCTTCCTTCCTTCCTTCCTTCCTTTCTTTCTTTCTTTCTTAATTCCTTTTCATTAAAGACAATTGTCAGCCTTGTCTTGCTCATGATTTTAATAATACTGCTTCAAATTTGCCTCCGTGTAGAATGATCCTGTGCCTGGGCTTATCATATGTAGCTTTTATTGTGTTGAGATGTATTCATCCCAGAGATTGTTGTTGTTAGTTTTTTTTTTTTTTCTTTTTTTGAGACAGGGTCTCACTATGCAGCCCTGGCTGGCTGGAACTTGTTTTGTAGACCACCAGGATGGCTTCAAACTCATAGAGAGCCCCTGAGCGCTAGATTAAAAGCGTGTACTACCATATCTGGCTCTCTCCAGGGCATTTTAGTTAAGGGATATTGGATATTGGTCTGTGTTGGGCTGGGGTTAAAACACCAGAGAGATTTGGGTGAGGGCTCTGTCTGTGGAGGGAGCAAGCGTTTCAGGGAGGTCCTGGAATGAAGGAGTTTAAGTTGGGAGGTAGGTGGAGGGGATGGCAGGGGACGTTGTGGAGAGAGTGGTTACTTCAAGTAGGCTCTCAGATGGCAGGCAGGGTCTTCGGAGTAGCTCTGGCTATCCTAGAATTCTCTGTGTAGATAAGGCTGGCCTTGAACTCAGAGATCTGCCTGCCCCTTTCTCCCAATTGCTGGGATTAAGGTCAAGCCACCCTGCATGGCTTGGTTTTGTTTTTTTGAGGACAGTGTTTCTCCATGTATCCCAGACTGGCCTTGAACTCACTTTGTAACCCAGGCTGACCTCAAATTCTCAACAATCCTCCTTCCTAGTCTTCCTATGCTGGCATTACGAGAGTGTGCCTCCACGATCACTGGATATTTTCTGACAATGAGAAGTTAGTAGATGTTATATTGACAGAGATTATTTTCTATTTAGGTAATTAGTCAGATTTAGAAATATTAATAAGCAAGTCTAATTATTCCTAGCATTGGCTTGGTAAGCAGAGCAGAGTGTTGAAGACAGGCCTTAGATACTGGCAGAAGTGTGGCTCTCTAGCCTTCACTTAGCACTGGTGGTGTCTTGGTGGGAAGAAAGTCCATCTAAGGATGCCCATCTGACTTAAGAGAGAATGTTCCACAGCGGGGTTGTAAGCTTCTGTGGCCAGACCCAAGCATTGGTGACACCTTTAATTTGCTACAAGATAGATGTGGCTGAAAGGAGACCACTGTGAACTCATTAACTCTGAATTTTATTTCACCCAGGAGTGGAGTGATGAAGGGGCATCCTTCCATGTCACATGCATCCCATGAGTCTTCTGGTCCTTCCACTCAGGGGCCGTTGCTGGGCTATTGTGCCAAGTGTGGAGATGCTGCCTCACTCCCAGGCGCTGACTCTGCCCCCGCCCCTGAGGGTCTGCCCTTGTACTCGCAGGAGTTTAGGAGCCTCTGTAAACATAGCAAAACATTTGCAAAGTGATGAAACCAGTTGACAAGGTGAGAACGTTTCCTGTTGCCATTGGTTCTTTATTTTAAGATGTAGACAATATTTGAAATGAAAGAAACATTAAGAGCTCAAAGGCTTCAGTAAATTCAAGCAGCAACAACCTACACATTTACAGACTGGCATAGTTGTTAAAAGCTACGCTTTTTTTTTTCTTCCCCTGCACTTTACTTTATTGCATTTGGAGATACTTTGTTTTTTCTAAATCCAAGGTTTGTAGCTGCTTTGCAGTAAAGGAATCCCTTGATGCTGTTTGTTGAGTGCTGGGGATCACTTCCTGGATCTTTCACATTTTGGTCATTGTTTTAAAATTACTTAATATATGAGTGCTTTATCTGCATGTATGACTTTATGCCAGAAGAGGGCATCAGATCCCACTAGAGATGACTTTGAGCCAACATGTGATGGCTGGGAAGTGAATTTAGAACCTCTGGAAGAATAGTTGGTGCTCTTAACTGCTGAGCCATCTCTCTAGCCCTAGTAATTCTTATAGTATTTCAAAACTGCTCATTTTTATGTGTTTTGCTTGTTTATGATTAATATTTTGACAAGCTGAATTTGTTCTTTGACAATTTCACATGGATGCTTATATATGTACACATATATTGTTTGAAAATGTTCCACACACACACATATATATTTCTGTCATCTTATCCCCCAGTCTTTGTTTCTCCTTGTATTCTTGTCAGTACACTTGCCCCTTCCTCCCTACAGGTCCATTTCTCATGTTCAGGTTTTTGTTTCATTTTTGTTTTATGACCACTAGCGTGCCTCAGTGACCATGGGTATGAATCTGTCCAATAGAGCCTGGTGAACTTTCCAGTGAGTACAAAAAGCCATATTGTTGTTGCAAGATATTTGATCACACTCTGAAGACCTGGATTGTACTATTGCCTGGAAAAACCTGTTGCTAGTTGCGGTGTGGCTCAGCTTTAGCACACACCTTTAATCCAAGAGCTTTCTGCTTGAATATTGTAAACAAGAGTAATTAAAGTCAACCACAGGTCAAGAGGCGAAGCAAGTGACCAGTTGACAGGAAGTGAATAAGAAAAATCATAGCAGATCAGAGGGAGTCGAGAAGACAAATAGAGAGATGCACAGGAAATAGAAGGGAGGGACATTGAGTTGGAAGAAACTTATTTGAGATGAGGAGAAAGGAGAGGCTTCTCGGATGATGGTGGAGGCAGAAGGCCAGCAGGGTGCTTTCTCTGCCTCTCTAACCTAGCAGGCTATATAAAGTTAGGAAAGAGCATCAAAAAGCTCAAAATCAGGATAGTTTCCCATTTCTGTGCTTGGATCCTGTATACTAAATGTTTTCCATGGGCGTCCAGGACACTTGTGGGTTGTTGTTTCTGGGAAGTCAGATATCAGCTTAAATGAAAGGCTATCTGGCTGTACGTGGACATCAGGGATCAAATCGTCAGCAGCCTCTGTGGCATATGGTTGTGTGGTAGCCACCACACCATCAGTTAAATCTGAGTCCTGAAAGTCAGAAAGAGTAACCATTACACTTGGCTGAGCTAGAGGAGAACTAGGAGTGACCCCTTCTGTCCTCGCCTGTGTCAGTGTAGAGGATGTGCTACTATCTTCAGAAGAGCTTGCCAAAGGCTCTGTTCTCCAGTCAGTGTGCTTTTCTTTATTTTTGTCTTTATTTTTGTGTTTACCATGGCCATGACCATGACTCTGCTTATGACCATGTTCTGCTGTATGTCCATGGTCAAAGCCATCTTCCCCTTTGAGTTTAAGATAATCATATTTAAGTTGATGTCCATGATCAAGGCTATGTTGTTTCTGATGTCCATGGCCAAGGCCATGCCTCCCTGGGGGCCAATGGCCTTGGCCATGCCCATGCTTATGAACATGGTCAATCTTATGCTTTCTCTGTCTTTCATGCCTATGAGCAGGTCTTCGTTCACTGTCTGGATCCTGTTCTTCTGGAACCATGGCAACATAGGGTGGACTTACAGTTTTTCCATCTTTTGTTTCTTTTACTTGGACTGACCGGAAAGGTGAAAAACCTGGAGGCCTTCTTATCATTGACATCTGCACAGGAAATAATGAGATGATTGAATTATGTTAGAACCATGCTGTCAGTGGCGAAGACAAGCCTAAGAACCTGACGATGCCATTTTGGTTTACAATGGGATGATTCTTTACCAGATTTTAAATATTATATTAATTTTCTAGGAAAATGAAGTAACAATATTTTTTCTCTTTTGATTGCTTTTAAAATTTGTGGACTTTGTGGTACTGGAGATTGAACTCAGGTCCTGCACATGTTGGGCAAGTATTCCACCTGAGTATATATCCCCAACCTTGCCTGACCATTGTTCTTGATAACACTCCAAGGCTAAGAGTTTTTCTTCATTTGGAAAAACTGGGTAGTTGAACCACTCAATAGCTAGGGTATACTGTTTGATAACTGATATCATTTCTATTACAGCTATTGTTGTTTTTATCATTGAAAGCCCAAGTATCTTCACAGCTTCACTTTGTCAGCTGACTCACAATAGGACTTACTCACAAACCTTGACTGAAAGGCTTTTTACAATGTGTGAGACAGTGCACATGTGACAAGGACCTGAGCTAGAAAAAGAGGGGTGACAGCTTGCACACAACTGTGGCCTTATGGACGCTTTTCACCTTCATGTCAGCAGCTGTGCTCAGAGGTGAACAAACGTGGGCTTTGGAGTCAGGCGGGGGTCTCCTAGCCATTAAGATCATGATGGAAAGGTGGGCTCTCATCTGACCTGCACTCCATGCTCTACAAACTAACTTCACTTTTCTGCAAAGTAAAAATAACGGCACCTGCCTCCCAAGGCCCTAAAGACTGTTGAAAATGTACAAGAAATCTGTTGTACAGAGCCTGAGACAAGGGACATAGTGAAGTTATTCACTCTGGAACCCCACAGATTTTCAAATCTTTTTTTGTTTGTTTGTTAGTTTTTTGAGACAGGGTTTCTCTGGCAGCTCTGGCTATCTAGAACTTGGAGACCTCAAATCACAGAGATACACCTGCCCCTGCTTCCTAAATGGTGGGGTTTAAGGCATGAGACACCACCAGCAGGCTTACATTTCAGATCTTAGTGTCTCATCTTTAACAACTAACGAAGCACTAGTCATGTTGGGCATTCTTTAAAGAATGATGCAGAGTATTTGCCTTAAAGAATTGAATCGTGTGTGAACCTTTGGGGACCTTTTAAAAATGCAGGTTAGGATTTATTAACAGTGGAAGGTGAGTGAGCCCACGCCTCTCACAAAGTCCTTGAATGTACAATGCAGGGCACAGCTTGGTGCTCCATGTGCCCTGGGCACACGTTGGAGGTGTGTGTCTAGTGTTAGGGCCTGGGCTGGCTCATTGGTGCTAGTCACAGAACCTCTAGGATCACTGACAATGAGTTAAGTGACCAAGAGGTTGCCTGTTTTCCTTTCCAGCCCTAAAAATCAAGATTAGCATAAAAATGTACAACTTTTTACTATTTTAAAAAGATAGCCCCTTCCCCAGTTTATCTTAGTAATGATTCCTTTTCAATACTCAGATGCAGCTTTTTGGAACAGGCAGAATTGACTCCAAGCAAAGCGTAATTGAATTCTTACCATGTCTAATGCTTCACAGTTGACAGTCGATTCGACTTTGTTCTCCCAAGGTCTCATGTACACGTTAGCCTTGCAGTTGAGATTTTGCTATTATGGAACCAGAAGTCAAGAAGAAAGTCGTTAGTCGTGAGACACATGAGCAAGTGATTCTTAAAGCATCCCACAGGCACAGTGCTACTCACACCAGCGGGCTTGGCCTCACAGTTCGCTTTCAGTTCTGTGTTGCTGTCCTTGGAACATTCAGTTTCTCTGGCTATGAACTCCATAAAATATTTCATCCCACCCACCACCTGTAAAGTTAATTAGGACAAAACAAGTGTTTAATAGGGATTTGCATAATAAATCATACATTTTTATTCCGATGAGTTTAAAGTTAGAATCAATATATAACTTTAAATATATATTGACCATTTTAAATAGTCATATCCCCCAAGCTAACAATATCTGGTACAGATTTTCAGTTTTTATCTAAACTATCTATCTAAGATTTCTCGAAATTAATTGAGCTAGCTTCCTTTACTAAGTAGAAGAAAAGCAGGCTAGACTCTTTACTTTAGTACACACATACCAATTTTAAATTTCAAAAGCTGCAAACTGCATTCACAAGTACCTCAGGGTTTAAGTTACAATACAATCTAAGGTAGGGGAGGGTAACTTTAAAATATTTTCTATACTGAAGCAGTAAATTCTTGTGTAGATTAAATTTTGCAATTAGGAAGATATTTAGATTATTGCTTCTCTTATGTTTTTAATGTTAAGAAACCTCTTAAATCTTTAAACATTTTATTTATTTATTTGAGATGGGGTCTCACCATGTAGCCCTGGCTGTCTTGGAACTCACTATATAGACCAGGCTAGCCTCAAACTCATAGAAATCTCCTGCCTCTGCCTCTCCAGTGCTTAAATTAAAGGCATGTGCCACCATGCTCAGCCTGAGATTTATTTATCTTGATTTTATATGCATGAGTATTCTTGCATATACATCTGTGCAATACGTGGGTGCAGCAGTGTCCTCAGAACCCAGAAAAGGACATCAGACACTCTGAAACTGGGGGTACAAAGGGTTGAGAGCCACCATGTAGGTCCTGACACTTGAACCCCAGTTCTCTCTAAGAACAGTCATCTCTGTAGACCACTGAGGCATCTCCGAAGCCCTCCCACTTGATTAGTTAGTAACGTTTTTAATCACTACATAAAGTTATCTATAAACAGCTGTTTATAGCTCATTTTTTGCTTTCATTAATTAGAATGTTGTATGCCAATATAAATTTTAAATGTATTTGAAAGTAAAAAAAAAAAAAGACTAATGAATAAATATTCATCAGAATCCAGGCTGTGAAGGGTCCCTAGGAGAAACATAGTGGAAGCAAGCCTGAAGTCAAGGAAAATGTTTAAATTGATAGACAATAATAAAGATAATTTCTCAAAAATCAGAGTAAGTGGCACAGCACAGTGGTGCCTGGCTTCAGTCAATCCTAGTAACTGGTGCAGAGCCAAGTAGATCTCTGTGAGTCTGAGGCCAGTCTGGTCTACATAGCAAGTGCCAGGACAGCCTGGACTATATAATGAGATCCTGTCTCAAAATTAAGATAAAAATAAAAGTATTTAGGAGTATATCTAACCAAAGAAGTCAAAGTTGTTCACAAAAGAATTTACAAATAATTGTAGACATTAAATATTAATGGAATAAAATTGACAATAAATAAACTGATAGGCAGTTTTTAAAGAACGAAACACAAATGGCCAATAACTATTCTAAAAAGCGTTCAGTATCCTTACCCACCAGGAAAATGCAAATTAAAACTACTTTGAGATATCACAGTATGACAGTTTTCATCAATTGAGTTGGGGTTTAGTTCAGCGTAGCAAGCTCAAGGCTCTGGGTTCGGTCCCCAGCACCACAGATCTCTCAAAATCAGATTTGTACAAATTATTTTACATTCTTAGGACCTCTGTTAAAAGAACATTCCCAATACTGTGCACACAGATTTTTCAGCATTTGTTCATCTGAGCAGAGACAGGGTACAACATCCACAGCCCCAGGGCATACCAGCCTCCAACAGAACTAAACACATAAAGGCAGGCAAGGTTAAAGCTATACAAAACAACTTTAGCAATTTAGCAAGGTCTCTGTGAAGAGACTACATTGCAACAAGTTCCTCACAGCTAATTGGTTGCCTATAAATTGCTCCTTCACAGGCTGCTTTGACCCTGTATTCTAGTAGATTTGTCTGCTTCCTGCTCCCTTGGCTCATGTGTTATCTCAGTGTTCCCTCGGATATGCAGCACATGACACACAGTTCTGATACCATTAAGAATAAAGGAATTGCACAGGACAGCAGAATTGTCAAAGAAGTAAAGCCGACAGAACAGGAGCAGTATAAATCAGTAGCCCTTTCAAAGGAGCTGGCATGGGCCCAGGGCTGTGGAGTCAGTGAGGCACCATGCTGTGACACAGTAGTAACACATACAAAGGTCAAGTGTCTATTGAGATTTATTTTAATAAAACTTTTTGGTCATAAAACTGAGGAAAGATGAGATTAGTCCATTGTGCTACCACCTAAAAACCAGCATGTGAAAAGTCGAGGCACACCAACACTACCCTATTCACCTCATGAACAGTCAGGTACACCAACATCACCCCTGTTCACCTCATGAACAGTCGAGACACACCAATACCACCCTATTCATCTCATGAACAGTCAAGGCACACCAACACCACCTTATTCACCTCATAAACAGTCAGGTACACCAACATCACCCCCGTTCACCTCATGAACAGTCGAGACACACCAACACCACCCTATTCACCACCTCCTTTCAGTATTGTTTTCTGTATGATACAGTTGAGAGCATAACATGGATTCCTTTTTATAGTCAGCTTTTTATTAGATACCACAGCACAAGACACTCCCCCATCAAACACTCTTACAAAGATGCCTTTAAGATTCTGCCTAACACTCCACTCTAGGGATCAGCTAGGCTGATTTAACCATTTCTGTATTGTCGATGCTGTTATTACTAGTGTGCATGTGGCTGGCCGGGATGGTGTGCACATGCCAGGGCATGTGTGCAGAAATCAGAGGACTTCTGTGTGGAATCGGATCTCTCCTGCCATTTTTATGTGAGTTTCAGTGATGGCATCCAGGCTGTCAGGCGTGTGTAGCAAGTGCCTTTATCATCAGAGCCTGGCCCCAACAGTTTTGCTCTTATAATTGAAATGACAATGAATATGTTGTGTATGAAATCTCTTGTTTCAGATTCCTAGAAATCCAACTACTAAGCCAAAAGTATAAACTTTTAAATGAGAATTTTTTTACTAGGTTAGAAAATTAATGTCAACTTCTGTAACAGCTTGGTTCTAATTTGATTACTTTTCTTACCTCGAGTCTCTAGAGGAGGAATATGCCCTTGCATATTCCCATCACAGACTTGCAGCACTCTTAGAAAATTTTGGCTTTTCTATCCTAGCTTCTCATCTTACAGAGTGTGCCACAAAGACTGAGATTTTAATAGCCACACAGAGGCACCAAGGATAGAGGCCATGGTAGAGCTGATTCTCTGACCTCAGATGAAGGTAACTAGCCTTTATTGATAACGTGTCAAAGAAGAGATGAACCCCCAGAGATGGAGTTGTAAGACTGACTAGAGATGTGACTGGGTCCAAGTGTTTTGATCTCTCTGTCTCTGTGTCTCTGTCTCTCTCTGTGTGTATTTTAATACAGGATCTTGCTCCATAGCCCAGGCTGACCTAGAGCTATGACAACCCTCCTGCCCCAGCCTCTGAAAGCTTGGAATATAGGTATGCACCTCAACACCTGACACTAAATGCTTTTATGAGAGAAGAGCCTAGAAGGGGAAAAGAAATGATTTGCTTTTCCTAGTTGGGATTTTGTTAATTAGATAGTGGTTTCCAGTGTTTGTACAGCCTTTGGGAATTTGGAAGTGATTTGTCATACATTGCCTAATTTGAGCTTCTCCCCAGACATTTTCAGGAAGAAAACAGAGCTTTTGCTTTGCTTTTTAGTTTTCAAGATAGGGTTTCCTTGTACAGCCCTGGCTGTTCTGCAGTTAGCTCTGTAGACCAGGCTGGCCTTGAACTCACAGATCTGCTTGCCTTTACCTCCCGAGTGCTAGGATTAAAGACTAACACCTCCTGGAAGACTGAATTTTTATTTTATTTATTTATCTATCTATTTATTTATTTTAAACTTTGTTTATTTATTATTCATGTATTTATTTATTTGCCTTGGTGTTTGCCTGGAACTGGAACTACAGACAGTTGTTAGCTGCCATGTGGGTGCTGGGAATCGAACCTGGGTCCTCTGGAAGAGCAGATGGTGCTCTTAACCGCTGAGCCATCTCTCCAGCCCCAGAAGACTGAATTTTAAAGATACTTGCCCAAAACACTCAAGCACACAGCTGATTTGGGACTTGGGAAATTAAACACCAAATCTTATTTTGAGGTATAGTGTCCTCAGCCAGAGCCAAGACCAGAGGTCAAAGTAGCAATCAGTCTACACACAGGCTACAACCTCTCATCCTTGTAACTGTTTACAGACCTGTGATCTTGCTTTCTTCACCGTGCCAATCTTGAAATAGAAAGAATGGTTGTTCTCTGTATTAAGCTTTGTGATGGCATGACCAAGTGCCTCTGTCAGCTCCGGGCTGTCTACAGGTATGTCCTTGGGGCATCCAGCGCAATTCTCAGGAAGTAGTTGTGACAAATCCTCTCCTTTGGAAGGAAGCAGAGATAAAGTCAGTAGGTACACCCACAGAGTAGTCTAGACCTGCTCCTGTTACACAGAAGCCCAGCATCCTTATCTATATGAGGGGGAGGTAGCCAAAGCAGGGTTAAGGGAAGGTAGTCCATGGGACAGTCACTTTCTTCTCTTTCTTGTCCTTGCAGTCCAGATGTTTAAAGAAACATGTCTTTGACCACGTTGAGCCATATGCTATACTTGGTTTGATTTTTTTCCCTATGAGACAGGATTTGATGGGTCTCAAGTGCCTTGAATTTTATATGTAGCAAAAGTTGGCCTACAACTTCTAATCCCCGGCTTCAGGTTCCTGAGAGATGTGACTACATATGTGATCCACCATGCCCAGTTCAAAATTTCGAATCTTTGATCTAAACTAAAGAGAAATGTGTAACTTACAGGAAGGCAATGGTGAGCTTAAAGGAATGACCCTCCAATGGACCACCCCCGTTGGTGCCATTGTGCTTCTCATCATGACATATGCACAAGGGTGCCTCTGTTCATGACATATGCAAAACTATTTGTAAGTGTGAGAAAAGCCAGCTTCCCCTTTTTAATGAAGAATGCTGATTTAACTAAATTTTTCTCACAGCACCCTCCCAATCATAACACAGAGGGAAATCCAGTTTTATCTGGAAGGATTGCATTGTTTGTAGTTAACACCAACATGCAGTTCTCTCCAGCTTAAAACACCAGATTGAGGAACAACTTGTATAGAAGGAAAGCCAGCTGGTGTTGCACCTGAAGATGATCTTGGCCCAGGGAACACACAATGTTTCTTCTGTCATAGTGTTGCCTTGGCCCAGTACAGACACAGTGCTGCTAGGTAAGAAGGCAGGCCCCTTTGTAGTTAGAAGGTTTTTTGACCCATCTGGGCTCCAGGTCTGGATAAATCTCTCTTATCTGTGGTCCTTCAGACACTTATGAAATAATTATTTAGAGGCTTATATTAATTATAAACTGTTTGGCCTATGAATAAGACCACATAAACCAGTCCAATCTTTCCAAAAATTGCACAACTACTTAATCTCTCTTGTATCAGTAAATGCTTCCCTTTAAACTCCTTAATAAATCATAATTCTTCTTTATCACTTACTGTGATTTTTATTTACAATAATAACTCACTGCTTCACCATGGCTTTATATGTGCTTTCTTTCTTTCTTTCTTTCTTTTTTTTTTTTTTAAGATTTATTTATTGTGTATATACTGTTCTGCCTGCATGTCTGCCTGCACACCAGAAGAGGGCACCAGATCTCATTCTAGATGGTTGTGAGCCACCATGTGGTTGCTGGGAATTGAACTCAGGACTCTTGGAAAAGCAATCAGTGTTCTTAACCACTGAGCAATCTCTTCAGTCTCTCCCTCTATATGTGCTTTCTTACCTGGATAAACGCCACAGTTCTGGGAGAAGTCAGCAATTTTTCCATTCATATCCACAAAGGCATTATCTCTACACTCACCAACATCCTGGGGGTTCAAAAATCAGAAATTGAAATCAACTTTGAAAGCAAATAACTAGTAAAAATAAAAGACAGTATCCTTGCTTTACAAATCATTGTACAGAGGAAAAGAAAAAAAGGAATAAAAGCACAAAGCAAAAGAAAATCAGAAGCATATGAGAGTATCAGTGGCAACAAATAACCACAGAGGGGCATGAAATAGCATCCACTACTCAGTGAATGCATAAGCAAGTCTCTCTCCCTCCCTTCTCTCTGTCTGTCTGTCTGTCTCTCTGTGTGTGTGTGTGTGTGTACACAAGTGCAGGATGATGAATCTCTTGAAGCTGGAGTTGCAGGAAATTGTGAGCTTCTAGACATGGGATGTAGGTGCTAGAAACCAAATCAGTTCCTCGACAAGATTAGTTTCCTTTTAATCATTGAGCCACCTCTGCAGACTCCCCACCTCAGTTCATGAGAAAGAAGCTCTCACTGAACCTGAGCTCATCGACTGCAGTAGGCTGATGTCAAGTGAGCCCAGGGTCCTGCTGCTGTGTGGTTGGCACAGGGGTTAGGGTTAGGGTTAGGGTTAGGGTTAGAAGCTCTCACTGAACCTGAGCTCATCGACTGCAGTAGGCTGATGTCAAGTGAGCCCAGGGTCCTGCTGCTGTGTGGTTGGCACAGGGTTACAGGTGCTGTCTGCACGGGCCATGGAGACCCAAGAACAGCACCTTACTGACTGAGATCTCCTCCAGCTCCAGCTTGTGCTGTGCTTTGTTTTAGAGACAAGGACCAGCGGAAGATATGGCCTTCGCATGCATCTGCAC
>PVIH01000412.1:286939-310427 GCA_004025045.1 Sigmodon hispidus | reverse complement strand
CACGTGTATGTATGCATCTGCACAGGTATGCACTCTCACACACACGTGTATGTATATGCATACATTACACACACCAAGAAAAGAACGGGCAGAGATAATTACTCATTCAGAAATTTAAGCCATAAACTTGTAGCATATTTGTAAAAAAAAAAATTCAGCAGGGGGCTGGAGAGATGGCTCAGCAGTTAAGAGCACTGGTTGTTCTTCCAGACGACCTGAGTTTGATTCCCAGCATCCACATGGCAGCTAACAACTGTCTGTGATTCCAAGCTCTGACACCCTTACACAGTTATGCATGCAGGCAAAACACCAATTCACATAAAATAAAATAAATAATAAAAAAATTTCAGCAAAATAAACCTATTAACTGAATTATAAATTGAAACTAAAACTGAACTATATTTAGCTATAAAATACTGAATTCCAATGTCAATAAAATTTAAATTGATGTATTTTATCAAACAAATGAAGATTTAAATGGTTTTATAATGATTTATATCATATGTAAAACTGAGGCCTTATTCTGAAGGAAAAAATACCAAATACAGAAATAATATTACCATAAAAAGTTTCTAAAAAATAGAAATAACCCAGGTATTCAAAGTTAGGAGTGCTGTTGTAAAAACAATTTATGGTGTCCTTGCCTGAATATTAGTTATTTTGAAAGTTTACTAAGATTTCTAGTTTCATGGAGAAATTCTTAGGCGAGAGAAAAAGCATGTAAAATGATCACAGGTCTGGAGAGATAGCTCAGCACTTAAGAGCCCTAACTGTTCAAGGACTGGGGTTTAGGTCCTAGCATCCCCATGACAGCTCATAACCATCCGCAACTTCAGTCCCTATGCATCTCATGCCCGCTCTGGCCTCTGCAGGTACTACGTGCACATAGTGAGCAGTTTACACACAAAGTAAAACACCCATACATTTGAAATAAAATAAATCAGTCCAAAAAATTAAATAAAATAATCACAGCTTTTAAGAGAGAAAAAGTCACTGAAAATTTCTATAACTTCACCCCCCTTAAAAAAAAGCATGAATGAAAAATACACTAAGCTGTCTTAGGGCCTTTGACTATGGTTCAATATTGACATTCTCCATGTTTCTATGTTGCCTACTGCTTTAAGACAATATGTCTATTTTTCCAAGAAATCAACACATATAATAAGGGTCTAGTGTCAAAGCTATAGGGCATCACAATTATCCTGTGATGTTAGATGAGGCATGTGATAGCATAGCAGTTTTTAATTCCAGCAGCACCTTTGACTGGCTTAGAAGACGCTTCACTGACTCCTTGCACACACATTCTGGGGACCCTGGGGCAGGAAACCGACCCATGAAACCTCTCCAGTCATAAAAAAACGTGTACATGTGTCATCTGAGAGAATTATGTGGGTTCAGACTTCAGGCTTTTTAACAAACTCCCTGTAGATACTGAGCAGCAAAGCATAAATCTTACCAGCCATGGGCAAAATATTTTCCATTACATTTTCTTTAGTTATTATAAATGCTGAGAGGTCATTGGTAATACCATTTATGATCTTACAAGGAAGGAAGTGATGTCTCAGAGATGCTAGACCAAAGCTGTTGGCATTTTCTCTTTTTGTCAAGAGGCAGCTAAATTGACAGCCTACAGACAGGTGCAGATTAAATGACCTGCATGGTATTGACAGCCACACAGTCTCCAGGAGCAGTGGAGTCTCAGAAATACAGGCCTTCTGACCCCAGAAGTGCCTCAAACTGACAAAAGTGAAGTAGTTAGAATATATGAATTTTTAGAGTGTTCTCCTTTTGGGTAAAAAATTATGTGTATATGAAATAAGATATAAAGATAGGATGTCTCTAGATAAAATGTGAGCTCTTCCATTCAAAGCATCGAATGTTGTAGGGCTTAACCATCGTTAATTAAAATTCACCTTGCTGTACAACCATCACTATTACCTTGAAAAGTGCTTTTACCTCAACAGAAATTCTGAATCCAGTCAACAACAGATGAGCATTCGCCCTTTCTTGGCCCCTTTGAACTTTCATCTACTTCCTGTCTTTATGAATTTGCTTACCTCACATATTATGTATAAATGGAATCATACAATATTCATACTTCTATTTCTGACTTCATTTATACGATGCTTCAAGGCTCACTCATGTTGTAGGTGTTGTTGTATGTATCATCCTTTGTTGTGTGTATATGGTATGTAATTCACCCATTCATCTGCTGTCCTAGTTAGGTTATTATTTTTATTATTATTATTATTATTATCATTATTAGCTTGAATTTGGGAAGAGGGACCCTCAATTGCAAAAATGCCTCTATCAGATTGGCTTATAAGCAAGTTTGTGGAACTTTTTGTTTTTTAAAAAATTTTATTTTATATGTATGAGTGTTTTGCCTACATGGGTGTGTCCACTGTGCGCTGGTGCCCATAGAGGCCATAAGAGGGTGTCAGAAACCCTGGGACTGGAATTCCAGAAGGTTTTCACTTACCATGTGGGTGCTGAGGATGAAACTGTGTTCTCTGGAAGAATAAGGGCTCTTAAGCACCGATCCATCTTTCTAGCTCTGGCATTTTCTCGATTATGATTGATATGGGAGGGCCCAGCCCACTGTGGATGATACCACTCCTGGGAAGTCGGTCCTTGGAGGTCTAAGAAACAGCTAAACATGAGCCTTAGCAGCAGCTAATAAGCAGTTCCTCTGTGGTTCTGCAGTTCCTGCCTCTGGGCTCTGGTTTGAGTTCTGCCTTGACGTCGTCCTTCAGAGACAGACTGTGATTTTGGATGAAATAAACTTCCTGTCTCAAGTTATTTTTGGTCAGTGTTTCCTCACAGCGACAGAACCTAAGTAAGACCCCTGCTGATGGATGAGTGGGTTGTTTCTCCTGTTCGGTTCTGAGTAGTGCTGCTGGGAACTTGGCTACATCTGTGTGAGTGACTGTTCTGAGTTCCTTTGGGCATCTGTCCGCCTGAAAGGTCAGTTGCAAGGACAGTTACTAATTTTCTGCTCAGTGTAATTTGATTTATTTGTTTGTATATGAGATGTGCATACCTCTATTTATGTGCATGCACGTGTGTGTACACAAATTGGGAAGCCAGTGATTGATGTCAGAGGTCTTTCTTAGTTTCTCTCTACCTTATTAAAGGAGATGGTGATGTGTGTGTGTGGGGTCTCTCACTGAACCTGGAGCTCTTCCATTCAGCTAGGGCCAGTGAACTCCAAGAATCCTCTCATTTCTTCCTCTTCAGTGGGAATATAGGGACATGCCACTACTCCTGGATTTTTTTTTTTAATGTGGGTGTTGGTGATTTGTTTGTTTGTTTATTTAGGTTTTTCTAGAAAGGGTTTCTCTGAGTAGCCCTGCCTGGCCTCAACACTTTGTACACCAGGCTGGCTTCAAACTCATAGAGATCAATCTGCCTCTGTCTCCCACACGCTGGGATTAAGGCGTGTACCACCTCCACTAGCACAGCCTGTCTTGGTTTTATACTTGTTTTGTTTTTGTTTGTTTGTTTTGTTTTTTCTTTTAGGTGAGTGCAGTCAATTTGAATTCAGGTCCTCATGCTTTTGCAGTGAACACGTTCCCAGCTGTGCAGCATCTGCAGGGCCATCTGTTCACTGTCATTTTATATTTAACTCTTTGGGGAATTGCTAAAAAACGTTTCCAAAGAGGCTGCACTCACTTACACCTCCCTCAGCAAATACAAACTTCCCATTTCTCTGCATCCTTCCCTCTCCTCCAAAGATTATATTTGCATTCCCTGACAGCTCCTGTGGATCTCTTGATGGGATCCTTCCACCTGGAAATGGATCCTTCCATCTGGAAATGGACCCTTCCATCACCTGGAAATCTGGAAATGTCTCTTCAACCTTTTGTTTTACAAGTGGTCTACCTTTTTGTTGTTGAGTTCCATGACTTTTGAATATTCTCTTAATACTAAGGCCCTATGGGGAGGAAGATGAGCAGATGTTTGCTCTCCTTTTGTGTGCTTCTTGAGAGTGTTCTTTGTGATTCTTTCTCATAATCAACTAGAAAAACCGAGAAGTATTAAGAAATCCCCCAAAGGTATGAAGAAACAGAAAAAGCCCCCACAAGTCTTCCTGAGAATTAACTGTGTTCTATTTTATAGTACATTTATTTTTTATCCCCCCCTTTTTTTTCTGAGACAGGAATTCTCTGTGTATCCCTGAATATTCTGAAACTCATTCTGTAGACAGGTCTGACTTTGAACTCACAGAGATCTACTGCTTCTCAGAGTGCTGGGATTAAAGGTGTATGCCAACACATTCAGCCTCCTTGCTTCCTTCATTTATATATTTATTTGTTTGTTTTTTCCCCTTAAAATGGGGTCTTTTGTACCCAAGACTGGCTTCAAACCCACTATGCAGTTGAGGTTGAGTTTGAACTCCTAATTCTCCTGTCTCCATGGCTCCTGTGAGTACAGTTTGTATCCTGCTTTTTTCTTTTTCTTTTTCTTTTTTTTTATTTAATTGCCTTGGTGTTTGCCTGCATGTGTATCTGTGAAGGGTATTGGATTCCCTGGAACTGGAACTACAGACAGTTGTGAACTGCCATGTGGGCGCTGGGAATTGAACCCTGGTCCTCAGGAAGAGCAATCAGTGCTCTTAACCGCTGAGCCATCTCTCCAGCTTTTTCCTTCATATGGAAACATCACTCAAGGCTCTGTTAAGTATTCTCATCTGCTGTTCACCATACTTTGCCTAACCGTTTCTTAATGATGCACAAGTAATTTATCTCAAATGTTTTATCATTAAAAATGCCCAAAATTGGGGGCTGGAGAGATGGATCAGTGGTTAAAAGCACAAACTGCTCTTCCAGAGGACCTGAGTTCTATTCCCAGTACCTACATGGCAGCTAACAACTGTCTATGACTCCAGTTCCAGCACCTCTGACACCCTCACACAGACATGCATGCAGGAAAAACAGCAATGCATATAAAATAAAAATAAATTATATAAAAAATTACTCCAATTAGCATATTGTGGTCTAGATTTCCCACTGTTCCCTTGTTAAACAGAGCTGCCAGATTAAAGAACTATGTACAACAATACCCTGGGAAGGTTCATGCCTGTCACCCTGGCGTCACAGCCACACTATAGTCGCTGACATCATTTCTATGTGATCGTGAGTGAAATGACAAGATGTCATTCACAAAGGGATAGAATCCCAGAATGTGTTAATTAAAATAAAAAAGAAGAGGGAAGAAAGGAAAGGAGGCGAGAAGGGCGTGAGGTGAGGAAGTGGAGTCCAGAGGACCCTGTGGGAGCACTGGGCACCAATGACATCGAGAGAGAACAGCGGAGTGTGACAGGCTAAACCCCATTTCTAATCCTCAATGAAGTAAATACTTAGTGTGACATATGCAGAGACTTTGACCAGCAACTTGGGGTCCAAAGAGCCCTAGTAAACTTGAACGTGATCTACTAAACGACATCTCAGTTTGTGTGACAGTCTTCCCACAGAGTTCGACAGTCCTGTTAACAACATGTTAAAGACCATCATAAAACTTTGTCTACTTACACCATTCAGAAGGGATTTGCACTCTGGACTTAAGCGTAGAAAATGCTCCTTTGAACAATTAGTTTGCACAATTGAGTAGGTAATTTCAAAATTCAGTCCAGCCACCACCTGAAATGATTTTAGGGTGAGTAAGTACCTGGAGTTCAGCTTGAACATTATTCACAGTGAGTAAAAATTATAAACATCTTTAAACATTGAGTTAGACATAATGAGTCCTCAAGGAATGCAAACCATTATTATTACTATGCGAAGTATCCCTGAGTACACACACACACACTTCCTCTGACCTTCTCTGTAACTGTAAACATATATATATACATATATATATTATATTTCTTCAAACAAAGGATCCACAATTTTTCCTTTTCCAGATTGCCAAGAGGGCATATTTCTTCCAGTTTTGTGAAGCAATATTATTTTCTACATTGGAGGTGTGTGAAATGGGAGCTGCCTTTTCTGATGAGTAGGGAAATTCTCCCGCTTTGTTCTTGGCAGGCCCCAGGCTGAGCACCCACCACCATCATGTTGAATGCTGTACATAAACACAGGTAGGTAAAGTACAGATCACAGATCCCACATAGTGGCCAATTGAACTAAAAGAGAATATTACAGAGGCAGAGGTAGGTAGATCTGTGATTTTGAGGTGAATCTGATTTACATAGTGTGTTCCACGACAGTCAGGGCTATGTAGAGAGACTCTGTCTCTAATAAATAAATAAATAAATAATAAAATTACTAGCTATTTCTACCTCACCACCAGGAGGAAGTAGGCAGTGTAATTAGCTAATACCAAGAAAGTCATGTCTACCATTTTAGGAACAATTTAATATTTTGAGCCCACGTTTAATTAATGACAGTGTGATAGAAATACAAATCTGCTAAAACTCTAAAGCCAGAAGGACATTTTCATTTTTCCATCTTTAGGAAAAACATGCAATGCTGATTATTTGCTTTTTAAAAACAAACTCCAAGGAAAGCAGATGTGATAATCACCCTTTCTTTACATGTCATTCCATTCGCTTGGACCCAAGAGAAAGCTCCTTACCTTAAGAGTAATTCTCATGAAAACACAGAAGGAAGGAAGCTCCAGTACCATGCCAGCATGTGGCCAGATAGCTTCCTCCTGCTAGCAGTTTATTTTATGTGACAAAATGCTAATCTAACAAATTTTTAATCTTATCACATGTCATAAAAAACTGACCTGTCTCTGGGCTTTTTTTACTTCTTCAAGAGCAAAGAGGTGGGAATGATGGGTGTTATTGTTGAAATGTTCAATAGCATGTTTCAGAATAGGCTTCAGGTCAGGGTCATCTGTTGATATGGGGTATACACAACCCAAACAGGTGTAGTTGGCTGTCACTACAGGGCCTTGACCTTGACAGTGAGCAGACAAAGAGGCAGCATTAACAACTGAAAACACCTCTCTTACATACAATCCTAAACCCAAATCATTTAAAAGGTCCTGATCAACCGCCTTTCCAGTAACTCTGTAGGAGTGGATCCTTGAGAGGTGTACGATTCCTTGTAGTCAGAGGAGAAAATGGAGAGTATTAGAAATAGTTGTTTTTGGGGCTGGAGAGATGGCTCAGCGGTTAAGAGCACCGTCTGCTCTTCCAGAGGAGCCGGGTTCGATTTCCAGCACCCACATGGCAGCTAACAACTGTCTGTAGTTCCAGTTCCAGGCAACACCAAGGCAAATAAAGAAATAAAATAAAGTTAAAAAAAAAGAAAAAGAAATAGTTGTTTTAATGTTATATTATGTATTTCAGTTTTTGGACGGGGTCTCACATACTCTAAGGTTGATATGGAACTATTTGTGTAGCTAAGGATGGCCTTCAGAGTCTGATCTTACTTCCTCTGTTTTTTTTTTTTTTTTCTATAGGCTTCTGTGCCCGATATATGAGGTGATGGGATTGATCTAAGGCCTTCAGGCATACTAGCTTATCAGAACATGGCCCAGGAATGGAATTGTGTGAGGAGAATTTTGAGTGTTTGTGAGAATATTCCAAGAAAACAAGACAAGAGTCTGTGACCTCAGTTTCTTCAAAACACAGAATTGTTCTTGGAACGTGTTTTCATGCTCCTCCCAGGTGTAGAGAACAGGAGTGAGTTCACTTCAGATTATTCATTGTTTCATGCTATTGTTATTTGATTAAATGTTTAAACTATCCTTATATGCCTTATGGAAAACATGCTCTTGCCACAGTGTGGCTCATCCCTGTGAATGCATACAGCTTGAGCTCATGAGAACTTTACTCATGTGACCTTCCTTAATCCTCAAAATAAATTGTCTGAGACTCTGGATAAAGTTGGTTATTGCAAGAGACTTTAGTCTGCCTCATTAATCAGCTTCATTCTCTCAGGTCCCACGGCCTCTAGAATGGAGGATGGAGCTGAGCTACATCATTAGGCCCTTATTTTAATGTATTTTGAATGATCAGAGTAATACATTGGCTCACCATTTTATAAAAGGGAAAACATTACAGATCTATCATTATTTTTGGTGTTAATCAGAGCTCCCTGTATTATTTCCTGTCCTTGACTCTGACAAAGTCAACCTGATACTTTTGCCCTTAGAGAAGAACCTTCCCAAACAGGTTGGTTGTATCAATTTTTGTGCCATACAGTATTGTTAAACTTTGTTTATCTCTACATTCAGGGTTTCATCATGTATAACAAATCATTGGCAGGTAGGAAGCATATGGCTATGTGCTAGCAACAAGGCACTCTTTTCGTTATCATATGATAGATGGTAGCCCGAATGTAATTGGTCCCCATAATCTCATCAGGATTATTAATCTCATCATGGCACTATTAGGAAGGTGTGGCTTTGTTGGAGTGGGTATGGCCTTGTTGGAGTAAATGTGTCATTGTGGGGATGGGTTTTGAGGTTTTCTATGCTCAAGACACTGGTGGTAACCCAGAGTCATAGTCCACTTCCTGTTGCCTTCTGATCAAGATGTAGCCAGCACCATGTCTGTCTGCTATGATGACAGTGGACTGAACCTCTGAACTGTAAGTAAGCAGCCCAAATTAAATGTTTTCCTTTGTAAGGGTTGCCTTGGTCATGGTGTCTTTCACAGCATTAGAAACCCTAAGACAACCAGCATAGGCAGCAGAGGCTTTGCCTGCCATTGGTCAGCTCAAGAGCCCTTCTTTGAAATCCCCCTTCTCCCGCTGTCACACCCGGGGGCTGAGCTAGCATATAGGGGATGTTAAGTGTCACTTCCATGAAGGGATGACAGTCAAGTAGCAAAGAGTGTAGACAGAGCATTTCATGGGGGCTGGAAAGAGCTAGGAAGGACAGGAGGCTCAAATGACATCAGAGAAGATGGCTACCAAAACGACGGCGATGATGCCTGAGCTGGAAGGATGAAGGTGGCGAGAGGTGTCAACGTGATGGGGGAGGGCAGGAGGAGAAGGAACAGATGTCACATCAGGATGAGCAGTGGGGGAGGGAGCATCTATTCATTTTACTAGAACATTCGATGTGATGCAGAGAAGGCCAATTGGAGCTATGAACAGTCAGAGACAGGCTGTGCCCTAGGCAGGTACTAACAGCGTGGACAGTCATCCTCTAGACTCAAGGCTGTGCCCCAGGCAGGCACTAACAGCATGGACAGTCATGCTCTAGACTCAAGGCTGTGCCCCAGGCAGGCACTAACAGCACGGACAGTCATGCTCTAGACTCAAGGCTGTGCCCCAGGCAGGCACTAACAGCACGGACAGTCATCTTCTAGACTCAAGGCTGTGCCCCAGGCAGGCACTAACAGCATGGACAGTCATGCTCTAGACTCAAGGCTGTGCCCCAGGCAGGCACTAACAGCACAGACAGTCATGCTCTAGACTCAAGCTCACGAGTTCTTTATGACAGCTGTAGTCCCTCCCCAGGAAAATGCAAATAATCACAGTATTTCCATATGATTTTAGGGTTCTCATGGATCCTCTGAAGTGAATGGAGAATACACTTCTGTGGACAGCTGCAGAGTGGGAGGTATGTTGGCAGAGACACCACATCGGGATTGGAGGCTTCCCTACCACTTGGGAACATACTTTCTGAGTGTGTACTGTCATTATATCTCTCTCTTCACCTTGGAAGAGGCCAGCTCCAGGGAGGGCTTTCATAAGTAGAATTACCCATATGCACCATCACCTTGAGACCTTCATAACATCATTGAAATTGATAGTAATGGCTGTATCTGTTCATAGGTTTGCTCCTGATTTTTATTCTTTAGGGATTTTATTTACACAGGACCTACTCTACCAGCTCTCCTACTGACTGTCTGTATAACCTTAGGTAAGGTATTTAACTGCTCCAGCCTCAGTTTCCTCATTTGAAGAATCAGGATCTAAACCATCCAATGGTCAAATGAGTTACTACATGTAAAGTTCCTAGACCCATGGCAGCATGTAAGCGCTCAGAGAGTGTCCACTCTCGTTGTCATCTTCTGTCTACGGTCTTAAGATGCTCAGACATTGCATCTTTTATTATCTCATTTTCTACCGCACCAATTCTGTGAAGTCTGCAGTTAGTTCTATTCATTATCTCACTTCTGAGACAAGGAAAAAGAAAAATGAAGATGAGAAAAATTTGGACTGATTTCAGGTTAGGTCAGACATCAAAGCTCACAGTCTCTTCCTTGTAGGGTGCTATGTAGGACTGGAGGCGGGTCCCTGTCTGTTCATCCTTTGTCAGCCAGCCCCCACCTGTCTCTGATACATCATAGGAGGAGTTAGGATAGGTCTGAGGGGATGATTGACACAAGCCTGACCCAATCCAAGAGCCTGGTTCAGCTACTCCGCTCACACATCTACCACATTTCCAACACTACAGATGGTATTGCTGTTGTCACCTTCTAGGTTGTATTCCTGGTACCTAGGAATAATTAACCCCAACATACCCACTGCCACCACCAGTGCAGGTCCCCCAGATGTGTCACCTACCTGGAGTAATCTTGCATGTCTGGGTAGCTACGGTGAACTTGTTAGACCCCCTCTTCCTCACAGTTGTCGTACATTCTCCAGAGGCCTAAAGAGAAAAGAAAGAGGCCATTTGCCCTGATCTTCCTTTCTAATGGAGACACTTTGCTAAATGTGACTTAAACAGTGTTTTTTTTTTTAACTAAAAGAGTTTTTAAAAAAGATTTATTTGTTTTTATGTACATGAGTGTTGTGCCTATATGTATATGTATGTATGTATGTATGTGTGTATGTGTGTGTGTGTGTGTGTGTGTGTGTGTGTGCACTTGGTGCCTGTAGGCAAGAGGACTGCATCAGACTCCATGGAAGTTACAGATGTTATAGGCTCCATATGGGTACTATGAACTCAATCCAAGTCCTCTGCAACAGAAGCCAGTGCTCTTAACCACTGAGCCATCTCTCCAGTCCTGTAACAAAATTTAGAGACATAAGAATGAATATTTTTTCAAAGATTTATTTATTTGTTATGTATACAGAATAGGGTACCAGATGTCATTATAGATGGTTTTGAGCCACCATGTGGTTGCTAGGAATTGAACTCAGGACCTCCGGAGGAACAGTCAGTGCTCTTAACCTTTGAGCCATCTCTTTAGCCCAAGAATAAATATTTATGTGACCTAGTGATTGCTTCCATAGGCCACTGATCTTCATGGGTCAGGGGAGAAGCAGAATAAGGTTTCTAAACTTGAGATTCTCTGAAGAATCCTGAAGATCCTTTTCTGCCACTAAGGTGGATGCTGTGCCCCGGGACCAATAGGCTAAGCTTCCTCCTTGATTTCCTTTCTGTGTCAGTGGGCTCATGCTCTTTATATAAACTTCAGTTTAACATTTTAGACTATCCCACTTCCATTCTGCCACCTGCTAGCTGTTCCTTCTGCCCTGGTGCCTCTCAATGCCTCAGTTTACACACCTTGTAGAGACACACCACATGTACTTAACACCTACTGTAAGGAGTAAATGTGCTAACACACAGAAACTGCCTACTGAAACAGCACTGTAGCCGCCTACATGGTGGCTGTGCATTGTCAGTGGTGAGCAGTGGTTTTTGTCTTGTGGTCCTTTAGTCTACACTGTACTGAGCACCAGAAGCTATAACATGAGGCCAGAGCTCACCCTGATGCCTCCTGGTAGCTGAGAGGTTGACTATGTAGGGCATAGCAGCTGCCAGGCAAGCTCACTGAGGGCCAGAGCCAGTATGGCAGTCCTGGTCTCCTAATCTGGAGTGCAGTGCTCCTTTGCAACTGTGGATGAGCACAGCATGTGAACTAATGTTGTCTCCCTGAAGTCTGACACATGAACTTTGTTTGGTTACTAGGATCATCTTCTCATTAGTGGACAAGTCTGTTTGATGATTGGCATATTCCTGGATTTTCTGTGTTCTCAAGAATTTATATAATGTGACAAAATTTTCTATGTATTAGAAGGTTTTTGTGCATCCTTCATAAACACACTCAGTAATATAAATCATTGCCTTGTAATTTAAGAAGTCTGTTGTTGATGAGTGGGCAAGGAAGTTGGTGCATGTGCATAATGAAAAGAATTCAAACTTGTCACTTGCAACATGGAAAGGACTTGAAAACAGGTTAGTAAAAGCATATAGACATAGGATATCAAAGGCCAGAAAAAGGTGATGTCACAGAAGCTAGGAGCAGTAGAACACTAGACCCCAGCAGATGAAGGCTGGGACCAGCACAGGGCTCGCAAGGATTACTGAGTGGCAGTTCCATATGAGTGGAGTGAATGCAGATAACAATTTTATATTGTTCATTGCAGAATGGACCAAAGGATTTTGAATTATGTCACCATAAAGCACTGGTGACAATCTGAGGAGACAATCCTCAACTTTAAACAAGTGCATGGGGAGCAGATCACCAGGTGTACCCCACCATATGTACAAGTTTTATGTTATCATTTACATTTTCTAGAACCCCCAGGGTTACATGGAGCAGGCTGGGGATTTTGCATAAAGAGCACACTCACAGCTTCCTGAGCATCCTTGTAGTAACAGTCCTGCCAGCTGAGGCCACTTTGAACGGAACAATTGCTCTCCTTGATTTCATACTTGAAGGAATAAAATGTTTCAGAGCCAACCTGAGGGAAGGAAAGGTGTCACTCGGAGTCATTCAGTGGACTGACGTTCTGAGCACCTGTCCTCCTGATGGGACTCAAGGAGAGGTAAGTGTGTGTTAAAACATAAAGATTTGCATTTGCATAAATACTCCTTGGAAGAATGTTCATAATAGACTTAATGATTCTAAAGCAGGATCCATAGTATTAGCACTTCCCTCCTTTTTGTAAAACCTAGTTTGCAGGTACTCACATGGATCTTCAAAATGTCTGGTTGAAGCTGGGCATAGTGTGCAGCCTATAATCCTGACCCCACACTTGGGGGACAGAGACAGGACCTTGAGTTCAAGGCCAGCAGAGCTACACAATGAGGCCCTGACTCAAAAAAAAACCCCAAGGGCCTGGTGCAGCTTAGTGCTTGCCTGGTGTATACCCTGGGCTGGATCCCAGTGCCTGGGGATGGGGTAGGGTAGGGAACAATGACACCACTGAAGGACACACACCTACACAGACGTTGGCCAACAGCAGTCCATGTGCCCCATGCATCATCCCATGGACACCCTAATGACCTGAGGCTCCAGACTGCCAAAGTGCAGAATGCACACTGTCTGGAGTGAGACACAGAAAGCTTCCTTTTACTTTTGGAAAACAAACAAGTAAGTCTCCACTCATTAGGGTTGTCTTTCTGTCCTTGTGTACCTTGGGTCAAATGATTAGACTTTTTTTTTTCTTTTTCTGGCTGAAGTACCTTGATTTATCCAAATAGTTTTTGAAAGTAAAATTTATTATTTGTCTTTTTAAAAGCTTTTGCATTTAAAATTTTTTTTTATTTTATTTGTATGAGTGTTTGCCTGAATGTATGTACACATCCTACATGTGTGCCTGGTGCCTGTTGTAGCCAAAAAAGGTTCCAGAGCTTTTGGAACAACATTTATAGATGGTTGCAAGCTCTTTGGAACCACTCAGCCATCTCTCTAGTCTTTGAACTTTATTTTTAAACCTTTTTGTTTGTTTGTTTGTTTGTTTGTACAGCCGTGACTGTTCTGGAGCTCAATCTGTAGATGAGGCTGGCCTTGAACTCACAGAGATCTGCCTGTCTTTGCCTCCTGAGTTCTGGAATTAAAGGCATATACCACTGTCAGCCAGCTATAATTAAAAAACTTTTTAAGATTTTTGTCTTTCTCTGATTTATGGATTCCTGCCTGCATTTGTCTCCTACCTGAGTGCACTAATGTAGAAATAATAAAAACTAGCTGAGATGGGCTGGAGATGTAGTTGCCTAGCATGTCCTGGGTTTGATTCTTGGCATTGTGGAACATGCTTGTAATCATAGCACTAGGGAGACAGAGGCAAGAAGATAAAAAGTTTGCCATCAGCTACATAGAAAGTTCATGGTTAGTCTAAGGCTTCCTGACACTCTGCCTCACCCTCCCTACGTACCCCACAAACTGAAGAAAACTATTTATTGCTATTAACCTTGAAGAATCAGCCACACATACTCGGTGGTATTCACTTGGTCCAAGGCAATAATGCCAACTCTCTTCTCTATCCAGCCACATCCAGAACTCTCACTTAAGGCTGAGAAGTCATTGAGTTCACAGACCCAGTACATTCTCCTGTTGCAAGCTGATTAAGTTACTGGATTCTCCACTACACCTTGCCCCTTTCAAACATCTCCATCTACTGCTGTTTCTTTCTTCCTGGGACACTGCTTTTATCATTACCCAGGAAGCTGATCTTGCTTGCCTAAGGACGAGCCATCTCCTGTACCTCTACCCCATGCTAGGGAGCACAAATTCTAAGTGATTTCACAGTTAAGCAGTCACTCACCATTTTAGTGCCCTCAGTTACTCGGTACAACACAAACTGGTTGCCTGTTTGGATGCCAGCATTGTACTTCTTCAGAGCAGCATCCACAGCCTGAAACACATCTTCATCATTGCAGTTGATTTCCTGGGAGGTTTCTTCTTGCGTTAAACTTGGTAGCAGCCTGGAGCAGAGGAACAGGATAGTAATTAGCTTCATGATTTAAGTTTCCCTCTGAAATCGGAGGGATGGTTTTTCCAAGAAGCAGAAACCAACTCAGAAGCTGCTTTTAGCAGCCTCTCTGGTCTCTCCAGGGCCGGTTTCTCCCTGCCTCACCACTGGGCCTGTATTTGGATTCCTGCTCTGCCCCCTTCCCAGAGAACAAATATGACCCCGCTCCTGTCCAAGCAGGTTAAGGCTGGCACATTGCAACACTGGGGTTGCTGACCTGCTTGTTTGCCTTTGGGAAGAACGTGGGAGTGCAGAACACATTTCCAAAGCATTGCACAACTTCGTACAGTGAATTAGAGCAGAAACCTATAAAAGCGAAGCTAAAACCAATAGCAAATTCCGTTATCCTTGAGCAACTTTACCAGGCCAGTTACAAAGGTCTCTGCATGTGTGAACAGTGAGGACAATGTACAAACACTTCCCCACACAGTATCGCTTGTGGGATATTGGTGTGTACAGAAGCAGGCTTCTGTCAGTTCTGGTGCATTCCTGAAAAGCGCAACCACAGGAACATCAGCTAGGGCTGGCAACTCTAGGCAGCACACTGGCACGTCTGAAAAACCAGCCTCTCTGCTCAATTCTATTAGTTCAAGGGAAAAAGACAGGTAAGGGGCCAGGAGGAGCCCCCAGGTAAAGTGCTTGCCACATGAGCCTCATGCTGACAACCTGAGTTTGATGCCTGGAAGTCAGATAAACCCTTTGGACGGTAGTGTACATTTGTAATCCTGGCATTCCTACTGTGAACCAGGGGACAGAGACATGAGAATCACCAGGAAGTGCACAGGCTTGGAGTATGAGGGCATGGGAAACATGCCAAGGTAGACGTCAGCCACCCACTCCTGAGAGGTCCCTGACCTTCACATGTGGGCTGTGGCTTTTGTGTGTCTGCACCCATACCTTCTCACCCCCCATAAACACACACAATAATAACAACAAAAAAAGAAAAAAAAACAAAAAAAAGGAAAGACAAAAGGAGGGAAAGAAAGAAGAAAAAGAGAAAGAAGAAATAAAAGAAAAATTCCAAGGTTGAGTTCTGTGTGACTGATGGGATTTTCTAGCTTCGCTGGAGCCTGCCTGAGAGGCCCTGAGGTGGAGTGCTGTCAGTGTGGGTTGAATGGTGACTTTGCAGGATCCTGTCGGGAACAGGCACTTGGTCAGAGAGGTCTTACCTGGATGGATGTCAGTCTGGCTCTATTCCTGAACTTCTGTGTTACTATACCTGTACAAGTTTGTGCATGTATGCTAGTGTGTGTGTGTGTATGTGTATGTTTCATGCTTGGCTGAGTATGTGTCTTCATGTATGTGTGTGTCTGGGTGTGAATGAGTGTAAGTCTGTATGCACACCTATATGTGTGTTTTGTAAGTCAGAATCACATCACCTTCCCACCTTATTGTTTTCACCTGAAGAATGTGGAAACCACAGCAATCTTTTTTTTTTTTTTTATTAAAATGGTTTCTCTGTGAATTTTCTCTGTACACAGGTAGACCTTGAACTCACAGAGATCCACTTGCTTCCACCTCCCGAGTGCTTGGTACCACAGCCTGACTGGAAGTTATAATATCTTAACGGGGTGGTTTTGTTTTTTCACTGGAAATCCTTTTATTTAAGCAAGATTTGAAAGTAAAGACAGACACTCTCAAGCTTCAATGTAAGTGAAACAGCCCAGCACCACAGGTCACAGAAGCAAAGGCAGGAAAAGGCGGGAGCGGAAAAGAAGCTACGGCAGAGAATGCCCGAGACTTCCTGACTCCAGTTCCCCAAGGCTGAGCACAGGAACATAAAGTTTCTACAGCCGGAAGCTTTATCTAAATCACATGGATTGTCATTTTTGTAAAAGTCAGGATGAAACATTCTGCACACAACAAAAGATAAACCTAAGTGACATATCATGTTTGTATAAGGTCACCAAAAGTTATGAATATTAATAACAAAAAATGGAAGCTTAGTTCTGTAGCAGTCTGAGTAAAGAGCCCAGTGTGGCATCCTAGTAAGCTCAAGATTGTAATCTGTTCTACAAAAGCAACAAGGTTGGGAAGCTTGTGCAGGAAGAAGTGTGTGTGCTCCTGGTTGGTATATTATCTACTTATTTTGTTTTTTTCAAAATCCATTTACTATGTATACAGTATACAGAAGAGGGTACCAGATGTCATTATAGATGGTTGTGAGCCACCATGTGGTTGTTGGGAATTGAACTCAGGACCTCTGGAAGAACAGTCAGTGCTTTTAACCTCTGAGCCATCTCTCCAACCCCATTATCTACTTTCTAATGAGGGGAAATCAATACAGAGGCCCAAAGTGGGTGGCACTATTAGGAGGTGTGGTCTTGTTGTATGTAAAGACTCCATAGGGGTTGATGCTTGTCTTTCTTTCTTGTTTTGTTTGTTTTTTTTTGAGACAAGCTCTTCCTAATACATAACTCTGGCTGTGCTGGAACTCACTCTGTGGACCAGGCTGCCTGGCTTTGAACTTGTACAACTCCTCCTGTCTCTAGCCTCCTGAGTTCTGGGACTTAGAGGTGTGCTCCAACATGCTCCACTCCTTTCCTGCTTTTAATGCTATATTGTTTATCTGTAGCAGCTGCAATAAGATGTCTATTAAAATGATTCAAGGATTTTAATATCTATGCTTTTCAAGATGTACTTTCATAAACTCAAGAAATATTTGTCAGTGATTTACAAATTAGAAAACAACTGGGCAGTGGTGGCTCACACCTTTTGTCCCAGCACTTGGGAGGCAGATACAGGCGGATCTTTGTAAGTTTGAGCCCAGCCTGGTCTACAGAATGAGTTCCAGGACAGACAGGACTACACAGAGAAAACCGTCTCAAAAAACAATCAGACAACAACAAAATAAATAAATAACAAAACAAATCAGTGGGAAAATTATACTTTGAGTTATTAACTTGAGTTTGTTCTTGACTTCTCTTTTTCTCACCTCTTCACACAGGAGGATTAGGATTAGGTTCCCCTTAGCCCATGAGTACCCACATAAAATGGGAGTTAGTAGAAACATGAATAATATTTTTTGAACATCTGAATCATGTCAAACTTTCTTTGCAGCTTTTATTAAGTGCTTTATAATGGAATTTAAACTATCAATTTCTAGTAGATAATGTGAAGTCACTTTTATAATAATGTTTTTTTTTTTTTTTTTTTTTTTTTTTTTTTTTTTTAAGTAACATACTTTCTTGGTATGCCCACAGTAGTGGTTTGATTGAGAATTTCTCCATAGGCTGATATTTGAACATTGGGTCTCCAATGTAGTGTTTTCTGGGGATGTTTAGGACACATGTCCTTGCTGCAGGGAGCATGTCATTGGATGCAGCCTTTGAGATTAAAAGCTCTGTGCTACTTCTAGTTAGCTCTTTCTGCTCTGTGCTTGTGATGTGAACTCTCAGCTGTTAGCTCCTGTTACCATGCTGGTCACGTGCTGCCATGCTGGCTCGCCATGCTGGACTCTCAGCTCTCTGGATCCATAAGGTAAAATAAACTCTCTTCCCTAAGTTCCCTTGGTCCTGGTATTTTATCCCAGCAACAGAAATGTAGCTAATACACCCAGCTCTAGCATGAGTGTGAGCAGAGATTCTAGAACTAGAGAGTTAGTCCAAGGACAGAGGGTTTTTGAGTGGTAGAGATGTGATGCAGCATTCGGTGACAGAATTCAACCCTGGTTCACAGCATCGATGGATGTCCTCTCTCTCATTTCCAGGTGTCTGTTTGTCTTGTCCTGGCTTCTTTCCCACACTTCCTTAAGTATGAAAATGAAGTTAAAATAACCACACTTTTCACTTCTTACTGTTCACATTTAATTTATTCAGAACATCATCTTTTTTCTCCCCACCAAGGAATCAGGTTTTATTTTGGAGGCATATTTGCAAAAAACTTATAAATTTGTGGAAATTCACTCTTGAATTTCCCGGGACATGACTCTGAGGCTGCCTCGGGGAAGGGTTGAATCGCTGGTTGTAGGGGACTGTTGCAATTTGACAATGGGAAATTGGCTTCAGGAATAGCAAGAACTTCACCTATATTTAGTGGAGGGAGCCGCTGGACATATCCGATTTGTTGGTGGTGGAAAGGAGAATGCCCTTTACCTGCGCCTCTTTTTCCTGAGTGGCCATGTGGTGGGCCATGGCCCCGATGATGCTGCCCTTTGAGTTCTTGGCTATTGGAGGGTGGGTCACAGGGTCCATAGTCATGGAAATCATGTCCATGGGGTCTGTGTCCAGGAGGATGGTGTCCATGAGGAGGGTGTCCATCAGGATGACGTCCATGAGGATGGTGTCCATGGGGATGGTGTCCATGAGAAGCATGTCCATGGGGTTTATGTCCATGAGGGTGGTGTCCATGTGGATGATGTCCATGGGAAGGCTGCTCATTACAACTATGATTATGAGGGGGTCTATGGGTCCTGTTGGTACCAAAAGGAGGAGAATGGTGAGGGGGTAGGTGTGGGGGGTGTCTTTCTTGATGTGGTGGTCTGTCTGAGTCATCTTTTCCTTTTGGTGGAGGTGGGTAGCCATGTTCATACCTCATATGAGTATGATGATGACCCCTAGATTCACCGAACTTGCACATATCTTTGCCACAAGGAGAATGCTCACGGTCCCAGTGAGGTTTTACATCACTCTTGTTTCTGTCCTGTAAAGGACACAGAAAAGTGAATATAAATATGTAAGAAGTTAGATGTTAGGCTTGACTTAGGCTAGAGGTGTTCAAAGATTTCACACATCAATTTAAAAAGTAGGATACAAAAAAAAACTCTTTAAATTTAAAAAATATTATTTTATGTCTATGGGGTTTTGCCTTGCATATGTCTGTTTGCTGTGTGTGTGCCCATTGCCTGTGGAGGCCAGAAAAGGGCATTAGATCCCCTGGAACTGGAGTTACAGAGAGCTGTGAGCTGCCACGTGGGTGCTGGGAATCGAACCTGATCCTCTGTAGGAGCAGATACTACTGTCAACTGTTGAGTTATCTCTTCAGCCCGAGTCTAATTACTTAAAATACAAAGAAAAACTATCACCAAATAGCATTATTATTTTCCAAGAGGATACTATTTTGATAAATTAGAAAGGCAATCTCAAAAGTAAGGATGGTTCTTTAGATGAACTATATGTTGCTTCATAAAAAATTGTATTATTTTTGCCAGGTGGTGGTAGTGCAGGCCTTTGATCCCAGTGCTGGGGAGGCAGACACAGGCAGATCATAGTGAGTCTGAGACCAGCCTGTCCTGCAGAGTGAGTTCCAGGACAACCAAGGCTATAGACAGAGAAAGCCTGTTTTGAAAAAAACAGCAACAGACAAGTTTTATTCTTATTTTTCTCATTTTAATGAAAAGTGATGAAACTCTGTCAAGGAATGATATCTGCCCATTAAACTATCATCTTATGATGAATCTGATATTCCCAACACAGTCCCAAGACACTGTTCCACAGGACAGACAGACTCTCTTCCAGAGGACAGATGACACCTAGTCTCTAAACCCTCAACTTTAGCTCTTTTAAAACATAACAAAACCAAAAGCCCAGAATCTTTCTCTGTAGCTCAGCATGGCATGAAACTTGGCTATTCTTTTATTTAAGCTCCACACATGTTGGAATCACAGTTTATTCCAAAGGACTTCAACTTAAAAAAAGTGTGGTTGGGCTTGGTGGTATACATATGGCTGGCTGTGACAGTTACATCTTTAATCCTAGTACTTTGAGCCAGAGGTAGGCAGATCTCTAGGAGTTTGAGGTCAGCTTGGTCTCCATAGTGAGTTCCAGACCAGCCAATTCTACATAGTGAAGCATTGTTTGTCTCTAAATAAATAAAATAAAAATAAAATCTATGGAGTCATGTTCTTGGAATAGACAACAAATCTATTCCCTGGTGCTCTCTCTCTCTCTCTCTCTCTCTCTCTCTCTCTCTCTCTCTCTCTCTCTCTCTCACACACACACACACACACACACACACACACACACACACACCATAAAAGCCAAATGAACCAAATGTACTATGTGTGAGTAATTTTTACTTGGCCTGGTCCTCATGACAAAGGATGTTCAGCCAACCCACCTCAAAGTTGAAGACCTCACACTTTATGCCAGTGTTTTCAGGGGCTTTCAAGTTGGAGGCTTCTACATTGTAGGACAAAACTGCTCTGCAGAATCCAAAGACCTGCAAAGGAATATGCCTGTCAGTATATGTTAGTGTGTGTACAGTGAATGTGTGCACATGTGTGTGAGTACAGGACTGTGAAGTTTTACAACCGAGGAAAGTTTTAAACAAATGAAAGGGGCCAGATCTGTAGCTTCCTGATGGAGTCCTTGCCTCACACATGACACGTAAACAAACAAGGAAAATACTCACACACCTGTAAGCTACTTACATGTTTTCTAGTTAACATTTGGGTAAGGTAAAGGTTCCACAGGTTTTTATTCAGGCTTGTGTGCTTTTCTGCCATGGGCAGACATGAGGACTGTCCTTCTGTCTACAGTGCTAGGCAGTATGTCCTTGATGTTCCTAGGCTTGTGCTTCCGTATTAAAGATCTGAGTTACTCGGCCTGAGAGAATGAGAGACACTGGAAAAGACAGATTTGTCTAACTGGCAAGTGCTGGCAAAGGCAGAGTCACTGCAAAGTGGGTTTGCTTGGGCCCTATGAGATGTCTGCTGACCCTAATGGCTGTCATTCCTGTGCTCTGGAAGCCCCCAAGCCCATTTGTCAAAAGACAAGAAGATAATTCATTTCTAGAAGAAGGTGTGCATTAAGGCTGTCTATTGAAGTCCAACCAACCTGTATGAATGTGGCTTTACCATTTACCAGCAGCAGGAGATAAATTGTACAAAGTTCTGACATTCAGTGTTTGTTAAATGAGTGGGGTACTATCTACATACAGATTGCAAGCAACATCAGTTAAAAGAGGTGAGGCTGTTAGCGTCCCCTTCTCCAGCCCTCATGATTCTGAACTGGGTCTTCAGTACTGCCCAGACACAATGAAGATTTTGTTAGAGATAGGGTTAGAAGAAAGAATGTCTTGTCTTTTGTGGCTTCCTAGTAGGAACCTAGAACTAACTGGCCTAAGTGGGAAATTTGAGCAGTTAGAACAGGAAACAATGAATTCTTCCTTTCTGGCCAGAAAAAGTGAGTGAGCCATTAAACCTCAGAAAAGCTCTGGCATTGAGTTCAGACCAGAGTTCCCATTTGCTGACACTTCCTGGCTAAGAGTGCACAGGTAAATGGTTCAGATTTCAGGCCTCTCTGGGTGAATGGTAGAGGACCCCTTTAGTCCTAGCATTTCACTCTGTCTGAGTTTGAGGACACCCTGGACAACAGAGCAAATTTCAGGACAGTCAGAGCTACACAAAGAAATCCTGTCTAGAAAAAAAAAAAAGTCAACCGAACAAAACAAAAAGAACAAAAAGAGATTTCAGGTCTTCTTATTGGGAGCCAGACTCTTGCAACTCCTCAGGGTAATTATTACAAAGCTCAGCAGACAGATGGTTTGTAAATGCCAAGACACCATATGTATTAGTCACCTTCACATCACTGTGAAGACAGAATCCCTGCTTAGCAATGACTAATGGGAGGAAATATCCAGTATTGTTAGTTAGTAGATAATGGGTCAATTTAATTGGGGGAAGAAGTCCTGCTGGAAAGATCTGAATTCTAATCCAAGCTTGGTTGTGAGCCCTGGCAGGACCATGATAACTTCACTTGTTATTTGGGATACCTGTGCAGGTTGATTCAGAGTTGTAGATGACCCTCATATATGCTGGCTATTAGTTCACATAGCTTTTCATCTTGATGAATCAAAACTCAATGTCAGGTATATATATATAATATTATGTATATGCTAAAACCATTTACCATCTGCAAAACAGAAAATATGAGAGCTTATCTTCTAGAGTGGTAGTATGAGTGAACACATGTATGAAACATTCAGAAGGGCCCCTTCAAGTCATGAGCACTCTCTAAATGACAGTGTTTCACAGGTGTGTGTCATACTTACCGGAGGGTACCTGGGGAAATGCTGTGTGGAACAGTTCCTCACAGAGAAGTCCAGGTAGTAATTGGTCCTATCCCCTCCTCTCTAGAGCAGAGCAATCAACATAGTTTCAGGAACATAAAAAGTTAAGAGGAAAATTCAATAAATACCTAAAGGAACCATGGGAATTAAAATGACAAATACCTACTATTTTTGTATGGTTTCTGCCTAAAAATGTATTCCTCAGTGATAAGAGATCACCATTTCACTGAAACTCTCTAATATACATATGTAAGCATACATTCTTCATAGCAAGCCACATTATATGTAAACCATTGCATGAAACACCACAATCTAGTCAATTTTCCCTTTCCAAAAATAAAAAAAAAATAAAAAAAAAACCACTTTGCAGGGAGGGCTGGAGAAATATTTCAGTAGTTAAGAGTACTTGCTGCTCTTCCAAAGGACATGAGTTCAATTCTCAGTACCCACAGCAGGAGACTCAGTGCTCTCTTCTGGCCTCTGGGGGCAAAGCACGTGTAGGTGCGCATACATGTATACAAGCAGATGCTCATATACATAAAATAAAAATCTTAAAAAAGATTTTTTTTTAAAAAAAAGCAAACTCCAAACATCAAATGGCTGTCCTACCTGTTCTGTGTGGGAGGGACTAGAATTCTTGGTCCATGAGGCAGGACTTTCAGCCTCAGCTACAATGCTGGTTATGGTGACTTTTTTTTTTTTTTTTTTTTTTTTTTTTTTTTTTTTTTTTTTTTTTTTTTTTTTTTTTTTTTTTTTTTTTTTTTTTTTTTTTTTTTTTTTTTTTTTTTTTTTTTTTTTTTTTTTTTTTTTTTTTTTTTTTTTTTTTTTTTTTTTTTTTTTTTTTTTTTTTTTTTTTTTTT